>CM065590.1:406618784-406931284 GCA_033119425.1 Bufotes viridis | reverse complement strand
GAGTGACAAGGGAGGGGTGGTGAGAAATGAGAGTGACAAGGGAGGGGGGAATGAGAGTGACAAGGGAGGGGGACTGAGAAATGAGAGTGACAAGGGAGGGAGGGGCCCTAAGAAATGAGAGTGACAAGAGAGGGAGGGGGCCTGAGAAATGAGAGTCACAAGAGAGGGGTCTGAGAAATGAGAGTGACAAGGTAGGGAGGGTGTCTGAGAAATGAGAGTGACAAGGGAGGGCGGCTGAGAAATGAGAGTGACAAGGGAGGGGTGCTGAGAAATGAGAGTGACAAGGGAGGGGTGCTGAGAAATGAGAGTGACAAGGGAGGGGGGGATGAGAGTGACAAGGGAGGGAGGGTCTGAGAAATGAGAGTGACAAGGGAGGGAGGGGGGAATGAGAGTGACAAGGGAGGGGGGGTGAGAAAGAGAGTGACAAGGGAGGGGGGGAATAATTCCCATTGAAATACTGGTAAATATATATAATTGCTCATAGTTAAACTATAGTCCGGCCCTCCAACGGTCTGAGGGACCGTGAATTGGCCCCCTGTTTAAAAAGTTTGAGGACCCCTGATCTACAGTATCTCAAAAAAAGTGAGATACTGTCCACTGCTGATTTAAATGCAGTCTCTGAGTTGTGCAATAATCACAATTTAACCATCAAGCCAGCCGATAATGGATCGGTGGTTGTAATGGATACGTCACGTTATATTATGGTAGTAGAGAGACAGCTGAATGATGTTGATGTTTATAAACGTTTATCTTATGATCCTAAGTTTGATATCCTGAAGCATAAATTGGATGCCGCCAAACTGGGAATGATTATTGATGTAGAACTTTATACTTTTTTACTTATCACACATCCCAGCACACCTTTGTTGAATATTTTACCCAAGATTCACAAGTCATTAGTTGACCAACCAGGACATACGATTGTTTCCGGTAGGGGGTCGCTTTTTTTTAATAGTGCTATTTTTTGGGATCAAGTTTAGAGATGAGCAAATTTTTAAGAAATTCGATTCGCCGATTCGCCAATTGGGTTCGATCTGAATTTATTCGCTGCAAATTTCGTTAAAAAACGTCTATTTCCTGGTTGCTGAGAGCCTTTATAGTGGTGTAGGACACTGTGCCTTGCAGTAACACGCATAGGGAGTCTGCTTTGGTAGTGAAATAATACTGTGAGTCCGTATGACATGCAGATGATAGGCGTCGCTTTAAGTAATCACTGCACACTTCACTTATTTGGGCAGTCACCGGGCCAAAACTGACCAAATAACTCAACTATGAACCGTCGATGTTAGCGCCAAGAAGAAGCGCACTCCTTTTACATCGTCGTCAGCTGATTCCACATAGATGTCTACAGAACCTGTATATATTAAACGCCAATACAACTAGAGCCCCCCCTGACAGAGTGGAGAGGGTGTCAGCAGAAAGTTTGAGTTGACGTCACTGATTATTTTGCCCTTCCTCTGATCCGACAGGCTCAAGGACTGGCCCACTTTCTGTACTACATGTGTGTGCAGGGCTGGTTTTGCCTTTTTGGCAAAGAAATGATGGCTTGGGACTCTCCACCTCGGCTCGGCACAAGCCATCAGTTCTCTGAAAGGTGCAGAGTCCACCACTTGGAAAGGGAGGGACTGCAGCACCAGCAACTTCGACAGGAGCACATTCAGCTTCTGCGCCATTGAATGTGCACACATACTGTTGTCTCTTGGCAATCGTTTCTGTGATCAATTACTGATGGAATGACTGACGTGGAGTAGGAGCATCAGGACCAGCAGATGATGGGAAGGACAGAAAGCTCCCTTCGGCTGAGGTGGTGGAGCCTTGACTGCCTGAAACCGGGTGCGTGCCAATGGGTGATGCAGCGGTTGCTGCGGCAGGCTAAAGCACCACATCGGAGCCACGGTTCTCCCAGGCCACTTTATGGTGACGCTGCATATGTTGACGCAGGGCCGTGATGCCAACATTGGCTCCCTGGCCACGCCTCACCTTCTGCCCACAGTTTCTACATATGGCCATGTTCACCTCCTCCGGCGGATTAACAAACAACTGCCACACCACCGAGTAGGTGATTTTACCCCCAACAATACGCACTGACTGACTGCTACTGCCGCTTCCTTGGTGAACCCGTGCACCGCTACTTCCCAGGCAGGTAGGCTCCTGCAAAGGGGGTGGTCTACCCTGGGCACGTTTGGCTCCCGACCTCCCACGGCTGCCACCCTGCTGACTCCCGGCCACGCTAGCGACTCTCTGGCTCCGCTGCTGCCTCACGGGCAAGCTGCCACCCTCTTCTCTTGGTGATGATGAAGCCCCTTAGTCACCCGGCTCCCAAGTGCGATCAGCTACATCATCATCATCGAGTACTGTTTGCATGTCACTGATGTCCTACTCAACCGTCTCTGGGTCAGGAGCCTGACTCGCTCGCAACACCAGCAGCCACACCACTCTCCTTATCATTACTTGCCCGCCTTGTGGAGGAAGCAGCTGATGTCTCCTCCACATCTTAGCTTGCCAGTAGCTGCTGACTGTCTCCTAGTAGCTCGTCCTCACTGTATAGTGGAGCTGAGCCCACAGCATACAATACTTCTCTGGTTGAGGGAACAGAAAAGGACAGAGGCCGGTTGAGGACAGGTGAGGGCACAGGGCCTGCTCCCTGGCCATGGCAACTAAGGGTTGTGTCTGACGAACCCACTAACTCTTGGCTGGGACAACCATTCAAGAACCGCTGGGTTGCTGGTCACGACACGACCGCTAGCTCACACTGGGAGCTCAGGCCTCTCGAAGTGACCCCTGCATCCACGGCCCCTTACTCTGCTAGGACCTCTTCCTCCGCCAGAAACATTTAGGTCTCTGCCACTCCCCTGTGCAAGGCCTGGTACTTCTCTGTCTGACATACTGTTATGTCTGACAAATAAATGAATAAAAAGGAAATTAAACCACCCCAAAAAAGTCAGTAATTTTCTCACTTCACCACACAACGGCTAATAAGTCCTTTTTTGTCCCCACTAATACACACAAAAAAAGGCTTTAGAACATATAACTGCACCGCTGATCTGCAAATATATTTTTTATTTTTCCAATAATACATGCCACAAAAGGGTTTAGAACATATAACTGCACCGCTGATCGGCAAATATATTTTTTCTTTTTCCACTAATACACGCCACAAAAGGCTTTAGAACATATAACTGCACCACTGAACGGTAAATAATATTTTTTAATTTTCCACTAATACACAACACAAAAGGTTTTAGTACATATAACTACACCGCTGAATGGCAAATATATCACCACACAATTTATAATCTAATAAGCCCTTTTTTCCCACTAATACAAGCCAAAAAATGCTTTAGAACATATAACTGCACCGCACAAGGGTAAATAAGACATATTTCCTTGTACTGTTAATGCCTGTTTCAAACAGCACTTGCACCCTAATAAGAACGGCTTGCTGGAATTACAGAGCTGTATAATGGCAATTTGAATCCCCAGTCAGTGCAGCAAGGTGTAATAGGATTGTTCCTATTACCCAGGCTGTAACCTCCCCTACTGAACCCTGTTCAACATAAATGTTGTGGAATGATTCCTCCCTATCCTATCCCTACACCTTAAAACTTTCCCTGTACTTGAAAATGGTTTTCTTAGTACAATGACTTTTTTCTAACACTGTCCCTAGCGCCTGCTGACGTCTCTCGCTGCACTGGTAAATGGCAGAATCCAAGATGGCCGAGGCTATTTATAAGGCTGTGACATCACAGGGCTGGCTGCTGATTGGCTGCATGCATGGCATTATGGGTGATCCCGCCTTCCCAGAGTTTCTTGCTCCATGTCCTCACACGTGCAGCAGCCATTTTAGGAAAAAATGCGATTTGTTACCACGAATTGTGAGGAAATTCGGATTCGGTGCGAATCGAATTTTTCCTGAAATTCGGATCAAATTGTCAGATTCAATTCGCTCATCTCTAATCAAGTTTTATGGGATTTTGCAGTGAAGACCTGGTCTTATATCAGGGATACAGGTGATTTTTTGGATAAAATTAACAGTATCACAATACCTGCACACTGTATATTGGCATTGTTTGATGTCACAAGCTTATATAACAGGGGAATTCCTGCAGTACAATAAGCTTTAGACACAATGTCATTACATTAAAGAATGCCAGGACTTCCTCATTGATCATAACCTAGTTTTTCGGCACAAATATATTGCTTTTTTGGATATGTTCTGTGTGCAGTTGCGTGGGACTGCCATGGGTTCTAATGCAGTGCCCACGTATGAAAATATATGCATGGCTGCTTTGGAAGAACAACATGTCTATGTTTTCCCACCACTTCAGCCAAGTGCTGGGGTGGTGGCCATACATCGATGATATCTTTCGGATTTGGACAGGTGATTGGTCTACTTTACATAACTTTCATCACTATCTCAACCAGATCGATCCAGACATTAGCTTTACTCTTAACTCCTCTACAGAAGAAGTTTAAGTTCTTGATACAATGGTTCAGGTGGTGGGGGACCACCTTATCACTGATTTATATATCAAACCTACAGATTTAAATAATCTTTTGCGATATGAAAGCTGTCATCCGAGATCAACTGTTGACTCATACCATATAGTCAATTTCTCAGAATTAAGTGTATTGTACAGGACTCTAACAAATTATCCAATAGATATCAGGAGATGTCACATAAATTTAGATAAAGAGGGTATCCCTCTAAAGTTATACAGAAGCATTTGTCAAATGCATTAAATTACCAAGAAGTAGGACAAGGTCCCCTTTACTCGTATACCCTTTGTGACTATTTTCTTAGAACAGAGTAGCCAGATTAATGGTATTATCAGAAAACACTGGCCAATCTTGACTAGCAATCTAAAGCATATTAAAGAATTTACTGTACCACCACTTATGTCTCAACCGGCGTCAACCAAACCTTCGTGATAAGTTGGTGAATGCCGAAGTAACCAAAAAGTGAAAGGTACAAACATATATTGGTACCAAAAGGCTAGGTTGCTATCCCTGTCTCAATTGTATTAATTGTCCCTATATGTTATAAGGAGCAACTTTCACACACCCTACATTGGGGACACGTCATGATATTTGTCACTTCCTTGTGACAGTTCCTACGTGGTTTACTTTCTTCAGTGCCCTTGTGGCCTACTCTTTGTTGGAAAGACCACTTGGGACATGAAAACGAGACTAAACCAACACAGGTACACTATCTGGCAAAAATTAAAAAATGTACCTGTCCCCAATCATTTTGTTGACTTCGGACACAAAATTCAGAATTTTGGATCACATTCCACCTTTGAGGAAAGAGGGAGATAATCAGTTGGTACTTAAGCAGAGAAAACTCCAATGGATTCATCGATAACAGACCCTCAAACCTAAGGGCCTAAATACTGAGTTAAAATGGAGCCTCTTTGGTTGAGATTGGGCTTTACTCTATATCCAGTGTCAGTTGAATCTTTTTATCAGTTCCTGTTGTTAGGTAATATTAATGATGTCGATGACTAAGTTGTTTTATTTTTTTACTTTGTCAACTCTACTAGTGTTGGGCGAGCATGCTGTCGAACACTAGTTCGGTTTCAGTATTGCCATTCTCGGCACCTTGCGGTGTTTGGCCGAATACCGCGTGTGCTCGAGCGCGATGCTCGAGTCTCCTCCCCGCACGTTTGTTGGCTGCTACGCAGCCAATAAACATGCAGGTACGTACTGCCACTCACTGTAATGCCGTAGCCATGTAGGCTGCTTGCATTAAAGTGATTGGCTGGCCGGAACGCATCGTCAGGTGCTATATAGCACCCGATGACACGTGTTCGGCTCAGTCTTAGTCAGGGAGAGCTGGAGAGTAGAAGGGAGAGATATTGTAGGGAGTGAAATAGGAATATTTTAGTTTTTATACTTGTTATAGACCCAAAAGTCCATTTAAGGACTATTTTATGTGGCAGCAATATATATTTTTAGTGCAACCTACGCTAAATAGCTTGCAATTGTTTGGCCGCTGCAGACAGCGGCATTATCTGCACTACATCTCCTGTCTAACGTGTGTGTAGCCTAAAAATATCTGTGACATCCAGTGTACTTTTTCTGTAGACTGTGTCCCCTGCGGGCAGTTACATTACCTGCGCTACATCTCCTGTATAACATTTGCGTATCCGAAACATCAGTGACATTCGTTAAATTTTTTTGCTGCTGGTGGAAGAGACTTTACCTGCGCGACATCTCCAGTATGATGTTAGCACATCCAAAATATCAGTGACATTTAGTGTAATTTTTTTTGCCGCTGTGGACAGTTACATTACCTGCGCTACATCTCCTCCAGAGAGGCCGTACTAGAAGAATTTAAAGGGAGGCCAATATGATAAGTTTTGGTGGGAGGGCCGTGTAGTGGAGGGTTAATGGTGAGGGAATATGGTATTATGGGGGTGGTTTAGCTAATGAGGGGCAGGCCGGAGCTGTTAAAAAAGGAGAGGAGAGAGAAGGAAAAGAATTTTGGAAAATAACTCCCGCCCACCCTACCTCATCAATGTTGGGGGGGTGATGGATGGAGGCAGTTTGCTAGGCAGGATCTTTATAAAATAAATAAAAAATAAAAAAATAAATAGGGTGGAATTGGGTGTGGAGTAGGGTTGGTGAGAATTATTTGGTTTATTGGGCATTTTAGTTATGGGCATCGGTTGGGTTGTCACTAGGAGTAGTTGGGGGAGTCAGGAGTGGCAATGTTTGTGGAGGTGGCTGTCGCGGCAGTCGTGGCGGTGGGAGGTCATAGAAGTTGGTGGTCTTGGACAGTATTGGAAAAAGGGAGGGCCCCCAAGGACGGGGCTGGACTTTCATAGTTGAGGCATTTGGGTTGGTTCAGGGAGGCGTCCATCATCTACGATACCTAGCTTCATTTCCCAGTTAGCAGGGTGGCGCAGAACACCACTCTCGAAGTCAGACCAGTGCGACCAGGTGGTCGGTTGGATTGCAGCAGATAATGCTTCCATTCGGCTAACCACCATCCTGTCTTCCACAAAGTCCAGTCTCAGTAACCAAGAGTCTGGTCAACAGAATCCTCACCCTGATCCTCCTTCCTCCCATCATGGAGAGTCTTGGCAAACAAGTGATCCCACACTCGGATATTCTGAGGAGCTCTTTTCATCACCATTCCTTAAATTGGTCCTCTCTCCAAACCCGCTTGAAGAGCGACATGAGGAGATCTTGTGCCCTGATTCCCAAACTCTTGAGCATCCACAGTCAGGAGAAGATGACGGTGGGGAATGGCAATTTGTGTTTCACAAGGAGAAGTATGAGGATGAGACACAGTTGGCAATAACTGAGGTTTTTGTTAGGTCAACAAGTCAGGAGGATGAGTGAGGAAGTGAAAGAGGAGGTGGTGGACAATGAAGTCACTGACCCAACCTGGGAAGGTGGCAAGCCGAGCGAGGACAGCAGTACAGAGGGGGAGGGATCCGCAGTACCGCAACAGGCTGGAAGAGGCAGTGAGGTGGCTAAAGGGAGAAGGTGGGCCACACCAAACAGGCCCGCAACTGTTCCCAGGAGCCCCCCCTTTTCAGCAATCTCCCTTGCCAAGGAGTAGGTGTTCCTCAGTCTGGCGCTTTTTTTGAGGAAAGTGCTGACGATAAAAGAATTGTCATTTGCAACCTCTGCCGTGCAAAAATGAGCAGGGGCGTGAACACTAGCAATCTCACCACCACCAGCATGATAAGCCACATGGCATCAAAGCACACTAATAGGTGGGCCGAACGCCTGGGTCCGCAATCAGTGTCTGCGGGTCACACCACTGCCTTCTCTTCCCCTGTGTTACGTGCTGGCCAATCTCCTGTCCAAGACACAAGGCCTGGATGCCTCCCGCCATGCACCTGGACCTTTGGAAGCTCCATCAGCTAGCACATCCACTTCTGTGTCCCAGCGCAGCATACAGATGTCTATACCCCAGGCCTTTGAACGAAAGCGCAAATACCCAGCCACCCACCCACAGGCCATAGCACTACATGCGCACCTTTCAAAATTGCTGGCCCTGAAAATGTTGCCATTTAGGCTTGTGGACACTGAGGCTTTCTGCAGCCTGATGCCGGCAGCCGTCCCACGTTATTCTGTCCCCAGCCGCCAATATTTTTCATGGTGTGCAGTCCCAGCCTTACACCAGCATGTGTCTCGTAACATCACCCATGCCCTGACCAACGCAGTTATTGGGAAGGTCCACTTAACGACTGACACATGGACAAGTGCTTTTGGCCAGGGACGCTACTTTTCCCTGACGGCACACTGGGTGAAGGTTGTGGAGGCCGGGAGCGAGTCGTACCATGGGATGGCACATGGGCAACCGACGCCAACGATTGCGGGCCCTTCTTCCATTAGTATTTTCACCGACACCTATGTTAGTGGCTGCAACCCCCCCTTCTCCTGCTCTGCCTCCTCCTCCACTTCCACCTCTGAGTTATCATCTTGCAGCACCAGTCAGCCATCAGTCAGTAACTGGAAGCAGTGTAGCACTGCAGTGGGGAAGCGGCAACAGGCCGTGCTTAAACTGATCTGCTTAGGTGACAAACAGCACACCGACGCAGAGCTATGACAGAGAATAAGGGACCAGACTGAGCTGTGGCTCTCGCCACTCAACTTACA
This sequence comes from Bufotes viridis, assembly GCA_033119425.1. Lineage (NCBI taxonomy): Eukaryota > Metazoa > Chordata > Amphibia > Anura > Bufonidae > Bufotes > Bufotes viridis. The sequence continues at coordinate 406,922,665 of CM065590.1, read as the reverse complement.
ACCAGGCATGGTTGTGTCTGATAATTAGAGATGTCCCGGCGGGCGAACATATGCGATGTTCGGTCCGCCCCCTATACATCATCATTGAGCAAACTTTGACCCTGTACCTCACAGTCAGCAGACACATTCCAGCCAATCAGCATACCCTCCCTCCCAGACCCTCCCACCTCCTATCAAAAAGCAAGGACAGAATCCATCTTAGATTCTTCCTGAAGCTGCAGTATTAGTTAGAGCAGGGAGAGTGCTGCTGCTGCTGAATTAATAGGGACAGCGTTAGCTAGGCCAGTGTTCTGTGTCCACTCCAATCAGGCTCGGTGGGCCCCTGAACCAGCAAGTGAGCTTCCTTGCTTAGAAGCTGTCTACAATAAGCTCCGCCCCCTGTACACAGTCAGATGCATGCTGCCCGTGATTTAATCTAAATGAGGAGGGCTCCACACCAGCACTGATTCATAGTAACAGATACATGTTGTGTAATCAGCACTTCTTGTCAGTAAGGCTATTTCCACATGACCTGATTTTCATAAAATCGCAGCAAAAAAACACGGCATTTTGCAGCGATTTTATGTAAATTACATTATGTGGAAATAGCCTTACTGTGACCAGGAGTGCTGATTGGTCCAAAATCTGTCAGGCAATAGCACTGACAGCCTCTCCTCCAATGAGGCAGCTCTGCTAGAAGGACTGCTGCCTGTGTGATCAGTCTGGAGCCCAGCCCTTGAGCCCTGGGGGAGAAGTCTGGCTCAGGACCTGGGGACACAACTATCAACATAGAGGACCATGAGGTGAGGAGGGAATTTACAAGTATTGTAATTGGTTTAAAAGAGTTCTTGCATGTATGACAGTGTGTGTATGTAAGAGTACATGTATGTATGACAGTGTGTGTATGAGAGAGTGCATGCAAGTATTACAGTGCTGGCATGTGTAGAAGTGTGCGTGTAGAAGTATGCATGTAAAAGAGTGCTGGCATGTGTAGAAGTGTGCGTGTAAAAGAGTGCTGGCATGTGGAGAAGTGTGTGTGTAAAAGAGTGCTGGCATGTGTAGAAGTGTGTGTGTAAAAAGTGCTGGCATGTGTAGAAGTGTGCGTGTAACAGAGTGCTGGCATGTGTAGAAGTGTGCGTGTAAAAAGTGCTGGCATGTGTAGAAGTATGCGTGTAACAGAGTGCTGGCATGTGTAGAAGTGTGCATGTAAAAAGTGCTGCCATGTGTAGAAGTGTGCGTGTAACAGAGTGCTGGCATCTGTAGAAGTGTGCGTGTAAAAAGTGCTGGCATGTGTAGAAGTGTGTGTGTAAAAGAGTGCTGGCATGTGTAGAAGTGTGTGTGTAAAAGAGTGCTAGCATGTGTAGAAGTGTGAGTGTAAAAGAGTGCTAGCATGGCACAGTGATGTCGCGACTAGTATCAACGGGCCTAGACGCGGCTAAGCTCCATTGCAGTAAACAGAGCTTGTTGATACTAGTTGATACTAGTCGTGACGTCAGTGGGCCGGTGGTAAACAGTGAGAAGGCCGTGGCGCTCCTGGAGCGCCGCTACCTTCTCAAACAACTGATCGGCGGGGGTCCAGTTTAAACAAAGTGCAGAACCCCTTTAATCTCACCATCCTGATCACTATTTGATCCAGCACCAATACTCTGCTCTCTCTGCCAGGCTGCAGCTGGGACATTATGTTTTGGCTGCCGTGGTAAAATACCTGCGTACCGCACCTGACTGCTGTAACTAATTAGTGATCTCAGTGGTGTACAGCACCAAGGCCCTTGATCAGCTGCAGAGGTCATGTGCGCTATTACACTACAGCTTCCTATATAAAGGATTATTTGAAAGGATGTTGATGCAAATCGGAAGACTCTCTTAAGTGTCAATATTTGCATGAAACTATAGCGTGGGCCCCTAGAGTCACTTCTACTGGTGGGCCCTTGGCACCCCAGTCCGACACTGACTCCAGTCCTCAAAGACTCATCTACTGTAAGGACAGCGTCCTGACAGCACCTCAAAAAAGCCCTTTTTAGGGCTGGTACATCAGTCTGCTTTTATTTATTTTTTTATAGATATATATTGCAGTTGCCTGCCTGTGTGTGACAGTCCACAGGCCCACAGACTGTACTGTGTGCACACACCACTCATATAGGGTGGCACACTACCTTGCAGATAAAAAAAAGTCATTTAATTTTTACTGTTTAATATAATTGCAGTTGCCTGCCAGTGTGTCAGGCCCACAGACTGTACTGTGCCTACTGCCAGTGCCCACCACTCATATCGGGTGGCACAGTACCTTGAAGATAAAACAGTCATTACATTTTTACCCTTTAATATAATTGTAGTTGCCTGCCAGTGAGTGTCAGGCCCACAGACTGTACTTTGCTCACTGCCCACCACTCATATAGGGTGGCACAGTACCTTGCAGATAAAAAAGTCATTTAATTTTTACCCTTTAATATAATTGCAGTTGCCTGCCAGTGAGTGTCAGGCCCACACAGGTGAGCTGCCGCTGATGTCCGCACACAGGTTTTTTTTTTCAAACGCCCCCCCAGTTCGCCCGCAGCGCTCCCGGTATCTTCTGTGCCTCTTATGCTAATGAGGCAACTTGGTTATAGTAGGAGGTTTCATTTAGTTATGGTGGGCGGTGTCTCTTCTCTCTGGCAGCGAGCGCATCCAATCGCAGCACTCCTCTCTTAGCCAGGGAGCCCTTGCTAAGAGAGGAGCGCTGCGATTGGATGCGCTCGCTGCCAGAGAGAAGAGACACCGCCCACCATAACTAAATGAAACCTCCTACTATAACTAAGTTGCCTCATTAGCATAAGAGGCACAGAAGATACCGGGAGCGCTGCGGGCGAACTGGGGGGGCGTTTGAAAAAAAAAAACTGTGTGGGGACATCAGCGGCAGCAGCCCTGTAAGATGGTGTAAGTATCCCATGAATATTTTTTTGCTGAAAGGTCCTCTTTAAGTTAATTTTCATGGCAAAGAAGGACTATGCAACTCATCTGAAAACTTAAGCAGCAACTTTTCCAATTTCCAATATTTATGTAATTCTCAAAACTTTTGGCCACGACTGTACTGTGCCCACTGCCATTGCCCACCACTCATATCGGGTGGCAGAGTACCTTGCAGATAAAAAAGTCATTTAATTTTACCCTTTAATATAATTGCAGTTGCCTGCCAGTGAGTGTCAGGTCCACAGACTGTACTGTGCCTACTGCCAGTGCCCACCACTCATATCGGATGGCACAGTACCTTGCAGATAAAAAAGTCATTTAATTTTACCCTTTAATATAATTGCAGTTGCCTGCCAGTGAGTGTCAGGTCCACAGACTGTACTGTGCCTACTGCCAGTGCCCACCACTCATATCGGATGGCACAGTACCTTGCAGATAAAAAAGTCATTCAATTTTTACCCTTTAATATAATTGCAGTTGCCTGCCAGTGAGTGTCAGGCCCACAGACTGTACTGTGCCCACTGCCCACCACTCATATCGGGTGGCACAGTACCTTGAAGATAAAAAAGTCATTTAATTTTTACCCTTTAATATAATTACAGTTGCCTGCCAGTGAGTGTCAGACCCACAGACTGTACTGTGCCCACTGCCCACCACTCATTTAGGGTGGCACAGTACCTTGCAGATAAAAAAGTCATTTAATTTTTACCCTTTAATATAATTGCAGTTGCCTGCCAGTGAGTGTCAGGCCCACAGACTGTACTGTGCCCACTGCCCACCACTCATATAGGGTGGCACAGTACCTTGAAGATAAAAAAGTCATTTAATTTTTACCCTGTAATATAATTGCAGTTGCCTGCCAGTGAGTGTGAGGCCCACAGACTCTACTGTGCCCACTGCCCACCACTCATATTGGGTGGCACAGTACCTTGCAGATAAAAAAGTCATTTAATTTTAACCTTTTAATATAATTGCAGTTGCCTGCCAGTGTCAGGCCCACAGACTGTACTGTGCCCACTGCCCACCACTCATATAGGGTGGCACAGTACCTTGCAGATAAAAAAGGCATTTAATTTTACCCTTTAATATAATTGCAGTTGCCTGCCAGTGAGTGTCAGGCCCGCAGACTGTACTGTGCCTACTGCCAGTGCCCACCACTCATATCGGATGGCACAGTACCTTGCAGATAAAAAAGTCATTCAATTTTTACCCTTTAATATAATTGCTGTTGCCTGCCAGTGAGTGTCAGGCCCACAGACTGTACTGTGCCGACTGCCCACCACTCATATAGGGTGGCACAGTACCTTGCAGATAAAAAAAGTCATTTAATTTTAACCTTTTAATATAATTGCAGTTGCCTGCCAGTGTCAGGCCCACAGACTGTACTGTGCCCACTGCCCACCACTCATATAGGGTGGCACAGTACCTTGCAGATAAAAAAGTCATTTAATTTTACCCTTTAATATAATTGCAGTTGCCTGCCAGTGAGTGTCAGGCCCACAGACTGTACTGTGCCTACTGCCAGTGCCCACCACTCATATCGGATGGCACAGTACCTTGCAGATAAAAAAGTCATTCAATTTTTACCCTTTAATATAATTGCAGTTGCCTGCCAGTGAGTGTCAGGCCCACAGACTGTACTGTGCCCACTGCCCACCACTCATATCGGGTGGCACAGTACCTTGAAGATAAAAAAGTCATTTAATTTTTACCCTTTAATATAATTACAGTTGCCTGCCAGTGAGTGTCAGACCCACAGACTGTACTGTGCCCACTGCCCACCACTCATTTAGGGTGGCACAGTACCTTGAAGATAAAAAAGTCATTTAATTTTTACCCTCTAATATAATTGCAGTTGCCTGCCAGTGAGTGTGAGGCCCACAGACTCTACTGTGCCCACTGCCCACCACTCATATTGGGTGGCACAGTACCTTGCAGATAAAAAAGTCATTTAATTTTAACCTTTTCATATAATTGCAGTTGCCTGCCAGTGTCAGGCCCACAGACTGTACTGTGCCTACTGCCCACCACTCATATAGGGTGGCACAGTACCGTGCAGATAAAAAAGTCATTTAATTTTTACCCTTTAATATAATTGCAGTTGCCTGCCAGTGAGTGTCAGGCCCACAGACTGTACTGTGCCCACTACCCACCACTCATATCGGGTGGCACAGTACTGTGCAGATAAAAAAGTCATTTAATTTTTAACCTTTAATATAATTGCAGTTGCCTGCCAGTGAGTGTCAGGCCCACAGACTCTACTGTGCCCACTGCCCACCACTTATATTGGGTGGCACAGTACCTTGCAGATAAAAAAGTCATTTAATTTTTACCTTTTAATATAATTGCAGCTGCCTGCCAGTGTCAGGCCCACAGACTGTACTGTGCCCACTGCCCACCACTCATAGGGTGGCACAGTACCTTGCACGCATAGTACCACTAATCAAAAAAAAAATGACAGGCAGAGGCGGGCCACTCCGCAGGGGCCGTTGTGGTCATGGTGCTGTGATTTTCTTTGGCCCTAGAATAATGCTCAGTGTTCAGAGGCCACGTACCCTGAACTCGAAAAATTCTGAGGACATAGTTGACTGGCTTACAAAGGACACCCAATCTTCTACAGCTTCCGCTCGGAACCTTGACGCATCATCCTCCTCCAGCTCAGCTTCGGGCACCTCTCAAGTTACCACTCGCCCGCCCGCCGCCACCAACAACACTAGCACCACAGCCGCTTCACTTGATCAGTCAGAGGAGTTATTTAAACATCAGTTGGAAGAAATAAGTGATGCGCAACCATTATTGCCAGAGGATGTAGATAACAGGGATATGTCTCAGTCAGGCAGCATTACACACATGGACGTACGGTGTGATGATGATGTTGTACCCGCTGCTGCTTCCTTTGCTGAGTTGTCAGATACAAGTGAAGCAGTTGATGATGACGATGTGTCCATGGATGTCATGTGGGTTCCCGCTCGAAGAGAAGAATAACAGGGGGAAAGTTCAGATGGGGAGACAGAGAGGAGGAGAAGACGAGTTGGAAGCAGGAGGCGGTCATCGCAAGGAGCTAGTGGCACAGTCAGACAGCATGTATCGGCACCCGGGATCAGCAAGACAGCACGCCAATCAACGCATGCTGTTGCCACCACCAGAATGCCGTCATTGCAAAGCTCAGAAGTGTGGCATTTTTTTTTGTGTCTGCCTCTGATAACTGTGATGCCATTTGCAACCTGTGCCAAAAGAAACGTCGTGGGAAGTCCAACACCCACCTAGGTACAACTGCTTTGCGAAGGCACATGATCTCACATCACAAATGTCTATGGGATCAACACATGAGTACAAGCAGCACACAAACTCAAAACCAACATCATCGCATTGGAGCCTCATCCTGTGGCTGCACACCCGAAGGCGATCCTTTATTCACTTGACATGCCTACAATAGGGTTGTGCCTATTATAGCACAACCTATAAAGGTGAGCCTTTAATTTTAAGGCATCTCAGTCTTATATACTACCAAGTACATACTACCCTATTGTGCGCTATTCTCTCGAGCCCTAGGCACGTCCACTCTACATATAATCCTCCTGATGAGGATGAACACAACCAACTGAAAAGAAATACCATAAAGAGGCCGCACCTCTAAAGGTAAAATAGTAATTTATTAAAGCACACATTGATTAAAAACAACTACAATGCATGGACAACATCCCCGTTGTGGGCTAAATAATGTGCAAAATGCAGCCAGTACCACCACCTGACAATGGATAACAATAGATATGAAAAAAACATGCAGATACAAGATGACATGTAATAATATACTTATCAAGAAAACAGTGGTGGCACAAGGCAAATAGAGACCCACAAAGGGGGGAACCCTCACGCGTATCGCTAGACCGTGTGCTAGCTTCCTCAGAGGTCCATGTATATATGCATGTTAGCTTTACAACAAGTTATATATGGTCAGATTGGTCATTAATTCGATATAGCTGTGGTCAAGTACTCAACATAATGCGATTAAGAAGTGGAGGGGGAGGAAAAAGAGAGGGATGTATGGGGGGTGATACCTGTTTTATTCCCGGTGCATGGTCCATGTAATGGACGCCGTGTAATGGCGGTGTAAGCCAGCGTGTTAGAATGACACATGCACATGCGCAAGAGTCACGCCCAGGCAGATGTGGATGCCACGATGCGCTCCAAAGGGCGGAAGCGCATCAAGGCCTCCCAGGCGCCAGCGGGCGCATACGGAAACTTATGCGCAAAATGGCGCACGGGCGGATGTAAACGTCACAATGACCTCCACAAAGCTGAAGCTCATTGTGACCTCCCAAGCGCCAAAGGGCACACGTGAAAAACTGTGCGCAAAATGGCGGTCGGGTGGAAGTAGGTGCCGCGATGCGCTCCAAAGCCCGGAAGTGCATCCCGGCCCACCAAACACCACAGGGCGCCTGTGCAAAAAATCCTTGAATGGATAAACCGGAGCCAATAAAATAAATACAGGCTCCAGTTATCCAATATGGCATAGCTGGAAGAAGTAAGAGATAGCATAGTAAATGGATAGTAAAATAGATAAAATAAAGTCAATATGCACATGATTGGGATCTCGATCTGTACTGTTCAAATAAATCCATAATTAAATAAAGGGGTATTTAATGCATAATTAAATTAAATAAATGAATGAATAAATAAATACATAAGTGATATGTATAAATACACAAATAAATAAATAAATAAATAGGAATAAATAACAATACATATGTAAGTTATTAAATGGAAACACAGTAAAATAAATTATAAGTGAATAACCACAAGTCATATAATAATATAATTATATACAGTGCATAATTGAATAAATACATAAATAAATATGCAACACAGTAAATAAATACAAAGATAAGGAAAATAACCACAGATAATGTAAATATAATTGCGTACATGATCAGAATTTTATTTTTCTATCATAGTTTCATTCATACGACCAATCAAAAGAGGATCTCCACATCTTTGTCCCTATCTCTGCATCTCCTCACCATTTTATCTGACAAAATTTATATTATCTCTTTATATTCTTTGAAAGGGATATCATTTTATTTTGTTGTGTTTTATTTTATTTTATTGTTATTATTTGTCTGTTATTCAATTATTATTATCATTAAGGATTGGTGGACCTCCTTAAAGAAAATGAGACTGGCATGGGTAGGAGAACCTTCCACCATTACGCCATCTTTGAGTATGTTTCCTAACATAAACTTATTTTTCCAAATAGTCCTACAGGAGATCCAAAAATTGCAGAATAACACCATCAGGGGCAGGAACATGGCTGTAATGGAGTTCAACATTATTTGACAACTGCAACAAAATAAAACCTTTGTAATCAAAGAAGCGGATAAAGATGGGAATGTGGTACTATGGGATATGAGGATGTACACGAATGAAGTTAAACGTCAATTGGGTAACAGGACTTTTTACACTCCCATTCCATCAGACCCGACCGTTACGTTTAAGAAGAAATTAGACCAGCTCTTAAAAAGGGTCTTTGACATGAGGATCATTACGAAGCGGGAACTCCAATTTTTGGAGGTGAGTTGTCCCATTACACCTACGTTTTACATGCTACCAAAGGTTTATAAGAACCTAGTCAACCCCCCTGGCCGCCCAATTGTGGCGGGTATTGGTGGTCTGCAGCCTTTTGTATTGGACTTGAGATCCTACATCCGTGACTCCATGCATCTTATACAAGAGTTAAAAGATCTTTTACTGCCACCTGGCACTCTGATGGTTACCTGTGACGTTGAGTCACTTTATTCCAATATTGCCCATGATGACAGATTGGTTGTCTAATTTAACCACTGGCGATCCAGCCCACCACATTTTCTTGGTGAGTCTACTTGAATTTGTGTTGACTCACAATTACTTTGTTTTTGACCGTACATTTTACAAATAAGTTTCCGGCACAGCCAGGGTGGCCACGATGTGGCCACCAAAAAAGGTCATATCCCGGGCTTTTGAAGGCGCAAACTTATATCTCAATTGCCGTTCCAGAAACATAGTTTATGTTCTATTATGCCCCTGCAAATGGATTTATGTGGGCCAGACCATGCAGGAGTTGAGGAAGAAAATACTACAACACACATCCAATATTCGGTTGGCAGCACGAGATAGAAGTAAAGGGGATAAACCGCTAACATCAGTTGCGGCTCACTTCCTGGACTACCATGGAGGTAGGTATGACGATTTGAGGGTTGCAGGACTTAATTTAATGCATGGGAACATCAGGGGTACATAAGTCTCGCAAAGACTGCTTCGATCTAAATCGAGGTGGATAATTAATTTGGAATCACAGGCACCACGGGGACTTAATGAGGAATTAGCCTTCACTGGATTCTACACGTAGAACCGTAATCTTGGACCGACCTATTGGAAAGTCACAGATAAGGCCTAGCTATTATTAATTATTCTTTTATTTTCTTTTTCTTTACTCTAGGATCAAGAGCTTGGACACACTATTGGAGAATCCACATACTTGATGGGACCTCCTGCACTTTGTTTGAATCTTTGCATTTTTTTGCACTTTATGGCACTTAGCACTTATATACAGGGTGGGCCATTTATATGGATACACCTTAATACAATGGGAATGGTTGGTGATATTAACTTCCTGTTTGTGGCACATTAGTATATGTGAGGGTGGAAACTTTTCAAAATGGGTGGTGACCATGGCGGCCATTTTGAATCCAACTTTTGTTTTTTCAATAGGAAGAGGGTCATCTGACACATCAAACTTATTGGGAATTTCACAAGAAAAACAATGGTGTGCTTGGTTTTAACATAACTTTATTCTTTCATGAGTTAGTAGTAGTAGTTCTCCATCTATAATTATACTGTGTTCCTCAATTCTTGCCATGCCTTCCTTTGTATATCCCCTCAGGATGTATTATTCATGTCTGCCTCATATATGTATTTTATTATCTGTATTACATTTTTATTATCCGTACCATATTTGCTTCCTTCCCCCTATCCTTCTTCATTACTCTGGCCCTCTTCATCCCTCTGTTCCCGGTGCATGGTCCTCCATCCTTTCACCTGGCCATTTGATTGAAGATATCATGATTGTGGTGTATATTTTTTGGTTCTAAACTCTGCATCCCTGACCATATATATAAAAACAATTGGTTTAAAAAGATCATAAATAAGGACATAGATTACCTATTGGTGAGTGATATAATAATACGAGATAATACAAATAATCCTTAATGATAATAATAATAATTAAATAACAGACAAATAATAACAATAAAATAAAATAAAACACAACAAAATAAAATGATATCCCTTTCAAAGAATATAAAGAGATAATATAAATTTTGCCAGATAAAATGGGGAGGAGATGCAGAGATAGGGACAAAGATGTGGAGATCCTCTTTTGATTGGTCGTATGAATGAAACTATGATAGAAAAAAAAAATTCTGATCATGTACGCAATTATATTTACATTATCTGTGGTTATTTTCCTTATCTTTGTATTTAATTACTGTGTTGCATATTTATTTATGTATTTAGTCTAAAAAGATTTTTGTGGTCTGCCTGCGCTGCCATATAGTCAGTACAAAACAGTCCACCTGTGATGATGAGACCTTTCTTAACCTCAGACTGGTACTTAAAACGGAAACTAGCGGGTACACTAGGGAGACTATTGGCGGACTGATTGAATTATGTCTATGAAAATAAGGCTGAGGGAAATGGGATGAGCACCAAAGGGGGGGGAGGGGATAGACTTGGAGGGAACAGGATTGTATTTTGACATTTTGTCTGTGACGTGATTATCCACTGCATATTACTGTTACAGCCTGTATGTTTCATGATGTAATTGGATAAAACAAAATAAAAATTATATTTTAAAAAAAAACAGTCCACCTATTATAGGTAGACTCCGCTGCTTCTTTATCGAGACCGGGCTCTGTTGCTGCCCTCGTGTGATTTAGTTTATAGGAAAGAATCGCGAGTAGCGATAATGATAAAGAGCGCTGGTGGTTTGTGCTGATATATCTAGAGTTGTGAGAAACAGGGGTTTTAAAATCTTATCTAGCGGTGGTTAATTAGTAGAATTGTAGTAGAGTGTTATTAATAGTACAGGTATTCGGCGGTAAGATAAGGAGTTAAAGTCAGTAATGTAATTCCCTCTGACTCCGTTTATCGTTACCTTTTCTCTTGTCAGTCCTTCCTTGAGCGTCCGATCGCCGTTGTGCAAAAATTTTGCCAATCTTCGGGTGTTGCGCTTTCAGGTTTTCTTCTGTTCACCTACCAGCACAAATGCTGCTCCGGCCGGCAGCACGTGCTGTGCGAGGGAACGCGAAGTAGTGTTAGAGCGTTGTCCTGGACATTCCTGTGGGTGACGTCACCACTGGTAGTACGGTAGCCTCCAAGGTCCACAATTCTTCCTACGCGATACCATCCCTGATGAAGAAGCCTGCGAGCCTTTGAAATGCGTAGGAAGAATTGTCACCCACAGGAATCTCCAGGACAACGCTCTAACACTACGGAGTCAGAGGGAATTACATTACTGACTTTAACTCCTTATCTTACCACCGAATACCGGTACTACTACTGACTTTAACTCCTTATCTTACCGCCGAATACCTGTACTATTCATAACACTCTACTACAATTCTACTAATTAACCACCGCTAGATAAGATTTTAAAACCCCTGTTTCTCACAACTCTAGATCTATCAGCACAAACCACAAGGGCTCTTTATCATTATCGCTACTCGCGATTCTTTCCTATAAACTATTTATGTATTTATTTAATTATGCACTGTATATAATTATTTTATTATATGACTTGTAGTTATTCACTTATAATTTATTTTACTGTGTTTCCATTTAATAACTTACATATGTATTGTTATTTATTCCTATTTATTTATTTATTTGTGTATTTATTTATATATTTTACACATATTACTTATGTATTTAGTCATTCATTAATTTAATTATGCATTAGATACCCCTTTATTTGATTATGGATTAATTTGAACAGTACAGATCGAGATCCCAATCATGTGCATATTGACTTTATTTTATCTATTTTACTATCCATTTACTATGCTATCTCTTACTTCTTCCAGCTATGCCATATTGGATCACCGGAGCCTGTATTTATTTTATTGGCTCCGGTTTATCCATTCAGGGAGTTTTTGCACAGGCGCCCTGTGGCGTTTGGAGGGCTGGGATGCGCTTCCGGGCTTTGGAGCGCATCGCGGCACCTACTTCCGCCCAGGCGCCATTTTGCACACAGTTTTTCACGTGCGCCCATTGGCGCTTGGGAGGTCCTGATGCTCTTCCGCTTTTTGGAGCGTATTGTGACGTTTACATCTGCCCGTGTGCCATTTTGCGCACGCGCAAGTTTGCGCACGTGCCCGCTGGAGCCTTGGCAGGCCTTGATGCACTTCCGCCCTTTGGAGCGCATCGCGGCGTCTCTCTGGACCATGCACCGGGAAGAAAACAGGTATCACCCCCCATATATCCCTCTCTTTTTCCTCCCCCTCCTCTCCTGAATAGCATTATGTTGAGTACTTGACCACAGCTATATTGAATTAATGACCAATCTGACCATATATAAATTGTTGTAAAGCTAACATGCATACATACATGGACCTCTGAGGAAGCTAGCGATACGTGTGAGGGTTCCCCCTTTTGTGGGTCTCTATTTGCCTTGTGCCACCACTGTTTTCTTGATAAGTATATTATTACATGTCATCTTGTATCTGGATGTTTTTTTCATATCTATTCTTATCCATTGTCAGGTGGTGGTACTGGCTGCATTTTGCACATTATTTAACCCACAAGGGGGATGTTGTCCATGCATTGTAGTTGTTTTTAATCAATGTGTGCTTTAATAAATTACTATTTTACCTTTAGAGGTGTGGCCTGTTTATGGTATTTCTTTTCTGTTGGTTGTGTTCATGCTTATTTTTAATACCAAGGCCGGCACTCTGCTATCATTTGCATAGGTGTGCCCCCTCTTGTTTATTTAAATCCTCCTGATGAGGACAGCGAAGTCTTGTCTGTTGGGATTCTGGCACACATGGCTGACTTTATGTTAGGCTGCCTTTCCTGTGAACCTCGGGTACGCATTTTGGCCAACACCGATTGTTCACCCTTCTCGACCCCCACTACAAAGAAAACTTCTCAACTCTTATTCCTGTGGTGAAGAGGACAAGCAAAATGGTGCAATACCAGAAGGTCCTTGTGGAAAAATTGCTCCAAAAATTTCCAGCTGATAACGCTGGCTGCAGAGTGAATAGTTTCTTGGCCAATCGAGGAGGCCAGACCAGGGGAACACACAGCAGTTTCAACAGAGGCAGGGCAACACTCTTGAAGGCCTGGGACAGTTTTATGACACCCAAACAGCACCCTAAATCTGATGCGCAGCCTAGTGTCACGGGAAGGGAAAAATTTTGAACAATGGTGAAGGAGTACTTAGCAGACTGTGTCAGCATCCTCAGTGATCCCTCTGTGCCTTACAACTTTTAGGTGTCCAAGCTGGAAACGTGGCATGAACTTGCGCTCTATGCCTTGGAGATGCTGGCCTACCCTGCCGCCAGCATTTTGTAAGAACATGTATTTAGTGCTGCTGGGGGCATAATAACTGATAAGCGCATCCACCTGTCAACTGAAAATGCTGACCGGTTGACTCTTATAAAAATGAACAAGGCCTGGATTGCCCCTGACTTCTCCACTCCACCAGATGAAAGCCACTGAACATAAAGGCACTCCAAATGTTGCTTTTATGGTGTATTGAAATTGAATACATTATATTCCCATGCACACCTTCCACCATTAAAAAGGGTATATGGTTCAATCTCCGTTTTCTTGTCCTCCTCCTCATCCATCATATCAACATGCTTATTAGGCTGCCCTCGCCCATAATGTTTTAGATGATCAGCACGGCAGCAGGCCCTCGCCCATATTGTTTTACTGTAGATGGTCAGATGAGCAGCAGGCCCTCGCCCATAATGTTTTAGATGGTTAGATCAGCAGTAGGCACTTCCCCATAATGTTTTACAGGGTCACCAGCAGCCTCTTGCTCCTAATGTTTTAGAGAGTCACCAGCAGGCCATCAATCATAATGTGTAAGTGTATTGTAGTGCCGGTTCCTTGTAATTTTTGGCATCCCTTTCACTCAGTGCATAGGCTTTATGAGTGTAGCAGTCCCACTGCCTGAACAATTGTACCACAATGTGAATGACGCCCTCCTTTATGTGATATAAAGGTTGTATCGGAGTGGCTCTTCCTTGTAATTTTTGGAAGTACTTGCACTTTATATACAAGTAAATATACAGGAAAGAATGTTTCCAAACAATTTTTCCTCTAAAATGGATTTTATCTTTGGTTTTGTGCGTATTATTGTCAGTCTATAAAAGTGGCGTACTATTCGGACAACATCATTCCCACCAGTGACCTGGGAGTCCAAGATGCATCCAGACATCCTCCCCATGCTGTTCCCGAACCATTTCAGTGGTGTTTCCATCAATTTATGACCTTTTACTGTGAACCAGACACCATCCCCTCTTCAGAGGGTTTAATTCTCGGATTCTCCCATTGACTTCCATTGTACCTGAGCATCCCGATGTGTTTGGACCGAGCACCCGAGCACTTTGGTGCTCAACCAACACTAATATTTTTCTTTTGCCACTAATACACGACAAAAAGGGCTGTAATTTTCGCCCTTCACCACTCAACAGCTAATAAGCCCTTTTTTCCCACTAATACAAGCCAAAAAATGCTTTAGAACATATAACTGCACCACACAAGGGCAAATAAGACATAGAAATATTTCCTTGTAATAAACCCTGTTATTGGCTGTATCAAACAGCACTTGCACTCCGATAACAAGAACGGTTTGCTTGAATTACAGAGCTGTATAATGGCAATTTGGGTCCCCAGTCAGTGCAGCAAGGTGTAATAGGATTGCTCCTATTACCCAGGCTGTAACCTCCCCTTTCCCTGCACTTGTAAATCATTTTTTTATCACAATAAAGTTTTTCCTAGCACTGTCCCTAGCTCCTGCTGACGGAGGAGCGAGGAAATTCGGATTCGGCTCTAATTCAAGTTTTTCCTGAAATTTGGATCAAATTCCACTTCGTCAGCCTCAATTTGCTCATCTCAAATTATCACCACATAGTAGTAGCAAAATTATACAAGCTCTCTGAAATATTATAGATGGTATTAATTTATATTTTAGTTTTAGTTAAAAAATGATGTTATTTTAATGGAGCTGCAGATTTCCTGCAATGGTCAAGGGGAACTAATGGTAAATAATATCAAGACAAACCATGTTGCTGGTGATATTCTTGTATCCCCTCTAAATAATAGAGCTTGTTTAGTGTCCAGTAAACGTGTCGTCACGGTTGGCTTACCAAATGACCCTGTAAACAAGGAAAAATAAGTAACTTGTGTACAGTGTGAAAGATGGCAGAGGTTGTAATTAATCTCATTTCATACCTTCTCGAGATGGACTCCAGGAGAATGAGCAATAATGTGCCCAAGGAGCATTCCGTCATCCCTCAGAAGATCACATCTTCTGTCACTGTCCATCCTTCCGCTCATGTCACCACAGGACATTAGCGCTCTGATTGGCTGGAGGTGACTTCACACTAGTGTCCTGCCAACATTTCCCTTGTAGGCTGCCAATACACACGTTAACATCTTCCCTACCACAGAGACACACAAAGCTGTACACAGTGTTTACTGTTGACCTCATAGTCATAAAGTAGCAGAATACGTTGCGGCTAATAAATTAGAGCGTAAGCTCTTCTGAACAATAGCTGAATGGTGTCATTCTGAACGGTATATCTAATGCCTGCATGTTTCGGCTTTTAGGTTGTGGAGCATAGGGATATAGGGAAGACAATAGAAGGAATGCTGGGTGTTCAGGGATAAAGTGGTTACAGCTTAATTATAAATCAGTTACTACGTTGAAAGAGAACCAAATGATCACAATGGAAAATGAAACACTGATTTGCTGACGTAATTAAAAGATTTTTCTTGTTGAGTATATAGACCTCAGCTCATTTCAGGATTAAAGTTTTCTGTGCGTCTTAGGAGGTGGAGAAAACCACATGCAATTCTCAGAAACTCAAGCAATTATTACTACAAAAAAAATCTCATTAAAGGAATACTACCAACAGTTTTTTTTTTTTCACATATTAACAGCCTTTATGTGAATATTCTATTGTTTTTTTTTTTTTTTACGAAAAACAGTTGGATGGTTTACTGGATATCATTTTTTAAGTTATTCCATGTATTTTACTTGTTCTCCTGGCTCTTTAACTTCCTCTTTGTGTGGATTTCTAGCATGGCGAACAGTCTCGCTTGACTTTCTCAATCAGACCATTCGCCAGAGAAGGAGATAAGTGACACAATTAGAATATTACACATTAGGCTACTTTCACACTAGCGTTTTGGTTTTCCGTTTGTGAGATCCGTTCAGGGCTCTCACAAGCGGTCCAAAACGGATCAGTTTTGCCCTTATGCATTCTGTATGGATAAGGATCCGCTCAGAATGCATCAGTTTGCCTCCGTTTAGTCACTATTCCGCTCTGGAGGCGGACACCAAAACTCTGCCTGCATCGTTTTGCTGTCCGCCTGACGAAGTGGAGCCAAACAGATCCGTCCTGGCACACAATGTAAGTCAATGGGGATGGATCTGTTTTCTTTGACACAATCTGGCACAATAGAAAACGGATCCGTCCTCCATTGACTTTCGAAGGTGTTCATGACGGATCTGTCATGGCTATGAAAGACATAATACAACCGGATCCGTTCATGATGGATGCATGCGGTTGTATTATTGTAACTGAAGCGTTTTTGCAGATCCATGATGGATCCGCAAAAAACGCTAATGTGAAATAATCCTAACTCTGATAAGTACACTGCTCTTCTGTGGGCATCTTTGTCTATGCCTATCGAAAGAAAAACAGAGCTGCTGTTATCCTAATTCTACTAATTTACTATTATACTAGCAGATAACATCTTTCCTAAAATCAGCATAAAACGAACTAATGGGTCGCCTATCTGTATAGGTATATCTCTTGTGCTGACTGAAGCACAATATTTTGTATTTAATTTCCAGCGGTATAGTATTGCCAAAATGAAAAACAGCCAAAAAAAAAATCTATGAATATTGAGTTAAAACAAAAATACCCCTTTCTGACTGGAGTGTCCCTTTAAATATGAGCCCTTGATTTGTTAAAGCTGTGATAAGGGTTTATGAGATCAGAAGCCCGCCACCCTTGTTCATAGGTTTTTCCTAAAGGAACATCCTAAGTGGGATGGGGAACTTTTACAATTTTTGCACTGGGATCCATGAAGTTCAAGTGAGTCATGTTACATTTTGTTTCCTGGTTATTAGTGAGGAGGATTACAGAAACCACTCTGGCTCCGGAGTGGTGATTCTACCAACACAGTCTACCAATTTTCCTTAAAACAGATAAAAAGAAAGCTTTTTATACACTTTAGATGTATGTTGACCATCGATAAGGATACCAGGATTGATAAGGGTCTAGTGGTTGGTTTTCAACTCCTTGATCATTTTGTTCTTGGGGAAATAAGCCGGTGCCAGAGGTGTCTGATTTATAATTTATATTTACTGGTGTGGAGTGACCTGCTGGATCACTGCTAAAGGGTTAATGCTAAAATTCTCGGGCTCACTTCTTTAAAATGTTTACCATTATACTAACTGTAACTTATGCACCCTTTGATCGAGAAAGGCTATCTATGAGAGGAAATAGTTAAAGTGGTTGTCCACTTTTCAATATTTATGACCTATTCTTACTTGAATGAAAAGGTGTAGTTGTAGTTATACTGCGTCCAATTAAACTGAATGGGATGGAGGAGCTGTAATTATATCTGCTCGCCACTGCAATGTCCACAGCGAGCAGGTAAACAGTATGGAGACTGCTGCTTTCCCTTCAAACATCCGACAGGACGCTGTCCTGGGAGTCAAACCCCCACCGATCTGATATTAATGGCCTATCCTGATGATATCATCATGGAGGTCAGCCATATGGGAAACCGGACAACTTCTTTAAGCTGGTAGCCTTGGTAACAGTTGCAAGGTAGTCGGCTGGCCCCATATTCCGCTGGCTAGCTGTGTACTGCTGCCAAGTAGGCCTAGGAATAGCTCTTCCCTAGGGAAGACACCATCCCTGAGAGGAAAAGCTGTCAGAAAAGCAACTTTGAAGAAGCACTGAATTCCTATAGATGGTTGAGGACTAAAAATGCTGTGTTTGGACTGAGAAAGTAAAGGTAACACACTTTGGACTTTACTGCCCATGGTTAAGATTAATTGCTTTTGGCGCCTGCCACATTTCAGAGACTGTGCGCCTCAGTTGGGAACTGCAGGAATATAGAGAAAGGATTTGCATGCCTTTGGTCATTTGGGAGATTGCATGGTATACCTAGAAAGAAACTTACAGAGGACCATAATACTGCCAATCCTCTATATAGAGCTTTCTGGAGAACAACTGCCTTGTTGTGATGTACTTGAAAACTGTGCCTACTGCTTAAATTTGCACTGCAACCCTCATCATCTATTCAGTAAAGAGAGAATTCATTATCCATTGGTCCCCACATCCTGATCCTGGGCTGCAGTTCTCCTTCTTTAAACCCTGAAAACTGTTCACCCAACATGGCACCCCAGCCACCATGAGGCAGAAGATCCCCGTGTCATGTTCTGCCAATAGCGGGCTCCTCAGTAGGCAGCGCCGCCGGCATTCAGTTGTCAGGACAACAAGGCCGGGCTTCCTGGTTCAGGAAGCGCTAGCCAATCAGAGGTGCTCTGATGTCATCAGTCATTTGATCCTGAATGGGTCACATAGCCAGGACGTGCTGTCTATTTAATCAAGCTGTCTTCTGGCCACAAGTTGCTTGTGATTGGTTTCATCATTTGGATTGCTCCTGTGAAGTTTGGATTCCTGACCCAGGCTTGTACCCTGACTCTGACTTGTGTTTGACCCCTTGGATTTGACTTGATCTCCTGGTTTTGATCTTTGGATGTCCCTGGTTAGTGTTACTGTTTCTGATTTGGTATGGACTCTCCTGGTATTGACCAAGGCTTGGTATTTTGTCTGGTTCTGTCTTTACCCGCTGTGCCATTCTGTCACAAGTCATCTGTTATTTTCTTCCCCTATGTTGCCCTCCCTGATTCAGACCCAGTACATATATAGGAAATGACTGCCATCCAGTTGCAGGCTGCCAATTAGGCAGATCGTGCAAATAGGTAGAGACAGTGCTAGGCAGGAGTAAAGGGCTCATAGTTCCCTACCGCGACACCCCAAAGTCCCAGTGTGCCCCCCGAGGGGAAAGAAAGGTTGCACCTCTCAATTCACTGCCCCCGCAGCCTGGGGGGAGCACTGGAGTACTGATTAGTCACTGTGGGCCTACAACCACTCTCATAGCTGTATGTTGTAACGTGCATCTATGTGACTATTACATGACCACAGCCAGACATGTGGCCAGGTTTTCCTTTACACAGGGCAAAGATTTAATTTGTTGACCTAGTCTTGTATCTAAATACTATACTAAATATTTGTATCAAAATGACTTGTTGCCGTCCCACATTCCTGGCCTCCAGCACTTGGGGCGCATACCCCACCCCTCTAATAGCTAGGCCCCTGATTATGGCAGATTTGTATCCCTTGAAAGTAAAAAATTAAGTTTTCTATTGGATGACAGAAAGCAGATAATTTGCAAATAGAGATATTCAAGAATTCTACAACTAGATATACATAGAATAATACAATACATTTATTTGCCAAAAACATAGAGTAACTTTAAATCTGCAAGAAATAAAGTTTTACAGTAGAATACAGTGAATTTTAGTTGTGTAGATCCCAGCAGAGCTGCCATATGTAGGATGAGATCACCTTTGGTAAATCCAAATGTGATAGGTTTCCAGTACAGAGCCACATGTCAGCACAGTGAGCCCGTCTGTCCATCTGGCCCAGTCCTATTGAGCTCTATGAGGAATCTCTGCCAGACGATGACACAATGTAAGTAGGGAAAAAATGCACTTTATTATACCTGGATGAGGTAATTGGTGATACAGACAAAAATGCAGGAGAACAGTGTTTTCCGCTTCAGAGAAAAAAAATTAATTCTGCATAAATCACACACACGAGCAACACAGTAGATAGAGTAACAGGGGTGCAGAAATGAGGATAGCAACCAGATTTGATGTTTCTGTAGATTGCAAAATGTAGGGAGGGTGCTGGTAAGTAAAGGAGCTAAAGATGTCTGTGTAACACACTGCTGACACAAGCAGTTTTGGACTGGGGTGCCTAGGGCCCACCAGTAAAATTTATTTTGGGGGCCCACCGTACAGATACATTCAAATATTACCCGCTCACACAGCAGCAAGATGCTACCAGAAGATTGAATATGGGGGTCCCTGCAGCAACTGTGAGAAGGTAGGTCCTAGGGAACAGAGGACACTGGTGGCTTTCCTGTATACTTAGAAGTCATCTCAGCTCTGATACTATCTATAATAATAAAACTGGGGAGTTTCTTTAATAATCTATATGAATATAGGCTGGTTGAGGTGCTGTATATTGAATATATGTATGTAGTGCAGTAAATCTAATGTGCTATGTGCCACTTGTGCAGGGAGTGGGAGACTAGGGGCACACCTTGCTCAGGGGCCCACCGGGGGATTCACCTGTACCCTTGTGTACCCGAGCTTGGACACAAGTTGTCGCTGGAAGAAGTCTGCCTGGCGGTCAGGGCCAGTTGGAAAACATAAGAAAAGTGCAATCAAAGATGTAAGCTATAGGTTAATGGATGTAACTGTACTGCAATCACTTATACAGCCTGCAGAGAGCATGCATAGAACTGGTACCTACCACTGTATGGTCACTTTAGGGTCGTAATATTGGTCTTAGTATACTGGCTTATTCAGTATCAGTATTAATATACTGGTTATTATATTTATTATAATTGTAATGGTAGTGGCCATGGAGTGATGGTATTTAGGCCTTGTATAGTGGTATCATCGGTAATATTCATGTTTGTATACTACTTTTTCTTCAGCAATAGTATGGAGGAAATATTTGGTCACGGAATAGTGGTTCTATTTGCTATCTTAAATTTTATATGTAAGTGAATAATTTTTTTCCATTTACCATTTTTGAGTCTAAACTGAAGTTTCCTGATTTTTTTTTTTTTTGCTGCAACTACTAAACACATCTAGATGCACGTATGTCTGCCAATATCCATGTATATCTATAGATTGCTATCCATTCTGTTAGACATCATGCAGGTTAGAGGTCATCTACAGGTTTTCCATGTTGCTGGCATTTTTGTAGATCAGGTTCACAGAAAGTTTTAGTGTGGGTAGGGATATTGTTCTATGTGGGCTAGTACGGTATAGACTTTATGTCTAAAGTTGCGGACATTTTTGGCAAAAAGGTGTTTATGGTCCTTGATAGAGCCTGGAAAATCCTGCCCAGACAGGTAACTTGGCCTGAAGGCTTAGAAAAGCTGCATGCCACCAGCTCACGGGGCACAGTATATCCTTCCCTAAAGACTCTTTTCCCAAGCCCTGGAGCTCTCATGTACAAATGCAGACATTCAGACACCAGCCGCTGGTATCTTTTGGCAAATCTTTATTGCCTGTTGTTACGATAAACTTTAAGTCAATACAGTCTAAAGGTGGAGTTGATCAAAATGGATGATTTCAGTTAAATATTTTTTCGTGGATCATTTTTTGACTCCTGAGAGTCAGTTATTATATGGAAAGAACTTGCTGTATTTAAAAATTTTGTCTAAAAGTGGATTTATACAGCCCAAATATCAGGCCGATTATCGGGAACGAACATTCCTACGAACTCTTGTTCCTGATAATCTCCCCATCTAAAGGTGCCGCAGATCACCTGATGAACAACGAAAACTCTCATTCATTGGATGAAATGATCGGAGGTGTGGACACCTGAACCATCGTACCTAGGCAGCGGTGTAAACAGCACTCTGCTGGCCAGAAACAATGATTTTGTATGGGGACAAGCGTTGTCTGAGTTGCTGTCTGAGTATAAAACAAACTCTTGGACATAACACTGAGCCATTATATTCAATGGACTAATTCACCAGAGAAATTTGCAGCATACACCATGGGTCAATTCAAAAAATTGTCAGTCTTTCTCTAGCCAGTGACAATCAAGAGTTGGAGCTTGTTCATCTGAAAGAGAGCTTAGGTCCATTCACAAGGAATTGGTGCAGATTCCATGCCAAAGAGCTGCCAAGGGGCTCAAAGAATCCTTCTAGCATTGTTTTCAATGGGAGGCCACACCTATAGTTCATAGGAGGCAAAGCGCAAGTGGGTCTGTACATGGTGCCATATGAGCAATAAAACAACTTAACCTATAAAGAAATAATGACAATCACTGAAATATGGTGCAAAATGGCCGCGGTCCTTTATTAAGGGTTACATAAAATATTAATCATAAAATCATCAATAAATAATCATTTAATAAATTAATAAATAACCAATGAACCACATCAGTAAATGCACAATTGTCCCCCCAGCAAAGCTGGGTGACTAACCCAACAGACATGCAGGTCTACTATGATGAGCCTCCCCAACTGGGCCCAAAGACTTCCAAAATGCCTGGGGGAAAGAGGAAGGAGTAGGTGTGAGAGTCCTCTGTAAGCCCCAACCCCTAAAGCCCCCCCCTCCGAAATGCCCAGGTGGGGAGGAGTAGGAGGAAAGCACACTGTCATCTATTAGCCCCTCCGAGTACTTTATCAGCCCCACCAACCCATAATGCCCCCCAAAATGCTCATGGGGGGAGAAGTAGGAAGAAAGCACACTGTCCTGAGAATTTTGGGGGGCATTAGGGGTTGGGGGGGCTCATAGAGGACAGTCTGCTTTCCTCCTACACCTACTCCTTCCTAACACCAACCCCCCCCCCCCCCCGGGCATTTTCAAGGGCATTAGGGGTTGGATAACCCTCTAACTCCTTGCTGCTATTGCTGAGTGTGCACATAGCCACCAAATAATATTCCACCAACGCCCAAACCCGGCTCCCCCCCCAACACACACACACAAATGCGCATATGTGCACACTTAGCATCAGCAGCAAGGAGTTAAAGGGGTTTGGGTAGTGGCGTACTGTAACTGTTTGGGTTAGAGAAGTTATGACAAAATGGCGCAGGTAGCAAAGGGGTTAAGATGTGGGGGATGGCCTACGTCCGGCTTTAGCACAGTGGACAGAGGCAGGAGGAGTGATGTGTATGCGGGCTCCTGCCCTGCTCTCGTTCACCTGTGCTCGCATACATATTGCGCCCTGTGTCCACTGTCCTGTGCCCACTCTGCGATATAGCTCATCTATGCCTAGCTTTACCAAAGCAGGAGCAGTGGTGTGTGCTGTGCATCTCTCATTGCAGCCCCAGTGAAATCCTTACTCCCATAAAGCACTGTCATATCAGGGGTGTATGAGAGTACGGATTATAAAGCACCTGGCACCTGAATTCAGCACCGATTTATTGCAGAGAAAAAAAAAGTCAGAAAACGTTTTATTTTAAAGCACTTACAATAGGGTTTAACATGTACGGCGCTGATATATGACTTAAAGATGGCGCCCGCTCCCGCTCCGTGCGGCGCCATAGCTGCGGGTGACAGCATGCTTTTTAAATGTAATGGGGGTGTGGCATGGGAGGAGCCAGGATAGGAGGTGGGAGGGGACGGGATGGGTAGTGAGTGGGGTTAGGGGCCCAATTCAGATTCTTGCTATGAGGCCCAGTGATTTCTATGTACGCCCCTGTTTCCAACTCAGTATGTCTAAATGACCAGCCCTTCAATCAAATGTATTTCTCCAAATTTCTATTGACTCTTTTCCTGATCTTCTCTATAAAACTGAACTGATCACCCTTCCATATTAAACGAGGGATGATCTCTGAGAAAATTAACGTGACCTCAGGCAACAGGGACTTAATACAGCTCAAATCTTTTTTCATTTGATCAATCAATGCTGGGGGGAACGACTTGGGAAAAATCAAAACAATTGAGAAAAATCAAAACAACTTAACATCTTCAAATCTCAAAGGTGCCATTGACTGCCTATTTGCTGCTAACAATTCACCTATGCGAAATGCACCAAAGAAAGCAACTACAAACGCTACTTTAAATAACAATGCCTCGTATCCTGAATATGTGCAGAAATTTAAAACCGAAACTATTCTGTCCAACAGATCAAAATTAATTGGACGTCTACCATCCGTCCGACTCCCAACTTCCCTAAGGCCTCTTTCACACTGGCGTCACATTTGACGCCTGGATAAGAGGCGGGTGTGTTGCAGGAAAATGCGCGATTTTTTCTTGCGAGTGCAAAGCGTTTTAATGCTTTTTGCACACGCGTGGGAAAAATCGGCATGTTTGGTACCCAGACCCGAACCCGGACTTCATCACTAAAGTTCGGGTTTGGGTTGAGTATTCTGTAGATTTTATTATTTTCCCTTATAACATGGTTATAAGTCAAAATAATAGCATTCTCATTACAGAATGCTTAGTAAAATGTGGATGGAGGGGTTAAAAATAAAAAAATTAACTCACCTTATCCACTTGATCGCGTAGTTGCGATCTCTTCTGTCTTCTTCAAGCATTATATGCCGGCTAAAGGACCTGTGATGATGTCACCGAGCTCATCACATGGTCCAATCACATGGTCCATCACCATGGTGATGGACCATGTGATTGGACCATGTGATGTGACGTCACCACAGGTCCTTTAGATGGCAGCTAATGCTTGAAGACAGAAGAAATCGCAACTACGCGATCAAGTGGATAAGGTGAGTTATTTTTTATTTTTTTTATTAACCCCTCCATCCACATTTTACGAAGCATTCTGTAGTGAGAATGCTATTATTTTCCCTTATAACCATATTATAGGGGACAATAATAAAGATTGGGTCCCGTCTCTTAGCAACCTTGCGGGAAAATCGCACTGCATCCGCACTTGCTTGCGGATGCTTGTGATTTTTCCGCAGCCCCATTCACTTCTATGGTGCCTGCGTTGCGTGAAAAACGCACAAAATAGAGCGTGCTGCGATTTTCACGCAACGCAGAAGTGATGCGTGAAAATCACCGCTCATGTGCATAGCCCCATAGAAATGAATGGGTCCGGATTCAGTGCGGGTGCAATGCGTTCACCTCATGCATTGCACCCGCACGGAAATCATGCCGGTGTGAAAGGGGCCTAAGGCCTTTAAGAAACTGCTTCACCACAAAGTGATTAGGAAAAGCCTGACAACTTGCTAGTCTAAAAAAGAATGAGACACCAGCTACCGCTTTATGCAAATCAGAAAAACCAAAACCGTCTTCTAACAAAGAACAAAGAAATTGAAAAAATACATTTAAATAAAAATAAAAACAAGACACGCTTCTAGCTAAACAAAATTGATACCACCTCTTCCAAGCCAAAGAATATCCATCCCAAGTTCGAGGCACTAAAAACTTCTGAATGAACATGCTGATTATGTTGGGATAAGATTCCAGACGTGTTACGGACATGGGATTCCCACTCTCTCTGCTTGTAACGCAACAATCTAACTACCACTTCACTATTTGATGACAAACAGTTAACCGCAAAAAAACTCCCTTAATATCTGTAAAAATTAAAACTTTCTTATTCCTAAAAGCATTACCCCAAATCACCAAAGAAACTACTATAGGAAATAATTCCAATAACACCAAATTCTTGGTCAAATCCATCTATCTCCACCAATCAGGCCATGGTTCGGCTGACCATTGGCCGTTTAAGAATGCTCTGTAACCCCATGAACCTGAAGCATCAGTATACAATCTGATTGTGCCTGCTTCCTTAAAATCTTCCTGCCAAACACTACAGCCGTTAAAGTGAATTAAAAATTCTTCCCAGACCGCTAAGTCATTCTTCAATTCTCTGATAACTCTAATATGTGAATGAGGAGATTTTAAACCTTTAGTCGCCATGTTCAACCTCCTAGAAAAAAAAACTACCAACTGGTATGACTCTTGCATGACGATGCAAACGCCAATAAACCCAACAAGCCCTGTAAATCTCTCAACTAAGTTTTCTCTACTGAACGCATCTTTCTGATCTCTAGAATTGTCTTCTCATCCTTGTCCATAGGAAGTCTAAATTCCATATTAATTGAATCGATCACAACTCCTAAAAATTCAATTTCCTGACAAGACCAGACTGTTTTTTCCTTAGCTAACGGAACACCAAAACCGTGCAATAAACGTGAACAATCAAGCAATGAACCAACAAACAAAAAATCATCTAAATAATGCAAAACACTCGATAAACCTAACTCTTTTATAACAACCGAGTTTAAAAGGGAAGAAAACGCTTAAAAATAATAGCAAGACCAGGAAAAACCGATTGGAAGACATTTATCAAAGAAACATTTACCATTAAAATAAAAACCCAATGAATTAAAACCTTTGGGATGTATTGGTAACAAACGAAAAGCTGCTTTAATATCCGCCTTGGCCATAAAGCAACCGTTCCCAGCAGAATGCACCTAAAGAAACGGCATCATCAAAAGAAGTATATGATACTGATGCTGTCTCTTTGTCCACTGAATCATTAAGTGAGTCCTTCAACGGATAACATAAATGATGTATTGATCTAAAATCATTAGGACCCATTTTTGGCACTAAACCCGAAGGAAAAATTCTAAAATCAGCAAACGGAGGCAAATAAAAATGGGCCAGCTCTCCTTCCCTCTTTCAATTCTTTAGCAATTTTTTCCCCCCCACTACCTCCATATGTTGCCTAACTGACGGCAAATTATCAACAATTACACAACCACTACCCGAAAATCTGGGAACTTGAAAACCGCTAGAAAAACCATTAAGAATTAATTCCGATATCGGATGGTCTGGAAAACATTCTAGCCATGGCAACATTTTTTCCCACTTTACTGGTGTCTGAGCTTTTAGAAAATTCCCTGCTGTTTTGAATCCTGCAGGGTTGCTTGACTTGATTTTTTTAGACATCGAAACACCGGATGCAGTGCTGCACAAAATGAACACTCGTGACGGTATTTACAATTGCTCAGCCATTTGCATGCTGATTCGTTGTATGCAAAACAGACACCTTTCTTTATATTAGTTCCAGAAACCAGTGAACTATTTGGCTTAGCCTGAAAAGTCGCTCACTGTGGCAACATCAGACTAAGCCAAAGGCCAACTTTTTTGGAGCCCCATTTCATGTTGCTATGTAATGCTAACTTCTGACGGAACGTTTCATCATATGAAAACCATGCAAGGCCACCAAAGTTACGGTATGCCTCTAAAATGGAATCCATATGCTGAAACAAACCGATACAAAGCTGTGAATGTTTCGCACATAATACTGTAGAATATATGCAAAAAGCTTGAAACCAATTATTGAACGACCGTGGTGCAAGCCTTTTCCTATCCTCTTCTTTTTCATCCACTTTCTTTTCATTTTTAAAAGGTTCTTTGGCAGAAGGAAGTAATGATAAAATATCAACATACTCTCTTCTCCAAATTTTTTCCTTCACTGTTTGGGATAAACGGAACCCCAAAGGAGTACCGTCACATGTCATAGCCTCCTTTAAGCAGGTTTCAGATTCACCAATTCTACTATCATCTAATAACCTATTCTGTACCTTATCGGCCACTGCAGCAGCAGGCGGATCATGCCATACAGCTGCAGGCTGATTCACCCGTATGGGCACAGAAGCTGTAGCCCAATCAAAAAAAAACTTGGCTAAACTATGCAGAAGTTTGTTATCCGCATTCCCCAAGTTCGTGGGCAAAAACATGCTTTGCCCACATATCTTCTCACCTAGATCCTGGGCTGTATCCTATATGGGTGGGTTGGAGGCCAGCTCTGGTGCTCTACTAATGACCCCAGACTGCGATGCCACCCGTCCAGGGGAGGAGCGCCTGCTGCCACATCATTTGCTGACCCCTTCTGATGATGAGTAGGACCTTCTGGGCCTCTTTATTGTCCTGGAGACCCGGGTGGGTTCTTTAGCGCTATGAGAAGAGCTTCCTGATGCTGCAGCTGTCGCTTCACCGATGACGTCACTTCGCTGAGCGTCACCACTTGGACCTGCATCCTCCTCTTTGGCTGACAGGCCATCAGCTAAGCAGCGCCGGAGCCAAGCCTCCCCTCCTCTTGACTCGGCGTGCAGGATCAGCTTCTTCAACAGCTCCTCCATCTGGCCGGTGAGTGGTTCTTCTCCACAGCTCCGCCAATTCTGCTCCACCTCTCTTTCCAGGTGCGCCGGCTTGAACTTCGGCTCTTCTGCCCTGTACTGGTCCTGGTCCTCTGCACCGCTCCTCCGCTAACTCCTTGCTGATGTCGCCGCTGTAAACTTCAGCGCTGACACAGCGCATCCGCCGCTCCTTCTTCCGCCCAGAAGTGCCAGCGCAGCCAATAAGCTCTTTTGCAGCTGCGCCGGCAATCAGCTGGGGCATGATATGTCTTCTTTCTTCCAGGTTCAGCGACGGACAAGGCTCCAGACCCACCGGTCACCTCCTTAAATAGTTGAATTTCCCGTCACAGATGTTAGAGCAGCCAATCAGAAAAGGGCAGAAAACAGGTACCCCAGTAACAGGAAGGCAACGAGGAACCAATCACAGCTTTTCCACAAATCACCTCAGATGAGCTGAAAAATAAATGGCAGAAAACAAGCACAAAAAAGGGGGAGAAAAAGGAAGGGGAAAAGTGACAGAACTACTACACCCAATATGCTCAATGTCACCATGGTGGGACTCCGACATATGCCTTTGTGCCCAGAGTCATTCTCATTGAAAAAATGCAGCAGGACCTGAAGGGGTTTCTACCTTGGACTATGCTGAAGATTTTGCCTTTGTAAAATCCTCTGTGTGAGATATGTCCCTCTCGCAGCTGTCTCTACAGCTTTATCTGCTTGTAATGGTAAAGCAGGGAGCCGTCCGATACCCGCTTTACCATTCATCTCAGCTACTGGCACTCCCCAACAGGCACAATATACTGTCACACATTGCACTTCTGGTCTGTGTAGGGAGTGGTGCAGGCTCGGGAATCAGCCTGTGGGCTCCTTCTACACAGCCCAGCAGGGAGATGTGTAACAGTATAGTGCCTGCTGCTGGTGGGGAGCGTCAGAAGCTGAGCTATGATCATCAGAGTAACTAGGTGAGTATTTCCTTTTTTCTTCCTGTGAAGGGGGTCCATATCTGGGTATAACTACTTTGAGGGAACACATATCTGGGCATAACTACTGTGAGGAAACACATATCTGGGCATAACTACTGTGAAGAGGGCACACATGTGGGCATAACTACTGTGATGGGGCACATCTGGGCATAGCTACTGTGAAGGGGCACATATCTGGGCATAACTACTGTGAAGGGGGCACATATCTGGACATAACTACTGTGAAGGGGACACATTTCTCTGAGTGTGGGCATTTTTACTGTGGGGGGCACAGTGTGGCCATAACTCCTGTGAGGGGCACAATGTGAGCATTGCTACTGTGTGGGGCAAAATATGGGCATAACTACTGTATAGTGGCATAAAGGGGCTGAAGAAGCCGCATAACCATTTGTCCATAGACTCGGTAATCCTAAAAAAATAAATAACCTATGTGACGTAGCATGTGAATATGCTACTAAATGTCTGCCCACTGCTTCTGTTATTTTTTCCTACTGTAAGAAAGGTACTAATTGGATTGTAATTTGTATGTAGATTGCCTACAAATATAGTTATTGAGGTTGCCCAACTGAACCAGTGGACTGAAATGGATGGATATACTACCAGCAAAGTAACCTAAGGTATATTGTCCCTCATACCTCAGGTTAAATAGACCATGAACCAAGTCAGGACCAGGAAAATATGTGAAGGAGCATAGAATGAGATTGAGGGTGAGAATAAGTACTTAGGATAATCTCCATCATGCATGTCCACCTTAAATATTTACCTTAAGGGCACTACCACACGGTGCGGTACTGTGGTGCCTGTGACGTGGCCGCACTGATTTCGACTACCATGCAGCTGAATGGGCTGTAGCGGGCTTTAATTAAACTAATAGAGACCGCACTGTTCAGTGGATCTGTATTGTTAATGACCACCTTTAATACCACGTGACGTGGCCCTTAACAATACAGATCCACTGAACAGTGCAGTCTTCATTAGTTTAATTAGAGCCCGCTGCAACCCGTGCAGCCACTCTGTACTTATGGTACTAAAGTGCCTTAGAAAATATCGCCACACGACCACACCATGAGGTTGTACCCTAATACTGAGCTAATTAGGTAAAGGGACCAAACCAAAGCATGAAGTCAACCATGACCAAAAATATCTGAGAAGGAATATAATAATTTGGTACTTTTACGCTGTCAGCTAAATGCTCATGCAAGGTATGGATAAAAGATGTGACCAAAAATGGCTTCTACCACAGTTTGGCAAGCATACACCAAACAACTAAAACACTGAAACCACTAACAGGTAAAGTGAATAAGACTGATTATTTGGTGACAATGGCACCTGTCAAAGGGTGGGATATATTAGGCAGCAAGTGAACAGTCAGTTCTTTTAGGTGCTATGTTGGAAGCAGGAGAAATGGACAAGCCTAAGGATCACAGTGACTTTGACAGGGTCCAAATTGTGATGGCTAGATGACTGGATGAGGGCGTCTCCAAAACAGCAGGTCTTATGGATGTCCCTGGTATACTACGGTTAGTACCTAGAAATATTAGTAAAGGGAATGACAACTGATGAATTGGTGACAGCCGTTATGGAAGAGAAATATGATTGATGCACATGAGGAGTAAAGGCTAGCCCATCTGATGTTTCCCACAGAAGAGCTACTGTAGCACAAACTGCTGTCTATGATAGATAGTTGTCAGATCACACAGAGAATCGTAGCTTGCTGCAGGCCAGTCAGAGTGCCCATACTGACCCCCGTCCATTACTGAAAGCACATACTATGAGCATCAGAACTTAACCCTGGAGCAATGGAGGAAGGTGGCCTGGTCTAATGACTCGTTTTCTTTTACTGCTTGTGGGAGAAGGCAAGCTTAGGGAGGCAGTGTGATGCTTTGGGCAATCTTCTGCTGGGAAGCCTTGAGTCCTGACATTCAGTTGGATTTTACTTTGACATATAACACCTCCCTAAACATTGTAGCAGACCAAGCACAACTCTTCATAGCAATGCTATTCCCCAATGGCAGTGGTGTCTTTCAGCAGGGTAATTTGCTCTGACACACTTCAAAAATTGTTCAGGAATAGATTAACCCTTTAAGGACCCAGCCTATTTAGGCCTTAAAGGGGTTATCCAAGACTTATAATTCAGCCCAAAAGCCCAGATTATATTTGCCCCACTCACCGGCACCAACATCGCTTCTGATGTAGACACGTCCTCTCCTCATCGCGCAGATGAAAACATCCGGCGATGGGGGGCAGAAAATAGCAGGCCGCGAAGGGAACGAGGCTCCCTAGCGTCACCCATGATGCGATGGAGATGCAGCGGAGATTAGACCATGTGATCTTCTGATCTCTAATGTGATATACTGCAATATTACTGAACTGCAATGTATTGCCTTTCAGTGTAACAGTAATAGGCATCCTCTTAGGCCCTGCCTCTGTGGAGCATTATTGTATACCTTAATATACTTTAGTGAACTTCTGATCCCATATCAATTCCTATCGCTAGATTGCAAGCTTATGATATGTAAAATTGCCCTAACAAGTGAACACCTTTAACTCTCCTTTTTCCTCTATTGAGCCTAAAATAATATTATGACAGTGATTATTTTTACATATGAAGTAGCATGTGAATATACTAATAAATGTCTTATATTCACTTAAAGTAGTGGAAGCAAGTTGCTAATTTGATTGCAACTTGAAGAGGTGTCTGGACATAAATTAGACTGTCTAGTGTGAATCATACAAGAAATGTGCAATTCTGAAAATTACATTTCATGTTTCAATGATAACTGAAAACATGATGTTAAAAGGGATGAAGGAAAAGAGGACACTGGCGACTATTTGAGACATGAAAATTACGTAGCATAATGTAAAATGTAAGATTAACCAACAAATTAGGTAGATTTTTTTAAACCAAGTTTTATTGAGGTTGCTCAATTGAGTCAGTAGACCAAAATAAATGGATATAAAGTATGACCAGCAAAATATATGATCACAGCAAATAATTATTCTGTCACTCAACCCTCAGGTTAAGCAGAGCAACCAAACAAAAAGTTAACCCATCCAGAACAAACAAAAAACTGATAAAAAGCATAAAATAAGATCAAAGATGAGACTAAGGCCTAGTTTACAGTTCAGTTATTTGATCAGTTATTTCCAGTTATTGTGAGCCAAAACCAGATGCGGGTCAAAAACACAGAACAGGTGCAAATCTTTTCATTATACCTTCTCTCTGTGTAGCCTCCACTTCTGGTTTTGGCTAACAATCACTGATGGAAATAACTAACCAAATAAATGATGTGTTAACTGGGTCTAAGTATGAGGGCTCCTCACCGTCATGTATGCCACATCATAAAATAATTCTAACACTCAACCCCTTAGGTAGTGGGACCAAACAGAAACATGAACCCAACTACTATCAAAAAATCTGCAAAGGATCATAATAATTTTGTACTTTAATACGAGACTCTGAGCACCCTCTGTTACCACAAATGATGATGAAATAAAGATGAGAGAAAGTATGTAGGATCTTCTTCATGTATGATGATCAGACACTCAACCCTCAAGTTAGGCCGAAGGACTAAATATAAAACTTAACTCAGCAATGACTAAAAAATATTTGATTGGGAACATACTAGGGGACCAAAGTAAGTATGTAAGCTCTTCTCCATCATATATGGCCACATCCATGGGCGTAGCTATAGGGGATGCAGAGGTAGCAGTCGCTACCGGGCCCAGGAGCCTGAGGGGGCCCAAAGACCCTTGTGCCGCATAAGAAGACACACAAAGCACTGAGGGAAGGGGGCCCAAGTTGAACTCTTGCACCAGGGCCCATGAGTCGTTAGCTACGCTCCTGGCCACATCAAATGCTAGGTAGAAGGACCAAACAAAATCATGAACATGACCGTAAGCACAACCATCTCTGTGTTACCATGCAGAGAGACTTCAAACAAGATGAGATTAATTAATGTAGGATCTTCTGCTTCATTGATTAGAGCATTTATTAAAGTAAACATTCGATGTGTTAGTAGCACAGATGTGGACTCACTATATCATCATTAGTCAGTCAGGATCAGAGTCTGATTTGATGAATGATCTAAGTAATGCCTTTGAAAAGAAGGAATGGGCAACAAACTGGCAAGGATCATGAACAAGCATATCACACAACACAATATATCTGCATGTTCAAATATATCAGCTGGCATTAAGCAGCATGGAAATGTCCCTCTCATTTTGCTGTAACACGTGGTGTTATGAGCTATTGATATGGTGCATACTTCTGTTTTACAAGGCTGACAGTAATGATCAGTCCAATATGAGCCTAAACTAGGGACCAAGTGACAGTGATATGGTTGTGAACCCAGTGCTGTGATGCCGTAAGTGGACATTGGCAACAGATGGGGTGCTCCTATATCACATGTGCCTCATAAGTCACTGGTTGGGAGACTCACAATACAAATGCAATTGATTTGTATGTAATGTTTTATGGTGTTTTCTAGGGAATCATTTTATTTAAAAAAAAGTTTAATAAAAGAATAATTACTCACCTTACTGATTCCCCCATCACCACTGGTTCGCCATTTCTTCTCCCTGCTCCTCTCCACTTGGACTCCAATCAGTCCTGGCATTCCAAGTCATTTGCGATGTCTCTAGTCTGAGACCAACATGTGAAAAGGATGGGGACCAAAGCAGCGGGCAATCAGGGAGGACAATAATGATTGTTTTTATAACTCACTCTGACCCAGTTTATAAGTAAAATCATGCCGTTGGAAAACCTCTTTAAAGATTCTATCTATCTACTTTCTATTTTATTTTATTTGCATCTGCAATAATATTCAGGTTAGGTGTGGTGCCTTCAACAGCCATCGTAATGATACCATGGCATGAGTGTTTTGCACACAAACATGGATGCATACTGCCCTAGATGCTAAGAATCAGTACGTCCCTTTAAAGGCTCACTTACACTCCAATCATTGTCATGATTCGCTAATTTTAGGAAATCATAATTAGAATTGGTCAGTGTTTTTAAAGTAGTAGATCAGTGATAAAACAATTATTTGTCATATTGTAAAAAGAAATGTTATCGGGCAGACAATTAATAAATGTAAATGTTGCAGTTACATTTAAGCAAGGCATCAATACCAAGTGTACAATTAGGCCCTTGTATCCAGTGGTGTGAACTGTGCTCCCTACGATTCATGTGCTCTACTGGGAAATACAGGGCATACTATCCAGAATTTGGAATCTATATATATAAATTAGATCAACCCGCCAAATGAACCCGCCTATGACTGGATAATACCACTATATCATGACTGGTTAACAACACCATGCTATGCAGTGTCGGACTGGCCCACCAGAGTACCAGAGATCTTCTGGTGGGCCCAGGCTCTGATGCTATATTGGGTCCCAAAGGCACATGAGAAAAAAAAGATCTGGCGCTGCCTTTGGAGACAAAAAAATCCACTATGGTGTATATAATTGAATCAAAATCTTTTAGACTTTATCAAGGATATGGGCGGTGGGCCCCGAGAATAATTTCCTCTGGTGCACCAGAGGAACCCCTAGTCTGACCCTCACACTGTGACTGGATAACACCAACATACTGTTGCTGAATAAACCACATTACAGGGATTTTTGTATTACTGCCATACTGTAAGCAAGTATTACCAATATGCTGAGACTATGACCTCTTCTCTGATATCCTATGAACCCCCTGTTACCCCACTAGTACTATGAGACTTTGTGCCTTAAATACTGTAACATGTTTCTCCTCTTATATACTATGACCCTCTTGCATCGTCCCTATATATTATCAACCCCTGTGACTCCCCTTCTATATACTATAATAACCCCTCCATGCCCCTGTGTCTGCCTCTATATACTATACTGAGATAAACGTAGTGATCATGGTGCGGGGATAATAAACACAATGAGGTCACAGTACACTGTGATGTCACAGTAGAGAGATAATAAACACAGTGAGGTCACGGGGCAGAGGCATCAGCGCCCATGCTCTACCACCCCTCCATTCAAACTTCGCGATCATACAGGGAGGCGAAATGGGGACTCAGGACCTATTCTAGTAGTGTGATACAATAATCATTCATTTATCACCTTTCCTGGGAATAAGTGATAAATGCCTCTATCACCTATCCCGTGGATAGGTAATATACCCATGAGGCACTGTTTCATGATGGTGGCTTTTTAGGTCTCTACTATAGGCAAGTTACAAGCTTAGATCTCTTTGGATGCCATAAACTATCTCCACCTTCTTGCAGCCACAGATCCTGAGATCAGCAATTTCAACCTCTTTTTTACATAGCATATATAATAACCTAAACACAATAGACATGACCTCTTTCTTGAGCCTTGACTCTCACGTATAGATGAGCTGTATACTGTGTATTGCCTTTAAGCAGATATCAGTACAGTCACACTGTATGTCAACCTCATTTGCTGTGCAGGTTGATTTTGTCAGGCTGGAATGCTTACAGTACATGGTGCACATTACACAGATTTCTGTTTGCAATGTAATTTTCCTTAAGAAAGTTTTTTTCTTTCTTCTTTTGCACGGTTTATAACAATGCCTCACGCTTCCCCCCACTGTAATTGCTGCAGTGAATATAACTATCTGCATACAGATCTAGGATTTGGCTTTGTCACAATCCCTCACCTTGGGGGAGAGAAGCACTCCCTCCTCCTCCTCCTGCTCTACCCTAGCCTGTCTGACAGGAGCTGTGCTCACAGGACACACCTCTCCTGCCAGCAAGCCTTGTGCTTCTACCTGTTCGACTTCCACTGTAGGACACTCTTACTACTGTACCAGGCATAACTCAATTCAGTAAAGACATGGAGCAGAGGACTTTCCTGCATCTTAGGGGAGTCAGACACACTCAGTCTATGACTGCTGAGGCCTAATTCACCCTCAAAAGAGCCAATTCCCTTAAGGTAAGTGATAAAATATCTTTTTATTTGCAGAAAGTAACCTTGCTGATAGAAGGTGCTCGGGTAGGAAAGAGTTAGCTCTAGTGCATGTGGCAAAAGACACAAAAGCATTAAAAGAGGAACGTAGGTCAAAAAGTAAAAAGAGTATAGCAAAACAAAGAGATAACAAAAGAGAAGCTTATAACAATAGGATTGTGCCAGAAGGCACAAGTGAGAGAAGCCCAGGAGAAAAAGGAGAAATAAATTGGTCATTATCAGTGCTGGTGGGAGTCCTACAGCAGTGGAGGATGTATATCCTTAAAATGCAAAAACATTCAAAGGGAACTTGAGTAAAGACTTTAATGATTCCATTACACAAATAACACTGGCATTGTTAAGGATTGTGGATAGTCTTAGCTCCAGGCTTAAGCACCCTACAAAGATTTAGGAGCTCCTCATGGATGTTGGATGAAGTATGAGCTAGAAGCTTGAGGTCTTCTTCTGGTTTGGCAGAGGAAATGTATATGTCGGACATCTATGTGTAATTTTAAGAATAGTGTACTGACAGGTACACCAGAAGACCATCTGGCCACATGACATGACTAATCTTCGCTTCCAGTTTTCCATGCAAACTAAGTTTGTCTTTCTATGAACCTTGGTAAATATTAATTAGGAATATGGGAACTGACCAAACCTGCTAGTGGCATTCTGGATCATTGTGTGGCAACTGTCGCTTCTGCTGAGGAACATGTCTTGGAGTTGATGAACAAGGTAGGAATGTCTGAGAATGCCCTTGGTAATTTGGATAATGGTTATGAGATGTGGATGTGGCATGTGGAAAAAATGTTGTTGGGTAATACAGTATATTAGAATATGGTTGAGCTTAGATATAAGGTGGTTGCTTTGGCAGATCAAACATGAAGGAGGTGTGACTTGATTAGACTTTTTCATATTTTCTTTTTTCAAGTTTCACTGGAATGATGTACTGTACGGTCTCAGGAAGATAGCCAGTGGATCAGACTCAACGATATCTGTACATTGGGTGATATAGTTTTTAGTAGTCAGGTTTTAACAAAATGTTTCTGGTGTATTAGTGACTGCAGAACCTTTGTAGGTCCTGTCTCTCCTTGTTTAGTATAAAGGTTGTGGGATTTTTCTTACCTATTTTAAGCTCACACGGTCACCAAAGAAAAAGCAGATAGGGACTTTTGATAATCTGTGTTTTTCATTATACCAAGATGGGAATTATAAGGTTTGTTAAGTGTTATATGTTATATGTACAAGCCACAGTGTGACATGGCTTTTTGTCCTTTCCCATAAGCGCACATGCACATAAGAGGCGTGTTGTACTTATCCTCAATATGGTGCTCATAGACTGCAATGGGACACTACTGTACCCCTTCTATTTTATCAGAGGTTTACTCTACAGGGTTTGTGGTGTGCTCCATCACATATCAGATCATGCAGCTGCTCTTTCTTCTCAGGGGAAACCACATGGGGTACATGGAGCCACCAAGACACTCCATGAGCCACCAAAGTCTTGTACATGAGTCTCAATTGCCTAGTAGTAAACAAAAAAGTAATTGCAAAGATCTAAAGAGGTGAAATGCACATCTCTACTCAATGAAATACACAGCACTATAGTTGAAATGCACAGTACTACTCTACTTGATGAAATGCACAGTACTACTTACACTATGACTTGAGGTCTTGGCACTTGATTTATGAGATATAAAACATATCATGAGACATCGGTAATTTCCTGTTATGTGCAAGATGACGTTTGATGTTCTATTACCTATTCCCATGCTATGTTTTTGCACAGCACTAGTTCTCTTGATTGATAGGTTAAGTATTGTTCTCTGCCTTTCTTACTCTACAAAAGTTAATGCACTCCAGGGTCAATTTTTGAATACAGACAATGTTTGCAATGCCCTATTTTAATGGACATGTCAATCAACAGGTGTTCTATATCTATAGCTTGCCATGCTTGCATGTCAGGGTTACCAGAGGTCTGTAGTCTTTTTGACTATAGTGCTGTATTATTATACATGTAGCAAGTGGTAGTAAAAGTGAACGGTGGGTTTCATTGGTACATTAGTAGCAGAGAATGATGTGAGTGTACAACACTGCAGAATGTGTTTGTGCTTTATGTAAAATGTATTAAGATGTTTTTTTTTACGTGTGTGTGTGTGTGTATATATATATATATATATATATATATATATCATCCCAGATAAGGCTACATTCACCTTACTGGTAACCTGATCCAGCAGGCTGTTCCGGCAGAGAACAGCCTGCTAGAGTTCACCAGATACTGCTGCTGGATACACCGCTGGACCACAAAAACAATAATGGGATCTGGCAAGATTCAATGGTTTTTTATGACTGAAACCCAGCACTCATGTCAGAAAGCGTCCAGCCTGATCCCATTATAGTCTATGTGGTCCAGCAGTGAAGCAGTATCCAGCAATGTCGGTTCCCATGAACTCTTGCAGGCTGTTCCCTGCCAGAGCAGCCTGCCGGATCAGGTTACCAGTGATGTGAACGTAGCCTGACACGAGCATGTCCTGGTCTATATTGTTATACTAGTAGAATAAACATCTATTATGTGAGTGGGCACCACCAAATTTATACTGTAGCTCACACCAATGTGACCCAGGGTGATATATTGCCGAAAAAAGACTATTGTTGTTGCCACATAAAAGATCTAATCACCCAACAAACAAGCGTTTTCTCGTTTGTCGGGTGATTTGAAGAACCAGCTAGTTATTCCCAATATATGGCCTGATCCTCTGTCCACCTCTGCCAAACACCACTTATGCTGGCTTATCTCCCTGAGAACACATTGAAATCTAATATGCCTGACCCTTCTTTCTTCTGACACCTGAGAGTTGGGATACCACCATTCACATTAGATGGTTGGCCATTCCTATACAAGGTGCAACATACAAACTTCAATAAGCTCTTACAAAGCGATTCTATTAAAATGTCATGCCTGACCCTTCTTTCCCCCGACACCTGTCATTGAGTGAGAGTTGGGGACCCCCATTCACATTAGATGGTTGGCCATTCCTGTCAAAATTGCCTGATATACTTCTGATGTGCATGCAACCTAAGTCTAATGTATCTACTGTACTTTAGAGTATTTAAAAGTTATCCAATGTAAATAAAATCATTACAGTGTCAAGAACCGAGGGGTAAAAACAACTAATGAACGAAAAATGTGATTGGAATCCCTGATGGGAAAGTAGTATTCACTTTAGAATATCTGATTATTCAAATGTAGTAGAGCTAATTTTGCCATTTAGCATAGCTCATTGTGGTAACACTATATGCTATCTAAATTTTTATATAGAACTAGGGGTGCAGCTAGGCATGTCTGGCATGAAATGTGGCCCAAATGTTAGCTGCCAGAAAGTTTCAAGACACTCTGCCTTCTCTGGCCTCTTGCACACAAACATTTTTTTTTCTGTGTACGTTCCGTTTTTTACCGCTCCGTATACGGTCCGTATACGGAACCATTCATTTCAATAGGTCAGCAAAAGAAACTGAATGTACTCCGTATGCATTCCGTTTCCATATTTCCGTTTTTGCGTTCAAAGATAGAACATCTCCTATTATTGCCCGCAAATCATGTTCCGTGGCTCCATTCAAATCAGTGGCGCTGTAAAAAAAAAAACTGAACGGATACGGAATGCATTCATATGTCTTACGTATCCGTTCTGTTTTTTGCGAAACCATCTATAAAAAATTTCTGACCAGCCCAATTGTATACTGTATATGCCATGGTTCTGTTTGCGATCCGCAAAAAACTGATCACATACGGAAACGGAACAGAAACACTACTAAAACAAAAAATGGAACAACGGATCTGTGAAAAACGGACCGCAAAATACTGAAAAAGCCATGCGGTCGTGTGCAATAGGCCTTAGCCAGGGTCTTTAGATACAGGGCTAAGGCAGCAACCTGTATCTCTGCCCCAGGCAAAGGACAGTCTACCTACTGCATGATGTACAAATAGTGCAGCTCTAAAGTCCTTAGTTACACATTTTTACTCTGGAACTTTAATGTGGTATAGTTAATGCACCTGTACAAGGTGCACCATACAAACTTCAATAAGATCTTACTAAGTGATTCCATTAAAATGTCATTATTTTACCTACCATGGTAATTGCATCTACCCATCCCCCGCCATCACAAAAGGGTGTTGACAATAAGTAGTAGGGGGTGTGAATGTGGTCAATGGAAAACCAAAGTATACTTAAGGAGAGAGGGAAAGAAAAAAAAAAAACTTGAGCCGTGGAGGACGTGGGGGGAGGGCAGTGTATAGGACTTAGGCCAGGCCGCATGTGTTGGGATGGGACTGAACTCCTACCCCTGGTTTATGTCAATAAGACCCTACAGATAATCTCCTCATTATGAATTGTTTTGTCTCTCAGTTCACTGGTGAACCCTGCACTTATCTGATGGGGACTACTCGAGTACATCTCACTGCTCGTGCAAGCCATTGCT
Organism: Bufotes viridis; assembly: GCA_033119425.1. Taxonomy (NCBI): domain Eukaryota; kingdom Metazoa; phylum Chordata; class Amphibia; order Anura; family Bufonidae; genus Bufotes; species Bufotes viridis. Next base: position 406,882,097 of record CM065590.1, on the reverse strand, counting down.
TTCTAGTCAATAAATAAATATTACAAAGGGTATGGAAATACAGGCAGCATGGAAGTCTTTGTTATTTCACTCCGGATGCTCGAGGCTCATGGTGTTGTACTCACTTGTGTATTCTTCCATTAGTCTAGCTAATAAGAGGTGTCATATTGCACTTCCCTTTATGATTGCGTTTTCCCAGGTAATCTAGCTGTGTCTGGGTTGATGTAAAGAAATATTTCACACTGGTAGATGGATACTTAGACCTTTCAGCGCCCAAAAAAGTTGCAGATAACTGGCCAAAGACTTTCATTTTCTGTTGGCAGATCCCATTGATTTCAGTGAAATTGGCCCATAAGTCACTTTGGTGGGGTCTGCCATGTTATCTCTTGACAACTACCATTGGAGGACACAAGGAGTGGTTGGATTTTTACCTTTCTGAGATGGCATTATATGGAGTCTGGTAAAAGCTGAATAATAAGGCTAGGTTCTCCATTGTGTACTCCGGTTGTCTGTTTCGGCATAGTTGGACACCGCCGAATCCCTTTTAACTATAATGGGATCCAGCAGGTTTCTGGCATGAATGGCAGCTTTCTGCTGGAGAAATACAGCCGCATTTGATCATTATGATGAATGGTGATCCAGCGGTGTCTGGCTATGCTAAATAGTAGGCGGTTCCTCTGCCGGAAAAGATTATTGGAGTACACAATGGAAATGTGAACGAAGAGTAACAGGATCCAAGTGTCCAGCAGAAGATACCCAATTTTAAGATGTGAACCTAGCCTTATTATTCAGCTTTTGCCAGACTCCATATGATGCCATCTAAATTACCTGCCACTAGGATTTTTTTCTTATAAGTTGATTTTCAAATAACCTATTGCATCTTTTCGATGATATGTCCTTTGTATTTTCCTGCTATCAATCTTTTATGCTTTTATTTAAATACGCAATTAATGGTTTCTGGATATTCAGAGAGGTGAATAACCTACTGAAATGTAGACAACAAGGACTTTACTTGGAAATAGACCGACAATAATCACAATATGTATGGGGAAAACTATATATATTTTAAGATATATTTTAATTGGAAATCTCCTTTACACTCAGGGTCAAGAATTACATGCCCTTTTTCTGACATCTACACAGATGAGTTCCCCACAACAGCTCTGAGATGTCAGTGATTAACGACATCTTTAAAATGTTTTTTTTGTGACACATTTGGTCGGCTGCTTTGGTTCCAACAAGCAGTCCCTGCCCCTATACTGAAATGGTACATGTCTTTGTACCATAGCAACCAACTGACAAGACATAACCCCCATTGTGCTTTTTCATAAAACAACCTCTCTGCAGGTAGCAACAAGGCTTACATGATTAGCCCAAGAAAATGTGTGACTTTAAATGGCTAAGAGCGCACCGCTCTTTAGAATACACAAAAATGCTGAATATCATTTGTTATCTAATCCTATCAAGTTGTGAACCGTTTTTGTTACTGACAACCAATATGACCTACTCCCACAGGGTTTGTCTATCAGCTTTCCCAGTGGAAAATGAAACCACCACTGGGAGAACATACTATATGGGCAAATGTTTGCATGTGCACAGGGGCCTAGTTGGAAGATCCACCCCCTGCCACTTATGTCAGCCAAACCCACATTTCAGCAGGTCCAAAAGACCATCTAATGTGTATTTTGACTCTCCATCAGTAACAGATATCAAGGAAGATAAAGATTAGGCAAGTTCTCTGCAGAGGTCTTTGAAACTAAATGTATTATAACATAATGGCACTCCATTCAGGCTCCTAGAGGAGGGTCCTGAGTGGTTCTTGATTAGACAATCCCTTTAAGAAACTGGTAAAAGGCAAGGCAATGTCTCACCAATAACAGCTGTCAATGGGGCATAGAGAAGCTATTCCGCCTTTTTATGAGAAAAGATATGGACCAATTACATTTCTCTGAGAATTACAACATGCTGTACATCTCTTTTAAGGGCTCGCAAGAGCTTCTGTTTGTAGTGCTCATTAGCAGCCCCCTACATGGTCCAATTAGTGGCCCCATAGTCCCATCAGAAAAGTCAGGCAGTGTGTGGCCACCTTATGTCAGACACTCAAGTATTATTGCAGTTTAACAAAAGTCCAGCCTTCAGTTTACTAAATTGTGTGATTTTATTGCCCCATTCAGTGCCAGGCTTGGGGTTCTTAGGCCCACCAGATGAAATAATTCTAAGGGCCCCCCCTCTATCCATATATAACATGTGCACAACCACTTTTAATTACATTGCAACTTTTGTTGCTATTATTTCACATACAGGACTTGCCTTCAGTAAGTAATAGGTTTTTTGTTAATCTTCCCATAAGTAATAGAACTTAGCAGCAAGTGATACAGCCCTAACTCCCCTCCACACTTGGTTGCCTTCAGCTAGGTCTTGGAAGCATATAATTGTAGACGTACTGGAGATCCCCTAGTACTCTGGTAAGCCAATCCAACTTCCGTCCCAATAACCTAACCTCTAAGGCTTCATTTACATCACTGTTTAGCCTTTCCGTTCTCCTGCTCCGTTTAGGAACAGGAGAATGGAAAGGACGGATTTGGCACATAACTTAGCCCTAACTGAGCCGAACAGAGCCTAAAGACCCCATAGGCTATAATGGGGTCCCTTAGGTATCCTCTCAGGAGATGATTTTGTAGTGGAGCCAAAAGTCCTGCATGCACTACTTTTGTCTCCGCTCCAAAATCATCTTCTGAGCGGATACCTAACAGACGCTATTGTAGTCTATGGGGTCTTTAGGCTCCATTCGCCTCAGTTAGGGCTCAGTTATGGGCCGAATCCGTCCTTTCAGTTCTTCTGCTCCTAAACAGATGTGATGTGATGTGAATGAAGCCTAAGATGAATTTTGCCAAAGGTATCTAATAGCTACACAACCATCCCATTGGGGTAACTGTCTATGGCCATGCTGGGCTGAGACATAAAACAATTTTAATTAATTTCAGAGTTATCAGATTAGTAGGAACCTCCCCAAATAAAACTTTGTACATCATGTTTTTACTGTCATCTGAGTAATCTGTCCGCACCCGTTTAGCAATGCAACTTGTATATTTCCATATCAGGTCTTCATATGCCAATTCCATGTAAACAGATCATTAGCACAACTCTATGATCATTAAATGTAAAGTGCTTGATTCCAAGAAAAATGATTATATTATGACTTTCAGAAATTTCAAAGCTGATGTGAGGTTGATTCCTCTATAATTTATTCTTTCTCATGTGAGGTGACACATGAGTCACTATCCATTCACCTTTAAAATTACAGCATAATTTGTGTTTATACTCTGTGATCTATATCTTTTGGCTAGGCTTGTCATCGTATATGACCAAATATAGTCCACGGAGAAGAAGAAATGATAGGCGGCACTCACCATGACTTAAGTATATGACCAAATGCTTGTTTTTTCTTATAATCTAAGCAGTCATAAAAAAAAAACAGTTTAATGTAACATATAGTTTACTACCAAGTCTTCAGTTTTACAACTATATGCAGATACACCACAATATTCCAAATCACATGCGATGTATGTAGCAGTATATACTGACACCAAATAAAAAACACATACATAAAATAAATTCATCTTTTATTAATGCATAATGACCAATATATTACAACAATAGCTTTAAAATAGCAGCAAAATAGAAGGTGCAATGATGAAAAGCGGGGGCTCCCCAGGAACCACGGTCAAAGGTTAAAGTGCAATGTGCTTAAGTACAACTTCCCCTTGAGGAAGCGTCAGCAAAACGCACGTCAGGGTACGGGTATCTCTCCAGTTCACGGTCAGTATGTGGGTTTGTTCCTGCTGAGTCATTTATTATTGTTTATGTTGGTATGCTTGAACAATTATATTGGGTGGTGTGGGTCTTTGGTTGTCTAGCGCCCCCTTTTGTTGTATTTTTATAGATTTAAAGGCAGTTGGGACCCAGATAATTAACTATTTGTAGTGCCATACAACAAGTTGAGATAATGTGGTCCATTGAAGTTGTATTTAAGCACAGTGCACCTTTGACCGTGGTTCCTGGAGAGCCCCCCGCTTTTCATCATTGCACCTTCAATTTCGCTGCTATTTAAATGTTATTGTTGTAATATATTGGTCATTATGCATTAATAAAAGATGAATTAATTTTATGTATGTGTTTTTTCTTTGGTGTCATTAACTATATGCAGATGTAAAGCTTAAAACTGTCAGTTTGATTTATTTTTAATATTGTTTAGGGACAGGAATGTTAAACATCTTGTAATGACAGATGTTTCTTTGTACTAGAAAACAGGGCGTAATAGCGTCCTCTGAAAAAGCTCTAGTGGAAAATTGCTAAAGAGTCAGTCTTCAGCATTTTACTGAGCACTGAAGACTCCTGTTTGTAACATACAGAATTTTCCAGCCTGCCTCTTGCCACTACTCCAGTCCATCACTACATATATGTGCCCCAACTATCACTGCCCATCACATTCCTATCTGACTTGTTGCAGATAGGTGTCTTCAGGACTCAATAGAACTGAAGACTCTTACAGGCTGTCCTTAGCAGACAGCTTTGCTAAGAAGACTCTTTAAACTGAAATGACAGTTACACCTTAAATCCAAGTGTAACTGATGATAACCACAATATTTCGATACAGGAAGCTGAGATATGTTTCGTGGGATCCTCAAACTCTAGAGCTGACGGTATGGCTGTGACATGTAGAGAAAACTCACCTCTGAAACTTACTTAGAGGGGATAGCATGGATGGTTGTATGGACAGCTTCAGTTTGTCTCAAATCTCCTATTAGATGCTCCCCTTCCTCTAAACCCAAAACATCATTCTGTATGACCTAAAGGGAATGTTCGTTTAAGTGCTAGAGTAAAATCTAGTCCTCCTGGTCATAATTACACTACCCAAATTAGGAAAACATTATCAAAGGGTAGAAGATCAAAGGAAGAAGGGAACACCAAATCCTCTAGTAGGAGATAAGGTGAGGTTGGGCAAAGCTCATTTAACAAATTCAGGTCCGGCTGAGTCTGTTTAATGACCTTTGCTTGATCATGAAGAAAGATTGCAATGCAACAGTGAATAATTCAATCAATATCCTCACACAGAGTCGGCATACTAATGTTCAGGAACATTGTAGTATGACATATTACTACTACTGACACCATATTCTGCTGAGAAAATAAAAGAATAAAATACCTAATAGACTATTGGATTTGGAGCCTAGGACCTTCCAAAATAGTCAAAAAACTGTATCAACTTATTAATATGGTCTTCAGCCTTCTCAATATATATGCAATATGTATGTAACTGTTCATCCCGTCCATTTCTTCCCTTCTCATATCCCTTCAGCTATTCCCAGTATATTCATCTTATCTAATGATTGGGTTACATTTTCATATAACTTTTGTTGCAATCACTTGTTCAAGTTGAAGGTTCCGGTTAATTAAAGGGGTTGTCTTCTGAGACAATTGGGGCATATTGCTAGGATATGCCCCCATTATCTTATAGGTGCAGGTCCCACCACAAACGTTCTCCCCATAGAAATGAATGGGAGCGCACCGCGCATGACAGGCCACTGCTCCTATTCACTTTTATGGGCCCGACAGAAATAGCTGAGCCAGCACTCTGCTATTTTCAGCGGCCCCATAGAAAATGAATGGAGGGGGGCTGTGCATGCGCAGTGCGCCTCCACCAATTCCGGGGCCCCATTCTCAGTCACACTGCTGGGATCCGCACATATCAGACAATGGGGGCATATCCTAGCGATATGCCCCCATTGTCTGAGATGAGAATAACCCTTTAAGTTGAAAGTTCATTCTACCAAAATCCAAAAACCACCCATGAATAAGTTGTACTCTTCTCTCTAGTCCTTTAAAATTGGATCCAACCATTTCTTAAGTTTGCATTACATCTTCCGATTTTTCGGCATATGATTGCTAATAAGTGTTCGTAGTAATGCTCATTAGCGATCATCTAATCACACCAGATGTCAGGTAGCTATCCTATTAGTCAACAATCAACCTTTTAAACAGGCCTGGAGACATGACTTGGATAATAATTAAGACAACACGCCATCTGCAGAAAGCTGTTTCGGGACAATTGCCCTTCATCTGTGCAGAGTTCTGGCTTAACTGGGCGAGAGGCCTAGGTCAGGATTTGGGGGATACTATATCTCCTTAGGGAGATTGCCTAAAAGGTGTGAGGAGTCTTATAGGCCAGGCAACGCTCCTCTGGAATTCTGGGAAGAGGTTATGCAAATGGGATATCTGTTAAACTGATTTGCAAAGCAGATGATACGTGATGTGAACCTAGCCTTAACCCCACCTGATATTTGGTTTTACATACACATTGTAGATTTAAGACAAGTGATAACGTTACTATCTTGCCTGGTATCTGCTGGCAGTGGACATTCTAACATCGGGCTTACACCTGTCACGTATCTTCGTCATATAGCTTGTTTTTTGATTGCCAATACCTGTGGCGACAAGACTTTTGACTTACCTAATTTGTGTGCTTGGGAATCAACTCAGGTCTATGCTTGTTAATGTTACCTGCCAAACATATTATTCCATAAAGAAGGGACACAACATTCTGTGCCAGTACAGAGACAAGTGAGTATACATAGCAGAGCGTCTATATAACAACAAAACAGTTGAAGCACTTAAAAGTAATATGTCTATAACAGCGATGGCCATTGCTTTAAGAGAGATTAGCAACATTTATAGGCAACTAAATTCTTCTTAATATCGCCACCATATACAGTACATTAGCTAAAAGTCGACCAAACCTGATTATTTTAGCTGACAATCCAACATGAGGTTTCCTGTCTGCCATCTAATGGCGGAGGTAAAATCCAACGTCATGGAGTTCATAATGCCTGATCCTTCATACCCTCAAGAGATAAACTATTGTCAACACTGAAATACACAAGCATGTTTCTGGCGGAGAGAGGAGAATTAGCTGTTCTGCCTACGCCGTGAGCATGGCAAGCTTGACTTGAAGTGATGGGTAGTCAGAGACAGATTGGTTGCTAAGGAAACCTTGCCTGACAGCATTGCAGTTGTTAGGCAGGATATCCCTAATGCCCTAACGACCAGTTTCGAGTGATGAGTTTTCCAGAATAAGAAAAAAGAAACAGAACCACTCTTGTCCATGGGCTGTATCTGGTATTGCATCTCAGCTTCACTAGAATGGGGAAGATTTGCAATAAGAAACACAAGGCAAACTTTTTTTTTTGTCAGTGATCAAAAAGTGTTATCTATCACAGAAACTTATCTGCAGGAACATATTTGACCTATAGCTGCATGAGGTTTGTGCAAGGAAAGAAGTTCTATTCCAGATTCCAGGTTGTCACATTTTTGAAGGACAGATGTTGCCCTCACCCTCCCTACCATTGACAGTCTTCAAGAGTACATGGAGACTGATTGTATAAATTCCAGTCCTTACCAAACATTTCCATCTCCTTTTCATGACAGCAGTTTAATCCATCTTTAAAGTTAAGAGCAAGTACAGGATAGGCAGTCGAACAAGTTATGACCCTTGGAGGAGATTTTTTTGAAGGTAAACTCATGTTCACCTGGTTCACAGAAGTCCTTGCAGAGAGAACCATGTGTATACTTTATATGCTAGGGTGTATAGGACCGTGCTTCAAGTATATGGGTGAGCAGTGGTGTAGCTAGAAGGGGCATGTGATCTGGGCATTTGGTGTCAGTGGGGTTTCCATAAGTCATTGTTCTTTTGGCAGGGCATTTAGGTTATTAAATTTGTAACCCTCTTTAATAACAATAGGTTTATTAAAGGAGCTTTCAAGTAGCGCTTTACAGATATTAGCATCCCCAATTGGGCTCACAATCTAAGTTCCCTATCAGTATGTCTTTGGAGTGTGAATATCCAAACTCCAACTGTCCCCAATGGGGCTCACAATCTAAGTTCCCTATCAGTATCCAAAGGAAACCCACATACAAACTCCATGCAGATGTTGTCCTTGGTTGGATTCGAATCTAGAATCCCATCGCTGCAAAGCACCAGTGCCAATGAGACACTGTGCTGCCCATATCCTCAGGACTCCCAGGAACCGTGCAGATCAGCGGTTTGAAAAGACCGCTGTGCTCTAGTGCACGTTTCAGCCTCTTCCTAGTCCAGTAATGTCACATTCATCAGTCATATGGCTGTAGCACGACTCAGTCCCATTCAAGTGAATGGGTCTGAACTGCAATACCAAGCATGGCTGCTATCCAATGGATGGCTCAGTGCTTAGTAAACCTCACAGGAGCCTCATGAAACAGGTCATCAGTGAGAGTGCAAGGGGTTAGACCCCCACCAAGCTGATATTGATGACCTATCTTAAAGGAACTCCGCATGTGCAGTTCGTTCCCTGAGGCTGATGCCAGCACAGGGATGGAGAACTATGCCGGCACTGACATGCGGCGTACTCGTGCATGCACAAGATTACGGCGCTCTAACATGGTGACCTCGGGGAGCAAGGCGGAGATTCGGAGGATGTGGGTGGTGCTGGGCTCCTTCACAGTGGGCGTGGCTGGTCTCCAGAAACGTTAGTAACAGCTTCTTGGGCTCCTTACTTGCCTCATTTACATATATATAAAATATTTTTTTTGCCTAAATAAAAGCACTTAGAGCTATGGGGAATGTATATTGCGGACGTGCTAGCGGCGATCTAGCAGCACATGTCCGAAGCTCTATAGGCAAAATCCAGGTGACAGTGTCCCTTTAAGCATAGTCCATCAATAACATCTAAAAAGCCCCTTTAACACGTAATATTGTAGGTATTTAGAGCATCCTTAGGCAAAGCCTGCAGAGGTCTCCTAGATGTAATCTGTACACTTCCCTTGGTTTCAATATCCTTGTACACCCTCACCATAGGTGATGTCTTTAAACCTAGATCAGGCAAGTAAATAAAATTAGATAGGTGACCATGACAGAAACTGATTTCGAGAATTCTAAGTTTTAGGATATTAGATAGATAGATAGATAGATAGATAGATAGATAGATAGATAATCAAGTGGAGTAAGAAGAAAGGATATATGAGATTAAACAGATTGCACAAAATTTAAAAGCATGGCTGCTTTCAACCATAAAAAGGCACTACACATGTGCACAGGTTGTGTTTGGCACTGCAGCTCATCCTTATTCTCTTTAACGGATTCGAAGCAGAAGCAACAGTAGGCACAAACAACGGACAAGAGTGGCACTGTTTCTGGAAGAAAGCAGCCATGTTTTTGTAATTCTGAACAACCCGTTTTAGAATGTGTGAAGTTGCAGCTCATTAAAGCACATATGAGGCGCCCATCCATGAACAAATGACTTTATCAAAGTTCATCCGATTTTAAGTACTTATCTGAACTGTCTGAGCATTCTGAAGGACTGTCCGAGTCCATCATTTTACTAATGCACTGTTACTTTAGCCTACATGCACACGGCAGTGTTTTTTTGCGGCCTCCGTTCCGTTTTTTTTGCGGATCCGATGGTTTCCCATTCATTTCTATGGATCCGTTAAAAATGCGGATGCATCTTCCGTTGCCTGTCCGCATCCTATGCGGAAGCCATCCGTTTGTCATCCGCATCCGGTTTTTTTTGCGGATGGTTGCTTGGAAACCAGGGCACTTGTACAGGTACTTTAAGAAACTGTTTCAAGCCTTCCGTTTTTTGTTTTTTTTTTGCGGATCTGCAAAAAAAAAACGGAAGACACACGGAAACACAACCTACAAAATTTGTGGACACAAGGAATGGATGTGCATGTGAAAAAAAAAAGGGAGACAGATCCGCAATTTGCGGACAGCAGAAAACAACTGTCGTGTACATGTAGCCTTAGATTGAGAACAACTTAATCAGAATGGAAATAGCCTACGTGTCTTATATCCATTGAGGCTATACTCTCACCTTTACACCACACATCATGTAGTTAGAGGGTCATGATTAGTGAGCCTCTAGAGTTAACTCATTCCAACACGTGCCATCACTGAACCAGCTCATTTTGTCAGGAACATCAAAGTAACCAGTTTTTCCGTACATTCTCCTCCCCAGCCCCCCTGCTTCTCTTGTCCTATAATAAAGATTTGGCTGTGCCTCCTATTCCTCAGTGACCCCAGGCAGAATGACTGCAATAAAAAGGCTGTGTAACCAGAGAATTTGCTCCCAGCATGTCTATAAAAGCAAGAGGCGTGTGCTTACAGGTTTTACTGGGCTAGTTTTGGGAAGCTTGTGGTTTGGGCTGAGTGACACTTTCATAATGCTGGGTACAGGAGCAAGGAGACAGGGTCAAGCTGGCCTCATGTTCTAGAATACCTTGTCTTCTGTAGTGCGGACATGTAGTAATCCTTTATTCTTCTATAGAGCACTCACTGGGTGTTGAGTGTTGCAAATGAAGATGTCACACATCAAGCATGTCTGGGAAAAAACGGGCAGATCAAAATGTTGCAGAGATAGGCATTTCTCACTGATCTAGGCCTTACTTGTAGCCTAATAGGAGACAATATTCATTAGAATGCAATTTTTTTTTTTACTTCAGTAGGATAAAGACGTTAGACTTATCAAAGACCTAGAGGGTGTTATTGCAATTTAACCAAAAATGGGATAACAGGAAAATCTATCGATCCTACTCTATGTGATCAGGTCATAAGGTGACCACATAACCAGTTTAATAATCAGGGGTGTAACAAGTGGAGGAGCTGGAGGGACATGTGCTCAGGGTGTTAGATGCCAGATGGGCACCAACAAATCACTGTCTTGGTCGATATTTACAGATAGATATATATACTTTTTAAAAAGAAGTGGTGTGGCATTTAGCTGATCAGCACATGTTCGCTTCTCTCACCATTGGCAATGAGTTGCTGAACACTAGGGAAAGATGACTCTAAGTCTGTATTTCTCCTGCAGAAGCCACAGCAAGGGAAATGTAGTATTTCGTCCCAGCCTTTCACATGAATGCTTACCCTTGTAATGCATGGATGCGTTAGGTTTGCCAAATTGGCTTTCCATTCTGACAGATAGATGGAGGTCCTCAGGTGCGTAGCTAAAGGCTCATGGGCCAAGGTGCAAGAGTTCAGCTTCGGGCCTCCCTTCCCTCAGAGCTCTGTGCCAGGGAAGCACATAGCCTTCATGCTGCCTGAGGCAAAGAATGAAACTGAACCCCACCCACCGCCATGCCAAATTCTTGACCTAACCTCTTCCCTCCAGCCAGAGGTGTAACTTGACCAGCATTCACTTTCTATAATACCGGTGTCTTCTTATGCTGCACAAGGATTTTTGGGCCCCTCAAGCTCCTGGGTCCGGTAGCGACTGTCACCTATGCACCCCATATAGCTACGCTCCTGGGTGTCCTACACCAGAGACCCACCTATATGAAGTACATATGACCTATTAGAACAGGGCTTCATGTTTTGAGACAACTTCTTTAAATATTGCCATCTCATATTTTCAGAAATTGTTCTATGTTCCAGCCACTAATGGTGATAGTTGGCCTCGGTGATTCTTTATCCATGTCACATCATGCCATTTTCCTGTGATCTCCAATAGCAGACCATGATCACATTTTCAGTCCTATTGATGTTACATCAGTAACTGCTATAGGAAGCAGCCACATGTCATGACATACAAAGGACATACAAAGGACAAAGCACTACTGAGGTTGAGGTAGCACCCAGGAGACGGAGACTGAGACTGAGACTGGGGGGGGGGGGGGGGTTAGCAAAGTTTTACATTTAACAGCATCAGTATTTTCTATAAGAAAATTGGATTGAGTGGCACAAAGTTCAAAACTTGGTCCATGTCTTACCATTACCCTGTCTTTTAATTTGTTCTTCTCAGGACAGTAAAAGTGCTGTAATTTCTCTACTGGATGAAATTTCACCCCTGAGCAACTACTCCTAACATTCATCATCTGGTGATCAGCTTCATCAGTTGTCAACAGTGACTTCACCGATCCCTGAATGAGCTGGTACTGGCCTGCAATGAAAGCATGACTGTACATGTTCTTTTGAACTTGGACATCTCAGAAAGCCTGCGTCCAGTGGACAACCCACTAAGAGACCTATAGGACAGCCCCGTCTTGACATCACTGTGTGATGTCACCAGATTTACCAGTCCATTTTAAAAATCTAACACATAGACTCATATATTGACCATGTGTGCTGAAATGGTCAGCGTGCAGGAAGTGGCACATTCTCCGGTTCTTAGCTATCAGTAACAACTCACCTGGGTGTAAGTATGTATTTCTTGGGACATAAGAAACTCAATCAAGTTATTTTAGCATGTTGGAAAACCTTTGTATGGAGAACATATAAAAGTAGAAAGATGGCACTAAGGACACCTAAGGATTGGTAGGTTAGATGTCTGATCGTCTTGTGGTTGCACATAGATAAGCCATATACTACTACTCTCAATGAAGTATATTCTGGGTTTAAAAGAAAATGAAAAGTTCTTATACAGAAGCTTTAACTAAAAAAATTCCCTCAAACAACCTGGAGAAATTAACGAACAATGATTTATGTCAGCTTTGAGTGAATCTGTGTTTCCTAAGAAATGTCACATGTTGTCAAACTGCGGTTCACTACCCCAGGCTCAATACCTGATTCTACAGCTCACTCGGTAAGATCACAATTTATAGCTGTTCTAGGCCTGTGATATCATTATGACAGAACAGAAATTTGTCAAATTAAAGTTCTTGATAGTATCTCGACAAGTAATACAAATACATTTGTAACACTGACAGACCTACATGCTTTTTTTGGTGGGGGGCTGCAAAGACAATTCCTAAAAAAGGGTTTTCCTTTTTGAGACATTTATGGCATATAATAAAAGTACTAGGAAATGCTATTGAGGTGAATAGAGAGTTGTACATGCACAGCCATATCTCCATTCCCAGCTAGGCACAAAGGTGTCCCATTCTGGAGATAAGAGCAGGTCCCAGAGGTGGGATCTGCACCTATCAGACATTTATGGCATATCTTGAGGATATTTCATAAATGTCACAGATGGGACAACCCCTTTAACAGAGCGAACCTCTTCAAAGGACCATCTCTTTGAGAAGAAGACCTCAGGCCTAGATATTCCATTCCTTTATATGCTATGTATATTGGTTCTCTTCATTGAGAAGACCAACCCTCTAGACTGTTGCAAAACCTACATATGAAACTCAGCATGGTTTCTTGGAAAATAAGTATATGGGATAATTCATTTATACTGCATATTGTAAATTGAGTTTCTATAAGGCCTTTGTTCCCCAGCCATGCTCAGCTATAGAACGTAACAGTGGCAGACATAGATATTAGGAGGCTCCTGGGCAAGAAAAGAACATAGGCGTATTAGTGTTGAATGGCTACAGTAGTTTATCAAGAGCAAAGAGCTCATCATAGCCTTCCATACATCTAACAAATGACTCTTTACATAGTCAGTCCTTCATCTATTGGATTAGAATCCATAGATTGAGATAGAGTGATAGACAGATTAGATAGATAGATGATAAAAAATGTTGTTGTTTGCCTTTGTAAATGCTTAGAAGACTGGAAAAGATAAATGAACAATATGAATTCCTACTTGCACAACTTGTCAACAAGATAGATTTGCTAGCAATTCATGGGCAGATCATACTGAAGAGTGCGCTTCATTGAAGGAACACACCTGGCAATCATAGGGAAAGAATACACGTCCAGTTCAGTCTGTAATGTTTGTTTAATAATGTGCAGTATGTTTAATAGGTTTACATATGTGTGTACACTAATACATAACCAGATGACTAATCATTCAACATTGACACCGTGGTCTTTAGATTTTTTCACAGGAAACTCTACATCCTTACTATTCAAAATATCTGCATGAAAGGCCTTAGGGTATGCCAATACATGACTGGATTAGATGAGAGGACTTGTGTAGTGTTATGTTAATTGGTGGGTGGTGCAAGGGTTTCTTGTTCTTTGACTCTTTGTTGCAGTGGCTACTGGTGAGGAGGTCTTGGATGGCACTTATTAAGGATGGGGGTAGGGCTCATTGGAGTTATGGGAACTTAATATCCTGGAGGAAGGTTTGGTGTTGCTCCTGGGGAATACATTCAAAAGGAACCATTGGTGGTGTACCCTGCCATATTTGTCAACCCTGAAATGTAATGATTAGAGGGTCTTCAATCATATCTGACTTTCAGATGGATATAACTGTATGGCTATACAATTCTGTTTAACCTCTTGGTGAATAGTAAGACTTACTCCCGCTCTAGCTACATACATATAGATAAATAGATGGATAGATAGATAGATAGATAGATAGATAGATAGTTAGATAGATAGAACTGCCCTTAACAGGAAGTGTTAGGAGTGGAGCCCCTAAGGTGGTAGAAAACCTGGGACATGTACTCATTATGTCCTTCCTATGATTCAGCCCTGCAGACTGGCAAATCTGGCATTTAGAGTCCTTATGTTGCCTTATGTACCCACTATTTTAAGCAAAGTATATCAGTCCAGTGTCCGAGAACATATTTCCTTCAATCAGGCTGACACACCAGAAGCAGCGATTATCTTTCGACTGTCTGAATTATGAGTAGGATGCCTCTTTTATAAACAAGACTTGCCTAATACTGATAAATAGATTAAATTAGTTATTCGCCCTCAGACAACTTGAAGGGTTTTGTTTCTACACAATATTAACTTAATACAGGACTTTATCTATCCTACCTTCTTAGTATCAACCATTATATTTCTATCAGATACACACATTCAGCATCTCGTGAAATATGATACATCCAAAGATTAATCTGCAACAGAATAATGTCTTTATCTTTCTTCTGACGAGCCGTTGTGGATTTCATTCTGTAAACTAGAATGATTGTTTTTTGCGGAGCTTTATCTATGTCAGGAGAGGTTATCACATCTCTAAGGAATGCATCGCATTGAAGATAAAAACTCCAGCATTTAACTCTGCAATAATATGTCTGAAACAGTGATTTAGTATTATTAATGTGTATAGATATTCAGCAAATCCCTATCATAGCTTTGTATTCAGAATAGTTGCAAACACAGAAGCAAGGCTAGGGAAATATAGATCCTTTACTACTAACCTTAGGGCTCGTTCACATCACCATTTGTCTTTTCCGTTCTCCGGCTCCGTTAAGGACCAAGAGAACGGAAAAGATGGATGCTGTACATAACTGACACCTAACTGACACATACGGAGGGTAAAAAACCCCATAGACTTTAATGGGGTCCGTTTGGTGTCCGCTCAGAACATGATTTTTGAGCGGACACGAAAGTACTGCATGCAGGACTTTCGTGTCCGCTCAAAAATTATGTTCTGAGCGGACACCAAACGGACCCCATTAAAATCTATGGGGTCTTTAGGCTCTGTTGGTGTCAGTTAGGTGTCAGTTATGTACAGCATCCATCCTTTCCGTTCTCCTGGTCCTTAACGGAGCCGGAGAACGGAAAGGACAAATGGTGATGTGAACGAGCCCTTACCTGATGAAGAAACTAAAGACCCCCGTACACATTAGTCTATTGTCAGACAAAACTGCCAACTGTGGCAGGTTTGGACAACAGTTTAAGGATACTTTCACACTAGAGTTTTTTGTGGATCCGTCACGCTTCTGTTACAATAATACAACCGCATGCATCCGTCATGAACGGATCCAGTTGTATTATGTCTTCTATAGCCATGACGGATCCGTCTTGAACACCATTGAAAGTCAATGAGGGACGGATCAGTTTTCTATTGTGTCAGATTGTGTCAGAGAATACCATTTGGCTAAATTTCGTCAGGCGGACAGCAAAACGCTGCAGGCAGCGTTTTGGTGTCCGCCTCCAGAGCGGAATGGTGACTGAACTGAGGAAAACTGATCCATTTTGGGCCGCTTGTGAGAGCCCATGACAGATCTCAGAAACGGAAAGCCAAAACGCTAGTGTGAAAGTATCCTAATGTGTATGGGGAGCTCCCAAGGTTTAGGGTAATTGGAATCGTGTCATCCTATCATTTTGTTCTCCTCGTAGTTAAGCCACCGCCAGAAGTGTCTGGCAGCGGCTTTCACCCCTCTCCACATTAAATACATATACAAGTTTGGCTGAGCTGAACGTACATGTGTATGAGAGAGTTGTGAGAGTCGGGAGAGATAGCTTTTGGGAAAACAATCATTTAGCCAATTATCTTTAGGTAGTCTCCAAAATTGCCATTTGCTATCATCTTTTCAGTATAGGTATCAGCAACTTAGAATAAGGTTAGAGACCCACCTGTGGAGTCTCTGGTAGGTCCAGGTTCAGACAGTAAAACGGAGCCGCTGAGGTTCCCATATCTATGGTTAAAAGAACTGCTGAGATAAAGTGAAGAAGTAGAATATGTTATTGCTTACAGTGGGCATTGCACAAGCGTGAAGAAGTTATCTATCGGGCTTCATTATTTGTTGCTACACCTGCAGTGTGCCTGTCCTCTGATATTAATTCACAACAGGGAATGTGAAGTCAAAGAAGACAACTCCATCTGAAGCTGACACTAGACAGGCTTCCCAACGCCAGAGATGCTTATATAAAAGGATGAACTTTTGTGATTGTGTCAATGTGATTTAGCTATAGGGTTAAACATCCAGGATCGGTGGTGTCGTTGATACAGGCCGTTACTTTGGGAAAGTAGTTGACAGTTAGACTCAGCGGTTATTTTCCTGTATTCACTAGCACATAGATTTGGAGTACGATATAGTAAACGTCAAGAAAAATGTGGTATTACATAGCACTCGGTCCTACAAAGTGGGTATTGCTGTTTGCTGAAGCTCTCTATTTTGACTGCAAAAGACCCCCTCTATAATGTCTGTATGTCCTAATAAGAAATACTGTATGGACAAGGGTCGTCCCAACAGGACAACCTCTTTAACTAGCCTTGTAAAGTTGCCGCCGATTACCCAATGAAAGAGTGAAATGCTCGTTCATCGGGTAATATCATTGTTCTTGTGGACACCTAAATCATTGTTTGTCAGCCATCAGCAAAAAGTGATTGTGTATGAGGACCAGCAATAGCACTAGCTATCGCTCCTCCCCATACTGACGAGCAGAAGATTGTCGGGAGGGAACGCTTCCTTCCCGACAATTGTCTGCTCAATTGAGCAGTGTAAAGGGGCCTTAAGGACATAAAGCAAAGGGGAAGAATTTGAAATGTAACAGGGGTGGACTTTAACATATATTTGGGTACTTAAATTCTACCCTCAGATTTAAACCTTATGGGGGTCCATTGGGAACCCACCGCTATTTACATAGCAGGTATCAATCATCTATCTGTTATGTCCGTGAGGAGTAGTTTGTGGACTCAAGTGGTCTATGCATTCTTCTTTCCCAGTCATACGTGATATGCATCAGTCTGCTTTGCAAAGGTCACAGAGTCGAAAATGAGGCAAGGCAAGGGATGGTTGATACATGTCTCAGCCCGCAGAATGCCTATTCACGCCAGTCATTTCATGAAACAGAGCAGGGCTCATTAGAGTGACATGGCTGCCTTCATTATAGACTTGAAACTTGTCAAACTGTAGTGTACAGGCAGTAAAATATTTAATTCCATTCAACTGCTTACTTCCTAATGGCAAAATTGGCACCAGCCTAAAGGCATCTTATTATAGGGACTGTAGCCTTTAGGGTGGGTTCACACTAGTGTTAGGGATTCCGTTATTGCTTTCCGTTATAACATGGTTATAACGGAAAATAACGGAATGCCCAGACAGAATGCAAAATGGAAGTCTTTAAAAGGCATTCTGTTTGCTTTCCGTCATAATACAAGTCTACGGAAAAGCATAACGGATCCGTTATGCTTTTTCATAGACTTGTATTATCACGGAAAGCAAACAGAATGCCTTTTAAAGGCTTCCATTTTGCATTCCGTCAGAATAAAAGTCTATGGGCAAAAGAACGGATCTGTCCTCCCGTCTTATGGATTCCGTTATGTTCCGTTATAACCACCTTATAACGGAAGGCCATAACGGAAACCATAACGCTAGTGTAAACCCACTCTTACCTGTAAGATGGAAAGGATCAACACAGTTTCTGGGAAAATATATGCATTTTTGACCTATGTCAATTTGAAACTTTTCATTGTGTCATTTAATATAACACATAACAGTATATATATATATATATATATATATATATATAGAGAGGATTGGTGCCCCCCTTATGTTAGCTATGTTAAGGAACTGCATGCAGAGTAATTCCCTAATAAATGTCTATTATCAGAATCACCCCATGAGCTGACAATAGAGCAGAGCTCTGTATTACATTATGTCTCTATAGTACTGGAAAAGTAAAATTATACTGTATTTGCTACAAGTTAACATGTTTTTCAAGCAGCCGGGGCACATGAGGTAT
The DNA here is from genome assembly GCA_033119425.1 of Bufotes viridis. NCBI lineage: Eukaryota > Metazoa > Chordata > Amphibia > Anura > Bufonidae > Bufotes > Bufotes viridis. The sequence continues at coordinate 406,863,772 of CM065590.1, read as the reverse complement.
TCAGTTTCAAGAAGCCTGTGAAATCTGCACAGAACTGGTATGACACAATGTTACCTGCTGAAAACAATCTGTTCTGTACATGTCCTGAATATCAATGGTTTCTCAACACAGTTAACATAAGTGATTATTCCTTGAACTGGCCAACCTTATTAGATTTTATAGATATTTAAACTCAGCATATATTTTGTTGGCTGAAGTTTGCAAAAATAATGGTAAGCATCTGCCTTCTGAACTTTGCCATCTAGGCCCATACACCTCGAAGAGTTGGCAGCCTGTATGTATGTTTAATGGGGAGAGTGGAGAAAGTGGCAGCCTGACACCTCTGGTGGTGGCCAATATCCTGAGAGGCATTAAAATTAAAAGCACCCGATTCTTCTATCCCCTGACATCATGTGTGATGCCATGTGTGGACATTATTGTCAATCGGCCCTGCCAAAAATGGTGGGTTTGGTCAACAATACTCTATTTTGTATGAAGGCCCTAACTGGGATCATAGTTTTCTAGACCTCCCTATTTTTCTTCACCAGTGTAAGACATTGTGAGTGACAGTAAAAGTAATCAGGGATCATTATATTTCTCCAGGATTACTTCCTAGAGCCTAGTACACATATGAGAGGATATATCTCTTCCAGGGAAAGCTGGATGAGATATAAGGAATCCAGAAAAGCTGAGTATACCTAGCGATGAGTAGTTTGCAAGGGTCTGTTGTAAGTCCTGTTTTCAAGTCTGGATTTTTATGGAATTGTTGGCAGGTTGGTAGTGGGGCTTCTCATTCCCTTCCTGGCCAGTACAAGTTTTATTTGCAAACAGTCCCGCTCATTACTGGGCAATTTAGGTGCAAGGTGTGCGCTATAGAGAGGGCCACCTAAGGAGACAGAACCTGTCTGGAGAGACTGGTACTGTTATTACTATCCTCAAAGTGGACATTTGCTCCTACTGTGAAGTAACACACATTAATGTAATTTTGTCCTAGTTGTGGGTAATAAGCTACTTGTATAGTCAGCGAAATGTATATGTTTAGTTAAAGAGGACCTTTCATTAGAATAAAAAAAATATAAACCGACATGCACTTACTATTATCCCTGAGCGCTGCTCGATTCTGCCGGTACATCCTCCGGTATCTTTAGATTTTCGGCTTAACCGGGAGGAGTCTGCTCTTATTCTTCTGGGTGTCTCCTTCTCCAAGGCAGCACTCAGATAGCCTGGGAGAAAAAACCTCCCTGGCTGTGAGCTGAGCACTGCGATTGGCCAGCTTTATAGCCTGGGAGAAGGAGACACCCAGGAGAACAAGGGCAGACTCCTCCCGGTTGAGCCGAAAATCTGAAGATACCAGAGGACGTACAGGGAGAACGGAGCAGCGTCCAGGGATAATAGTAAGTGCAGGGAGATCCCTGGCGCCGCTCTACATGTCGGTATACTTAGTTTATATTCTTTATTCTAATGAAAGGTCCTCTTTAAGCTACCGTAGTTTCACACAAGTGCTAAAGTAATCCAGCAGGCTGTTATGGCAGAGAAACAATCTGCCAGAGTTCTCCGGATCTGGCATAGCCGGCTAGTGCCACGTGCCCTCTGCACGTCCTGCTGATTCCCGGCATTTATGCTAGGAAGCGGCTTCGATCCCCGCTGGTTCCAATTATAGTCAATGGGCTATGGTGTTGAACAGCCATATCAATCTACACCATATTTAGAGAGCTCTGGTAGGCTTACCTTTGCCGGATTGCTTTAGCGCAAGTGTGAAAGTAGCCTTAGCACTCAGCCAAGCAGCGGTTTATCTGTGTTTTGGGCCCAAATATACAGCCTATACATTTACCTTGCGCAACAAAAATAAAGAGCCGACAAAACCCTGTTTGAAAGGGACTCCTGGGTCACTATCACTGACTGCATTGGATACATTTTGCCTACCGGTACATAACTAATTCCCACAGTATAAGTCAAGATCATTTTGGATTTCGCCAATTGTAGCAACGGATACCAACCAAGAAATGTATTTAGATCAGGTTGGATGCAGTGTAGCACTCCTATATATACTAAGGGGTGACTCTTGAGTTAACCACAATGAAGGCTCCATACTACTAGGGGTTAGTATCCCTTTAAGCTGCTATTCTATATTCTAGTAGTTAATGGACAAGATTCTAATCAAATCAAACATATAACTGCAGAAAAGTTTACTCAACTGAACTGAACTTTCAGGTTGTGTGCATTCACATCTAGTTACATACCTTGATTTATGTGTAATGCTTCTGATAAAACAGGCCGTCAAATACATTTCTGCTAGAGGAGCAAAGAAAGGTTACAATGTGTTCCCAACTAGTTTAAGGAAACTAGTTTAATAATTGAAACCAGATCCTGAAACATATTTTGTGTAATATATTTTTATTTTCTGATCATAGATTTTTTATGCTATTTTATATACCTGATTATGGTAGAAGCCTCTTTGCCTGAACTACTGTTCAAGGGAGTCTGTCACCTCATTTTCCCCTATTAAGCTTCTAGCAGTGTTCTGCTGTACACCAAAACAGCCTTCTAAACATACCTTTATTAGCATTTGTGTGAGGTACTTGCAGCATATAATGTTCTTTATGTGCTATGCAAATAAAGCCCAAAGTGTCGTGGGGGAGGGGCATTATCCATGGTGCATGACGTCAAGTCGTCCTGTCCTAAATGTACATAGCTACTCCCCTCTTTTCTATAACGCCCTTCCCCTCTCTCTGCAATGTAATTCATCCCCCTGGGTGAAATGCTGTCCAGTGCCATCTCATTACAATCAGTGGGGGCTTTGGTTTCACAATTTGTAATACGCGTGCACCATCAGTTCGTCAAGCAGCACCTCAGACCTGTTGGAAGAAGAGGAGTAAAGGCCCCAGTGCCTTCTTGTCAGTGAAGGAGACCATTGCATTTACATGCAGCGATCTCCTCCACAGTATGCGGAGGAGCGATCACTAATGCCATCGCTCGTCCCCATATAGAATCATTGTTTGCCAGCAGCAGTCTGTTTCAAAGGCACGAGCTACTCCCGGCAAACGATGATGTAGGAGACTACATGGAAGATTGTGGGCCAATGAGAAGGCTGCACTGTCTATGTTAGAGCTTAGCAACATCCCTAGCAACCAATAGGAAAGTTGCCTACCCCTTACTATATAAGAACCTCCCCAGCAGCCATTTTCTGCAGTTTTTTTCAGTTCTGAGAAAGACAACAGTGTCATTGCTGTGCTCTCTGCCTTTCTGTGTCACATTACATTAGATAGTTAGTTAGTTAGCTTATATATATATATAATACAGATAGTTAGTGGGAGATAGTCAGTGTAGGTTAGATCGTGATTAGTGTAGCTGATAGGTTCCAGTGCAGAGTGTTAGGTAGTGTGATAGGCAGGGCTGGCTCCAGGTTCATGTGGGCCCTTGGGTGATAAAGTCTCAGTGGGTCCCCTTGTGGCATTTTGCACAACACACGCGGCAATAAAACTGCATGTATTATAGATTAAATACCTTACACAGAACATGCTACAGAGCGGATATATGTGAATCAGTCCTTATGTGCCTACTTTTATTTTCTACCCAGTGTTTCATTCTCTCAGCTCTACTCACAGATATGTGCCCCCTCACAGTAGATATGCCAAGATATGTGCCTACTTCACAGTAGATATCCCAAAATATGTGCCCCCTCACAGTTTATATGCAAAGATAAGTGCCCCCTCACAGTAGATATGTCAAGATATGTGCCCTTTTACAGTGGATATGCCAAGATATGTGCCTAGTGCCCCCTTCACAGTAGTTATGCCCAGATGTGCCCCCTTCACAGGAAGTTAAAAAAAAAACAAGAAAATCCTCCTCGCCTCAATCACCTAGCTCCTCCCATGATCTGCGCTCCCCATCATCATCAGAAGGATACTGTGACACATCGCACTGCTGTGTAGGAGGAGCAGAGGCTGATTCCCAGCCTGCCCTGCTCCTCCTCCTACACAGATCAGCAGGACAATGTGTAAGGAGCGCTGGCAGCTCGATGGTGGAGAGGGGAGCAAATAGTTCCATGCTTCAATGGCGTGCCTACGGTGTTTGGCACCAATACTTTAAAAAAAATTGTACCCCCTCACAGTAGTATTGCCCTTATTGTACAACCTTCACAGTAGTTTTGTACAGATGTGTGCCCCCTCACAGTAGTTATGCCCACATTGTGCCCTCTCACAGTAGTTATGTTCTCCCTGTGCCTCTTTCACAGTTGTAATCCCCTATCTGTGCCCCTTCACAGTAATAATCCCCATTGTGCCCTCTTCACAGTAATAATCCCCATTGTGCCCCCTTCACAGTAATAATAGCCACTGTGCCCCCTTCATTGTAGTAATGCCCTCTGGCTCTGTGCCCCCTCTATAGTAGAAATGCCCATTGTGCGCCCTTCACATTAGTAATGCCCTCTGTGCCCCCTCCAGAGTAGTAATGCCCTCTGTACCCGCTCCATAGTAGAAATGCTTTCTGTGCCCCCTCCATAGCAATAAAGACTTTTGTGCACCCTCCATAGTAATACAGTTCTGTGTGCCCCCTCCATAGTAATAAAGTCCTCTGTGCCCCCTCCATAGTAATAAAGTCCTCTGTGCCCCCTCCATAGTAATAAAACCCTCTGTGACCCCTCTGCATTAAAAACAAAAACCCACAGTAACTACTCACCTTTTCCCGTTCCTGAAGCTCACAGTCCTCTCTTCCCTGCAGGGACAGATCGCTCTGCAGCAATGTGTGGGCGGGGCCTATGCAGATTACCAGGCTGCAGCCTCTGACCACACAGGCCGGCAGAGCGATCTGTGCCTGCAGGCTCAATGGAGGGGAGGAGCACGGGGATCTGAGCAGTGAGCAATGAGCGCTTCCATCTGTATTGATGGAAGCGGTCATTGCTTCTGGCCTCTGGCAGCTGTGCTGTGGGCCCCCGCAGGACCCCCGGGCCCCGACACTTGCCCGGTATGCCGGGTGCTGACGCCGGCCTTGGTGATAAGTTCTGCTGTCCATACATACATACATGCTACAGGCAAGTTCACAACAATACTTAGTGCACCAATCACTAATAGGTAGTCAGACCTGCTAAAATGGGAAGTTGCACGTATTGTGCAAAAATCTACACATCATTAATTGCCGATTTGCGCAATCACGAATATATCGGAGCACTCTATCTGCATATAAAGCTATTGTAATGTTCTGCCATGCCAACTATTTTCTCCAGTCTCAAAAAACTTCTAGCAGCTTGAAAAATGTAGCTATAGTGACCCATGCCTGTATTGTGCACGCAATACACGCATATTAGATTGCCGATTTTCGCAATGAAGAAAATAACTGCAAATTCAAGAATTTATGACAAATATTCTCCTAAATATTTGCGAAATATCGCAAATTCGAATATTGGGCCTGTTGCTTATCACTAGTAATCAGCAGCACATTTACACTGCTTCCTAGAAATGCTTGTTAGCAATTATCTGGCTGATGCTCAGCCAGTGTAAAGGGATTTTAATTGTGGACATCAGCTTCACAGCTCCTCTTCTTCTCCCAGCCAGCCTGTGGTGCACTGATTGACTGTGCATGTGCATTATAAGTTGTGAAGCCGATGCCCACATCCACAGCTGTGTTTATAATGTGCAGGCGCCTGACAGCATTTCATCAAGGGAAATGAATGATGTCACAGGGAGAGAGGACAGGCACTAGTAAGGAGAGGGGAGGATATATGAACGTTTAGGACAGTAGGACTTCGGCTCATGCATGATGGATAACACCCCCACCTGGGCACTTGCATAAAAGAATGTTATATGCTGCAAGCTACTCACACAAATGCTTGTAAAGGTATGTTTAGAAGGCTGTTTTGGTGCACAGTAGAACACTGCCAGAAGCTTAATAAGGGAAAATGAGGTGACAGACTCCCTTTAACAACATTTAGATACATGTTTTAAAGCATCCACATATACCATAGGAACCGGTAGACTGGAAATGTTCACTGTGGGAGTGTTGTAGACATGTTTTGTGACCTGTGAAGGTTGTTGTGCAAGGAGGGGGAATATATGAGCTGTGGCATCACCTGCCAATAGTAGTTCTTGTGTTATCTACTGCATTATCTGAAGCATAACTGTGACTTTCTGTCATGTATAGAATCTTGACTAACAAAAATCTAAATATTAATATATACATATAGGTAGTGCAACCTCTCACCAGACAGTCTATAGAGTGTTTAGGGTGGATGCGTGAAGAAATATAAGAAAGGGGAGGTTAAATTAGAAAATAACCTCCAGGACGTTCACCCATTGTGGGCCACCAAGCCTTTTGACATCATAGATATAAGGAATCTGGAAATTATAAATCCAATGATATAAGCAATCACAACAATTGTATTGACTAATAGAACATTTTAGCAGACTTTTTGGGTTATGTAACAGGCCATCCAGTAGAGCTCAAGGTCTTTTGAAGATAGAGTCTCAACATGCTCTGTCAGCTCTACCTGTTAAAGCAGTCTTTGTGCCAGAATGAATAAATTAAATAATTAGCTTAAATATTCAGAAGGTAAAAACTTGCAGGCTCATCATATGTTAGCTCTGCTGGCTAAGGTCATGAAAAAAAGAAAGATTTCTTGACCTAAGTCCTTAAGTTTGGAAATTCATTTTGCAAATGATAGTTGGATTAGAGTTCTATTAATACTCCAGTCCACACAATGAAGGTCTTGTTAGTTTTCCCGGTACTTTATCCTTTTTTCCCACCAGTTGTGTGCACAAGCCACCCACGGCCAGACTCTTCCCTCAATGGCAAACAGGATGTTTTGGGGAAACTTCACTCCGCTGGCTGCTGGTAGCAGTTACATAATGAACAGACTTGTGATGTCTAAGTTGTTGGGCAGTGTGAAAGACAAGCACACACCACACTTCAGTGAGCAGTGAGTTGACATGTGTCAACGTAAATGAAGAGCAGTGACAGACTTAACAAGTCAATTAAATTTATGACCGCTTTGGTGATTCTCACACACACCACCCCAAGTGACATCCAAAGCCATGAGTGTCATTATGAGCCAAATCCCAGTTTCAAGATCATTTATTACTTATATAAGTCATATTTAAGTGGCATGAGCATATATGGAAAGAGTCATTAAAGGTTTTAGGGTAGACCTACCATTGTTCAGTAACAAGTATGTTTCTTCGTCCAAGGTTGCCTTTTACGGTACATTTGACTAGGGTCTGGATACATTTTTGTCATGTTTTTTTTCCATAAACCTAAAGATATCTCTACAAGTATGTCAAAACAGTTCTTACTGTTGCCTCATCCCTGCTACAAGTCCTCTTTCTGCCTTCTGGTTTTCTTGTGCTGATCTGCCATTTCTCTCCACTATATTCATAAAAAATGTCTACTGCTGTTTCAAAATGCCTTCACATCTTGTTGCAGTCTTGCCTGCAAGTCTTGGAATACTGCTATCCTAAGAGGGAGATTGTAACTGAGGGTGGGCATTTCCTCCATAATGTCGTTTCCACCCACTGATCCTATTCCTCGCAGTCTGTATTCTCATCATCCTGACAGGACCTTATGATGTCACTTGGTCATATGACCCATCATGACTTGATCTGGTCACATGACAATGGGATGTCAAAAGGTCCTTGAAGCTTAGTAGTTCTAGGCATTCTATGCTAGGGTGGAGGGGGAGGATGTAATGGCAGGAATGAAGAGCTGCGGAGGGGTGAAGATACAGCAGATGACGATCTTCCTTCAGACTCTGCTTGTAGTTCCCATCTGCACACAAAGGGCTATATCAGCTTCCTGGGGAAGACATAAGTATAAGGACAAAAAAGTTAGTCCTATCTATGTCACATGATGCAGTAACTGAAAATGAAGATGTGGATTTCTGTATAAGCAAAGCATCTAAAACTATAACGTTATTAGTAAAAGAAGTTTAATATCTCTTTGAAATGAAGAAACATGGGAGTGGTTCTTTAAGTGTCTGCAAGACTTTTCTTGGAGCTGCATACCTCTGGTATAAAGAAAGAATCATCAATAGTGAAACTTAATATGCCCTTTTTTCCCTTGAATATCAACGATCATGGGAGATGCAGGACAAAACCTGGCACATTCTAAACTAAGCCTGTGTCACTGAAACTGGCGGGTCCAGCCGGCTTTTATCTAACGTGTATGGGGGTACTTTTAGGCTGTGAAAATTCAAAAGTTAATCTTCTTCGATTTATAAAGCTCAGCCAGAGCAAAGCAAAGACATACATACTAAATAGCAAAAGGGATTCAATGTGTACCAATATTAACCACTCTAATGTTCCATCCTTTATCCAGTTAAGAAAAAACATGGAGCATATTTTCCCCTATTTCCCAGCAGCCTCATCGTATGCACCATTTTATGTTCCCAGGGGCGGACTGGGAACTTAAAGTGGCCCTGGAAAAACTACTAAAAGTGGCTCAATTTTGTAGTCGGCTCCAAATTGATGTAAGGCAGGGACAACACAAGTAGACAAGGATAGCAATAGCATATTGTATAACATTATATCACTCTAAAAGAGCCAAATACCACAGTCCATTACAAAATACTGCCACCAGCAGCACAAAATACATCCCCAAAGACTTCCAGTGGCCGGCCGCGAGGAGAGCTCAGGCGGCCCCCTGGGCATTGGCCCACCAGGAATTTTACCTGTAAGGTCTATGGCCAATGCGCCCCTGACCATGTGTCACCACAGGAGGCACTAAAAAGAATATTCTAACATAAATCTGATCCACAGGTATCTTATAGGCAAGAGAGGGAAAAGCAAACAGCTGGATGTTTGTTTAAGAAAGGGAAGTCATAGTTTTTGCTTTGATGAGTTTTAGTCATATGAATTAGATGAAAGCATACATCCGCTATTTGCTGTAGACATTTTGTTTAACTATTCAGTCTTTTCATATCTAAGCAAAGTGCAATTGGTTGCACATGACAGTATAACTATAATAAACATATATTATAGTTAACACATGCAGATTTTGCTCTCAATTCGGTGTAGATTTTCATTGTGGAAAATCTTCCCCTTTATGGCAGTACCCTTAGTTTGACAGTCCTATTGTATGGCTACGCCGTGTACATTAATTATATTTGTCCCATCCACCCAATTAAAGTACAGTTCATCTTTGCCCAAAACTAGAGAAAATAATTTTACCAAAGTTACCAAAACTTACTATTTTGGCCCCCTAGAAACTGGACCAGTAAAATGGGTATGTTAAAAAAAACCTGTTCTATTAAGATTGCAGAAGTGAAACCACAATTAGGGTGTTTCTTGGCTCAGTTCCCGATTATAAACAAGCTAACTGGTTTTCAGTACTTAGTCAGCATAACAGTTGATTTAAAAAAAAAAATTTGTTAGCCTTTAGTTCAAATGTTTTGTGGATATTTACCCTACCCTTTTTTGTGTAATCAATGTAGCAAGAATATAAAAGCAAGCAAATATAGAACTACAAATAAAGCTATGTATACTGAATAGCCAAGAAAACCAATTAGATGTATTTTAGGTGACCAGCAATCTTTGGTTGACTTCAGTCCCCTACAAGAGTAGATATAGATTTAAAAAGTCATAAAATCAAGTAAAAGTGATCTAATATCTAGTATAAAAGCACTGAACAACCGAACAATAAGCGATAACGGTTCAGTTTGTCATTCTTGTAACACCTAAATTATCATTCATCGTCCAGAATTCCAGAAGTGTAAACAGATATCTTTTACATTACAGATGATTCCATAGTGGATGGACATCACCCACACAGTCAATTATCTTTTAGTGTAAATGCAACTGTTTGCCCGACAAACAATTTATTGCACAATCACATTCACAAATTTTTCATGATACTCCATGTATCTAAAGGGTTGTCCTCATCAGGATCATTGTAATTCTGTTTATACAAAACTAATGCAACTAGGCCAAGCCATAATGGGGTCTTGGTTGCCTACAAAAAATGGGCCCTTATCCACAACAAAAGGGTAAGTTAATTAGAATTGGCTCAACATACACATTATATCCATCAATAAAGAATGATATATGTTATTTGACATTTGGTTGGATGTTTAGACTATTTTTGGACTTATAAAGTGTCTTTGTTCCATTTTTAGGGAGACATTACACAATGGTCGTCTTTACCATCACTCAAGAAATTCTAGTTATTGTCCTATTGCTGCTTCATTATACATCTACTGAAGAAAGACCCAACAATGAGAGTTCTTCTTTGAGTTTCACACGGAGTTTGTATCATACAACCATCCATGAAAATTCTGCTCCTAAGACTTATGTATTGAGTCAAGTAAGAATGGGCATTTACTTGAAGGATCCTCAATGGACGGTAAAGTATCGGATTGTGTCTGGAGACCCAACTGGACTTTTTAAAACAGAGGAGATGGTGGTTGGGGATTTCTGCTTTTTGCGCATAAGGATAAGGAGTGGAAATACAGCCCTATTAAATAGAGAAGTTAAAGACAATTATCATCTACTCATTCTTGCCTCAGAGAAATCCTTAGATTATGAAGCACGGACAAAAGTTACAATCCAAATTTTAGATGTGAATGATCTAAGGCCCCTCTTCTCAACAACATCATACAAATTTACAATTACTGAAGATGCTCCTCTTAAAACTATCATTGGTAAGATAAGTGCCACAGATGCGGATTTTGGACAGAATGCTATGTTCTATTATACCTTTAACACCAAATCGTCACTATTTAGTATCCATCCAACAAGTGGTATTGTCATGCTAATTGCCCACTTAAACGCAACCCATAGAAATGTTCACAAGCTGGAAATTTTAGCTGTTGACCGTATGAAAAAAATTGCAGAGGGTAATGGATTTGGTAATGTAGCTTCATTGGAGGTATTTGTGCAGCCAGCTCCGAGGAAACCTCCATTTATCTCATCTGTTACAATAGCCATGGCTGACTCATCTGAGAGGCTCCTTTATGCCACTGTGGTCATGGACTTCTTAGATCCAGGGTGCAGTATAGATTCAGTTGAGATTGTTGATGGAGATTCATTTGGTTACTTTAAAGTGCTAAGGTCATATGTGGGGAAAAATGAATTTACTGTGGTATCAACTGCACAGATAAACTGGCTAGAACATTCACAAGGCTTTAATCTAACTCTTAGAGCCAAAGACAAGAGAAAGCCACCAGTTTATTCCCCCCTCAAATCAATTTACATCCCTCCATGGAGATATGCCATGGCAAGATTTGAACAGGATGCCTATAAAGTACAGATTTGCGAATGCTCGCCTCCTGGTACTTATGTTGCTATAGTAAGAATTCATCCAGCAGCTCCAGTGGGAGGATATTATCTGAAAACCTCTACTGATAAGTTTCGACTTATGAGAAACAGTGGTTTGATTCTCACCAGTAAACATATGGATGTAAAAGATCAGTCTCAGTTCCATTTAGAAGTTACAGCACTTGATGGCCAGGTCTCCACTACTGTTATTGTTGACCTTATAGACTGCAATAATCACTCCCCTATATTCACTCAGTCCAAATATGATGGAACATTTAATGAAAATTCTCCTATTGGAACAAAGATATTAAAAGTTTCAGCAACTGATGCAGACACGGGAAACAATGGCAAGGTAAATTATAAGCTGGTTAGTCCAAAATTTGCTCCATTTATAATTGACCCAATAACTGGAGTTATTTCTAACAGTAAGGTGCTTGACTATGAGTTAAATGAAAGAATATATTATCTGAAAGTCTGGGCATCAGATCTGGGCTCACCTTATCGTAGACAAAGTGAAGTTTATGTTTCTCTCATCATGAACAATCTAAATGACAATGCTCCAGTTTTTGAGAAGGTCAACTGCAATATAAGCATCACAAGAGACATGTCTATTGGTGAAAAGGTGGCTGAACTCTCAGCAGTGGATGTAGATGAGCTTCAGACCATACAGTATCAAATTCTATCTGGCAATGAGCTACAGAAATTCCGATTGGATCCAACATCTGGAGAAATTACAGTCAGAGGGGACTTGTATGACCCAGCATCTTCACATTCTTATTTCTCATTAGTTGTTACTGCCAGTGATGGAGAAAATGAAGCCGTGTCCACATTTATTAATATCACAATATTAAATGAAGGTTCTCTCAGATCTGCACATTGTGAAGAAACTGGTGTGGTTAACAAAATAGTGGAGAACATGAAAAATTACTTCAGTTTACAACCCGAAAAGCAAACCTATGAGGAGGACACATCATTTAACAACCATCTGATAAATAATCATGCACCTCAATTTGATGACAATTTTCCAGTATCTAAAGATGTGAATGAGGATACAGTTGTCAATTCTTCCATTGCTTCATTGACTGCCACTGACCTGGATTCTGGATTGAATAGCAAACTAGTCTATGTGATATCTGATGGAAATGATGATGGCTGCTTTGACATCAACATGGAAACGGGAGAGCTGATTGTCTCCTCACCTTTAGACCATGAATCCACAAGTTCATATATTCTTAATATTACAGTCTATGATCTTGGAACACCTCAAAAATCATCTTGGAAACTTCTAGCTATTAATGTGTTGGATGTAAATGATAATGAACCAACATTTCCTTCATCTGGATACTGTGTGATGATACAAGAGGATGCTAAGATTGGTAGTGTTGTAGTTAAAGTAAAGGCAAATGACAATGACAAGGAAGACAATGGATGGGTAAGGTATTCACTTCTAACCCCAACTGATAAGTTTACCATTGACAGTGTCACAGGTGACTTAACAGTTAAGAGCATGTTGGACAGAGAGCTGTTGCCAAAATATAAACTTAAAGTAGAGGCCAGAGATCAGTCAAAGAAAGACAGGCAACTTTTTTCTGTAACTGACGTTGTTATAACACTGGAAGACGTCAATGACAATGCCCCATATTGCCGACCAGTAACTGCCAATGTAAAAATTGCAGAGGACATTCCCGTAGGAACTGTCTTATACTTTGTAGATGCTCAAGACATTGACTCTGGACCCAATGGAGAGGTATCTTATACCCTTATTAACAATGAGCAAGGGATATTTCGTGTGGAAAAGTTTACGGGTGCTTTGATATTAGAGAAAGAACTTGACTTTGAAACTAGAACGTTCTACAACTTGACTGTCAGAGCTACAGATGCCGGCCACCCATTTCCACATTCTTCTATATGCCACGTGGAGGTAGAAGTACTTGATGTGAATGAAAATCTACAAACACCTTTATTTAGAACATTTGTCTTTTCAAGCTCAGTATTGGAAAACTCTCCACCTGGGACACTAGTCCTTTCAATCACAGCTCAGGATGAAGATAAAGGGAAGGATGGTGAAATACGTTATTCCATAAAGGATGGAACAGACGTCTCCGTTTTCAGCATAGATGAGGAGACTGGTGAGTTACAACCAGATGATGTAAATGTTATTTATTAATATTTAATTTGCTGTCTCTTGTTTCATGACATAAATACTCTGCCTGATATGATATAATCCAACTTAATGTAATTCCATTTGCACAATATGCCTTTGTGTGGCTTCAATGAAGTAGGTAGTGGTGGGACTTCATGTGGAAAATATATGTATAGTTGTCAGTAATACAGCACTGGTTTTCGCCCTATTTGTAGAACATTTGTGAAACATCTTCAGCATGTACACTAGGAAAATCTCCCAATGCATATGCTCAACATATCCTGAAGTATCACAAATCTATGCTATGCAGTTTCATTCATTCCCATAGTAGAAAAATGCATATTATATGGTAAACATTTCTTTGCAAGAGTCACTTGTAATTCAATACACTGAAAAAAAGGACAGACAACTCTTTTGGCATATGTCAGACCCATTATATCCTATGAAGAGATTTGGTGTGCATCATGGGAGTAGTTTCCTATGTGTGTTCTTAACATAGAATACAAATGTGATGTGAACATAGCCTAAGATGCAGTTTCTTTACCTTGTATATGAGATGAACAGACACTCATCAGTATAGGATTCCATTCCTTTTTTCTTAGTCCTCATGCACATAACCATATTTTTCATCCGTGTACTATCTGCATTTTTACAATGTATTACAAAATGTTGATCTAACTGTGATTCAACAGTAATCATAGCATTGATGTACTTTTCAGGGTCAATCAAGACAGAGGCTCCTCTAGACCGGGAGTCTACTTCTCGTTACTGGTTGACCATCTGTGCTACAGACTTGGGTTCCATTCCACTGTCTTCTGTGGCTGAAGTCTACATTGAAGTTGAAGATGTAAATGATAACATCCCTCAGTTATCCAAGGCTGTATTTTATGCTTCTGTGCCTGAAAATTCTCCTCCCAATGTTTCCATCCTCCAGCTAGATGCTACCGATGCAGATTTTGTTTCAGCTGGCAAACTTTCCTTCCATTTCTCCAGTGGAAATAATCAAGGGTTTTTCATGTTAAACCCAAATACTGGTAAGTTAAAATATATTGGTTGAGTATGTAATTTTTCATAATCCAATCAAAGTGAGTTTCTTGCAGACCACTGTTTCTTCACATCCTAATATAAGTACCACCTACTGGGACTAAGGCTGAATTTTGGGCAAAAGTCTAATCAAAAATGTGTGAGCCCCTTGTCAAAACCTACCCAGTCATGCATGTACGGTAATGTTTTGAGTTATGACTGTGAATGCTGTAATAATTCCTTAAAAATAATTGAAATAGGTCAAAAGTTATTAAAAATCTAGAATTAGCTTTTGAACAGCAATTTATTCAGACTAATATAGGTTTTGATACTAGCGGACTCATCACATTTTAAACCTGTCCTGCCCTTGACTTCTATTAATCTTACTCCTCCACATAACCACACCCAAAACCGCACACTGATCCTCACTCTGATCCACTGTGTACTATGAAGCAGATTAGACGAATGACTTTGCTGAAAATGTTTGTCTTACCTGCCTACACTTTCACTGTAAATTACAGTTTTATCATTTGCAGCCCATCTTTTTTTCATGAGTGCATTAATGTATAACAAAAGACGTCTTTAAAAATGCATTTCAGGACTTGATGTTCCCAGAACACAGCTTTCTCTTTCTAGGAAGAATTACTGTAAGGCTTGTGATAACAGGTGCCCATATGACATTGAGGTGATAGAAAACCTATTTTAACAGGAGTATAACTATAGGGAGTGCGTTAGCTGCCTCTGGGCCCTGGGGCTTAAAGGGTCTGTTATAGCTTATGGCCCTGGTAGAGATTCTACATTGGTGCCCAGGAGCTTGAGGTTCTCCTCTGTATTTCTGCCTATTTTTGACTCTTGTATGAATCCCAATAACAGGGTGTGCATTCATATTCCTGCCTATTTTTGACTCTTGTATGAATCTTAATAACAGGGTGTGCATTCATGATGCAAAATATTGTAATTGGAAAAATTTGACAAGCTTGTCGCCAAAATTTCTCAAAAGTGAACCCACTAGAGAAAATAAGATACTAAAATAATTCAATATATTCAGTCATTAATGGTTGCACAATGTTAAAGGGGTTTTCTGAGACTTAAATACTGATGACCTACCATCTGGTGGGGTCCAACATCCAGGACCCCCACCAATCAACTGTTCGAGCAGGCAGCAATGTATGGCACTGTGCTTAGTGAGCAGAGAAAAGGCCGTGGCACTCACAGAAGCACTGGTGCCTTCTCAAACAACTGATCGGCAGGTGGATAGGTCATCAGTATTTAAATCTCGGAAAACACATTTAATTCTCTGCGTAGCTTTAATTGGGACTGGGTTGGGTTGAAACAGATGGCTGCTGGCAGCAAAGGCCAGTCTCAGCCACGGCCAAAGCTGTAAAGACATATACAGTGCCAAAGGAAAATACAGAATAATAGTCATAAGGCTAGGGTCTCTTCAGAAGCCAGACTAATGCTGTATTAACACGGCATGATGTTCAGGCAGGAGCCATCACTCGTCTTCATATGGTGGAGGTGATTGCTGCATGTAAATGCAGCACTTCATCTCCACTAACAAGCAGGCAATTGATTAACTACTGTGAAGGGGTGCAATGAGGGCATAACTTTTTTGAGGGGGCTCAATGTGGGCATAACTTTTTTGAAGGGGCTCAATGTGGGCATAACTACTGTGAAGGAGCACAATGTGGGCATAACTACTATAAAGGGGCACAATGTGGGCATAACTACTGTGAAGGGATGCATTGAGGGCATTACTACCGTAATGGGGTGCAATGTGGGCATTACTACTATGATGATGCACAATGTGGGCCTTACTACCATGACGAGGCACAATGTGGGCATTACTACTGTGACAGGGCACAATCCCCCCCCCCCCCAAAACAGTAATGTATGACTGCCTAGCAACAAATTATAACTTTTTTTGTTGAAAAAGATAAGGAAGACAAGATGTGAAATGTACGAAGCTGAGCAAGTCATACACAAGTGTTATAATTGTAACTAGATAAGACTTGCCTAATGCAGAGAGCTAAAATACCAGTTGACTTACTGCATGTACTTTGCTTTTTGTACCACGAGCTTGACATCTGGACTGTACTATACTGTATGATCCTTACATTATCATATACATGTCCTTGGTGCAACTTGGATGTGCAAGTCCAGCATCAAATGAGCTTTTCCCTGCTTAAAGGTGCATCTCTACTTAATAACACCTGACATGTGATATTTTTTTTTCTGAATAATAATAAACATATTGTGATAGACGTGCACTGTGATATTATTTAGAGCTTATCACATCTTAATTCCACCCAGTACATTCAAAATGGATATTGATTGGGTTCAAAACATCATAAAAAAGAGTCCAAGTGTAGACGTTCTATCTTGGTCATATTATCAGCACATTACATTTCTATTAAATGGGCATTTCTTATTGTAAAATCTTTGATACGTCATAATATTATGATAGATGGGGGCCAACCTCTTGGACCCCTGCCAATGCTGAGAATCAAGAGGCCTAGGTCTCTCTGACTTTTTGCTTGCACAAGGAACTGCAACAATTTGATGGTAGCGGAAGGCAGGTAGAGAAGATGGTGGTAAGATGGTCTAATATATGCCAAGCCTAGCTGGCAGCTTGGCCGGCAACAGCTTGCTTCCAAGTGGTACAAAGGCATATTGAAATCTAACATTACCGATTCCTTTTTTCCTCTGCCATCTGCCATCAAGGACCACTCTGGGGACCCCAATACACATTAGATGTTAGGCCAATCATGTCAAATTTGGCAGATTTGGCCAAGTTTCATCTAATTTGTATGACAATTATGGAGTCTTTGCTTATAGGAGAAGTGTTGCCTATGCCTACCTACTTGCCCTATTATTTTTAGGGAATTTAATGGTACAATCCCCTAATGTTATCTCTCAGTCATACTAGGCCTCCAAAATATCTTATATTGTAGAATCTGCAAGACATAAGTGACAAGTCAAGGCTTCAAGAATCTCTTCTGCAATTTGTCAAGAATGCAGCAGCTAAAATTTCAGAATGATAGTTTACTGTTAGGAACATGACACAATGATGATAGTGGCAAGAAGGTGGGCAGAGGTAATTGCACTACTTCTGTCATAATCATAAATGATCCATCAGAAAATACCATGTTCGATCTATCTGTATGCTCGAAAGACACAAAGCCTATTGTAAGGGATGAACCTGAATTTTCTGTGCTCTATTGTTCGCTTCCAGTGGCAAAAAAGCCTCCTCTGAGTGAAAATGACAATTACTGCTGTGTTCTCTTCTCACTCTTGGACTTGTACGTAATTGAGGGAGGCGGCAGTTAAAATGTGTGTTTTAGAAACAAAAGCCTGAAGGATTTGTACGAGATGCAGAGTCTAATGACAGGTTGGGTCTTGTTTGGTACAAGGGTTGGAGTCTGCAGAGCACTACACGGGCTGCACTGAGAGCCTTACAAGGAAAGAAGATACATGTGGTGCCTGTAGCTCTGTATCCCTCCAGGGTTAGAGTTGCCCATCAAAGTACCTAAGGATCCTCCCTTGAGCCCAGGCTCTGACGCAGTAATGTGACCGAAAGGTCTAGCGGACTTTGGGACTGAATCCTGGTCACAAGTCTATTTCTTGAATTACAAATAATATGTCCGGTTTGTGCAATGAGAGCAACAAAGATTACAATATGGTTAAAAGTGGGCATGGACACATTCTGTATAGATAGTGGGTGTTTTCATTAAGGTTGGGTTCGCACTTCAGTTATTTGGTCACTTGTTTCCATCAGTGTGAGCCAAAACTAGGTGTGGGTCAAAAACACAGAACATATGCAGATCTTTTAATTATACCTTATCTCTGTGGAGGCTTCACTACTGGTTTGGCCTACAATAACTGATGGAAATAACTGACCAAATAACTGAAGTGTGAACTCAGCCTGAATATGGGGATTCATTTTCTTATTCTACATGGACTTCTTCAGAGTTAAATTGGCACCCTGATGGAGCATGACACATTTTTTTTTTTACATTGTGGCACATAGAAAACATACAAAATACAGCCATACATCCATTGTATATAGAGATTTGTAAACCTACAAAGCATAACATTACCTCCATATTATACAGTACCTCTGATATGAAACTATAATATACTCATATGCATGAGCCATAAAGTTGCTCGCACTCACAGACATTTAATGGAAATTTAAGAGTTTTCTGCCTGGATTGGTCACCTTAGCAGAAACTTTGGTAAATAGCAACGTTTTATCTTACACTCCTTAATATTGATATTGTAAAACCAAGAAGGAATTATAGAATTATTAGAATCATGGAATTATAGAAATCACAAGATGGATAGACATGTTATTGAGATAAAAATGATTAAAAAAAATCTCGATTTATTCAGTATTGAGTATGAGCGCCATGTGCAGAAATACATGTACTTGTACGACTTAGTATGTTATCAGTTAATATCCTAGATGTGCTCGATGCAAGACAAGTCTGTAGATGCTGCAGGCCATGGTAGGCACGTTTAGGTCATGCAGGCTGCTCAGAGTACCATAAGCAATATGCAGCCTGGCATTGTCCTGTTCAAAAATGGGTCCTAGGATACTTTGGAGAAATGGCTATACCACTGGTTCCACAACCAAATCAATGTTAGTGTACCTTAAATGAAGACAATAGGGGTCCAGCTACTGTATATTATGCTACCCCCATAGTTCCAGGAGTAGGACTTGTGTATCATTCTCTTGTGAAGGCTTCTGCTCACATGGTCTCCAGACCAATCTATCATTGCATTCGAGACATAAGTGAGACCCATCACTGTAGAGGATAGACCTCCATTTCAGCCTCCATTGCCATCTTGCTGTGCACCATAAAAGACATCTGACTTGTAGCTCAATGCCGTGCAAACAACTTCTGACGGTTTGTATAGACACTCTTTGCCACACTAGGCTCGGGACATCCAGTTTAACTTGTAGTACAGAATGGATCACCACATTACACGCTTCTAATGAAATAATCCGTCCGTACAGAGGTGCACTTCTGACTGTCATTCCAGTCCACTGTTCTCCCAAACACCAGGACACGCAACGTTGAGTGATAAACCAAAGTCTCTTAAGGTCCTGTCCCTTTCAGTTTGCATCAACTTGCACATTGACAAACAGAAGGCATCACGCAGTCAACCCGTATGACTTTAGATTTTTTAGGTCTTGTGGCCCCATAGCAACTTTGCTTTCAATCTAGCTGTTATGCCCCTCCTAAATGTCTCAGATTGGAGCTAGGTGCTTGAAATTTGATCATCTGCCACTTTTTTCAATTTGTATAACCTTACGGTTTGTCCTTCTTGGTGTTATAATTTCAACATTGAGCATTGTAACACATAACATTGTGAATGCATTGTATATTGACAATTGCTGTAGGATTAAACACATGCCCTGCAAAGCCTCTATCTGAAGGCCTTTCTTTTTAGCTGGTGAAAATGTGTATCATGTACTGTAGTTGCGTAATTTTAAGAGCTCTTTGACAGTCACAAGCTCAATTGACTGGTTAGGTCACCTTTAAAGTGACAGCACACTTGATGTACAGAATGTATCTTATAAACCCATAGTTCACATTGGCCAGCAAAGCCTCTACATAGACTGTTGGGTGGGGTTTAAAGGGGTTGTCAGGGATTAGGAAAATTACTAGGATTTTTTTTTTTTCCAGAAACTGTGCCACTTGCCGTGCCAACCATTTTCTCCAGTCTCAGGAAACTTCTAGCAGCTTGAAAATTGTAGCTATAGTGACCCACGTCTGTATTGCGCGCGCATTACGCGCATATTACATTGCTGATTTTTGCAATCAAGATCATAGCCACGAATAGCAAATATATGACAAATATTCTACCAAATATTCACTAGATATCGCAAATTCGAATATTGCCCCTGCTGCTCATCACTAATGATAAGCATAGTGATGTCACAGTAGTGGGAAATTATGTATAATGAGATCTCATCATAGAGATAATTCACACAGTGTTAAATGAATCTAATAATGTTACGGCTAAGCAGCTATGTAAACAGTGATGTCACAGTACTGCAAAAATTCACATAGTGATGTCAGAGTACAGAAATTATGCCAATAGTGCTCACAGTGGTCACAGTGATATCACAGCACAGAACAAAAAGCAGTGATGTTACAATGCAGGTATAATGCAAACAGCAATGATGTCAGAGTACAGGGATAATACAGTGATGTTACAGCATTGGAATACTCCAAAAAGTGACTTTGAAGAACGGGCATAATGCACACAATATGGGGCTTCATTGTTAGTGGTGGGCTTGAACATGAATAGCGGATGCTATCTACAGTAGTTCTGCATGCCGTTAACCTATGGCTACCCTAACAAAATTCATAAAAACGCAATTAGCAGATGTTTAATCCAAGTTAATGCAAACCTCTTAAAGATGCAGAAGTAGACAAGAGGTTACATGTTTAACATACCTAGCTGTACTAAGTAAATAATTTCACACAATATATAAAGTGTGGAACCTACAGTGAATTGGTGCCAACATTTTTGATGTCTCCTTTGTGAAGGAGAATATTTGGGGTTAGGCAAAGCTATTTTCTGCTTGTCTGCACCCAGCACCTACAGACTATTTATTTGTAATAGTAAACATTATACCATGGGGAACTTTTTTCAAGTTGGCATTGATAGCCTATCCTGTATGAAGTAGGTTAAGCCCTAAAATTCCTGGCTTTATTTCACACAGATAAACAGCCCAACAACCTTTGGTGAAAGGTTCTGCTTAACAAATAACAATACCCAGCTGATCCTTCTTCTGCCTGTCCCAACACGAGTTGCGCGCTAACAATGCTGAGCAGCTATTCACTATTGCTGTAGGCTCAATGCTCCCCTCCCACACAGCTGTGTCCTTTCAAGACTGTGTAATGTACCTGTACATAAAGGAAGAACAGCTTGTGTAGACTTTTTTTTACAGACGACCTGTATTTCCCAATCTAGGAGCAATTAACATGGAGCTGGACAACTACCATTAAGTCTTTCGAAATTGGAGCTTGTACCCTCAATCAAATTTAAGATTGTAAATTATTGTTTAGAAAGCTCATGGTCATTAGATGAAAAATCATGTCTTAATAGTATTTTTCAATGTGTTCTATTATGACTATTGTCATTTGTAGCTCTGACATAGTAACCACCATAGGATGCGATATGTATCGGTATTCTTGCCACTGTGGTACGTGCAGACTCTATGAAGGGTTCAGTTGAGGTTTACCACATGCAAGTTGATAATCAGTCTCCTTAATGGTATCCTTGGCAACAGACTACAAACTGACAGCTTGTAGTCTGTTGATAAGGAGCTAGTGAAAATTTTAAGTAGTATGCCGCATTTTAGAGCCATGGCCTTTAACCACTCAAGCTGTTGCGGAACCAAAAATTTAGCAAGGCTATGTATGTCTAGACATTCTGGGAGTTTCACAACAGCTAGAGCCATAAGTTAGAAACCATTGTCTTATATACCCATAGTATACTACTGCATAGTACCAGCTCTACCCTTCTCTGCTTGGTTTTGGTACCAGATAGTTTGATTTCCACTGTGGATATGGTACTCTCTCAATGTAGATGGTAAAGGTTTAGTGACAATTCGTTAAGACCAATCACTAGTCAGCAGAGTGGTCTTGTGTCCTTCATGGTACTTGCTTGGCTCACTTGGAACATCCTGAGATGGGGTTCCAAAAACCACCAGGCACCAGGTGCTATCTGCAAAATGACCTAGTGAAAAAATCCAGCTGAGCTGGTTTCATGCAATGGAAAAGGGTTTTCAGGTAACTATATGTGTTATTCATAAAAAATTGTCTGGTTACAATTAAAGCTTTAACACAAGATTTTATGCTTATCTATTTAGGTTTAATTTCTACAACTGAGAAACAGCTAGACCGAGAAAATCGTGAAGAACACGTTCTTGAGGTAGGGTATCGGTTGGGCTTACATATTATTCTAATGTGGGGTCAGTAAAATCATGTACACTCTGATATCTATATAAGCCCTGTTTTTCAGTAAATTTAAGTGGATTTTTTAAATGTTATAATTCGCTTTGTAAATTTATATCATAGGTTAGGATTATTTATAATCAATATACTGCCTTTCCCACAGGTCACAGTGTCGGACAATGGGGTGCCTACTCTTCAGTCCTTCTCTCGTGTTGTCATAAACGTTTTAGATGTAAATGACAATACTCCAACATTCTCCCAGAAACTATTCACTGTACAGCTTCCAGAACGTGTCACCTCGTCCCAACCTTCTCCCATCTACAGACTTATAGCTATGGACAGAGACCAAGGAATCAATGGCCAAGTGACATACAGTATTCAGGAACAAAATGAAGAAAAATTTATTATCAACTCCAACACTGGTGTCATCTCATCTGCTGCTTCATTTCCATTTGGAGAGTATAACATATTGACGGTAAGTTAGGGAATCTTGAGAAACATACAGTGTTGCTCTGTCAAACTCATTTTTTACCTCCAACAAAATATCATATTAGGAATCACTTCTTCTTAGACCCTATAATTATTCCTCTGAAATGCAAATACAGCAAAGAACACTGACCTGTCATAGGCTTGGAGAAAGATGTATTTAATGGAAAAACAAATGTCAATGACTTGTGGATGGTATTGAGCTCCATTCTCCATTGCAATACCAGACACAACCCATACACAGGTCTGACACTATTTCATAAAAACAAATCAAATCATCAAACAAATAATTTTAATATTCAATTTCCTGGAATTGACTGCATGAATTTTGTCAGAATGTATAGCACCAATGCCTCAAAGTTGAATATTTTTGTTAAATTGTCCAGGTAAAAGCTACAGATGGTGGTAATCCCTCTCGATCTTCCACTGTGAGATTACACGTACAGTGGATCAAAAATCCAGGACCTTCAGATGAATCACTATCATTTGATGAAACACAATTTGCTTTTGAAGTTATGGAAACCGATCCTGTGAACCATATGTTGGGGCTCATCAGTACAGAGCCGATGTACAGTCAATGTTGGTTTGATATAACAGGTAAAGTTCACCTTTTTTAACTTAGTATAGAATTCATGAAGATGGCTTTTTGTGGCTTCCACAAATTTCAGTTAAATTTAATGGATTAATTTATGTCTAAAATTATATACACTGGAATGTGGAGCTCATTTAAGGTAAAGCTTTTGCATGTAGCTTGTACATAACCATGTGGAATTCCTACAATTTCATATTACGAAGCCATGCAGTTCATGTGCCACCAGCAGCGTAACTTAAAACTCCTGGGCCCCAGTGCAAAAATCAGTGACAGGGCCACACCTGCCATACACCATTTATGGTACTTGTGTCTGCATCAGGGGCTGCAGGGCCCTAATGCAATTGCTACCCACCCCTGTATCCCTTATAGCTACACCCCTGGTGCTTTTAGGGGAGCCTGTTATGGAACATGCCATGAGTTTTTTCTATGTATGTATGTGTGTATGTATTCATACAGTACATATGAAATAAGTGTGAGTCCATAAAGTTCGGTGTGTGATGAATGAGGGATCCACAGAACAACTATATCTATGGTATGATGCATTAATCAGTGCAGTTGTCATCTCAGTTCTACTGCTCACTAGTCTTTGGGCTCTAATTTATCTGTATGTTCTAGGACATTTATTTCTAAATTGGTCTAATCATCTCTCAACCTATGACATGTATACATCCTAAAGAGTCATATCACTGGTATACTTTGAGGTAATAACAAAACTAAGTGTATGACTTGATTTTTATGGATATAGCAAGAATGGGCTTGCAACATGAAGCACAAATACCTACACAGGATTCCTTAAAACTAGTATAGAAATGTGATATACATCTTCCTCAGAAGAAGGCTCAATAGGACAACTAACATTTTTTCCAATTTCTGTTTCAAGGAGGCAACAATGACCTAGACTTTGACATCGACAAGAGCACAAGTGGTTTGGTCATTGCTCAGCCTTTGCAGTCAAAAAGAAAATCATTCTATAACCTTACTGTACAGGTCACAGATGGCTCCCGTTCAATAAGCACCCAGGTAATCTTTTCTTATGTCATTTTTATATGGTTGCATATAGTCTCCAGCTTTATTACTACTAAAAATCTCAACATAAAGATGAAACAGTTGCATTATTTTGTTTTGTGCAGTTATCGAATACTAGTTATATATGACCAAATCCTGCTGGTTCCCAGTAGGAGTTGTCTATCATCACCTTCCAACCACATATTCAAGCATACCTGATAATCATGTTGGAAGACTATTTCAGACCTTTCATACATCCTGCAGTACTTGTCTAAATTCTTAAAAACAGCAGGCATATGAAAATATGCTTGGCCAGGTCCTTACTGCCTTGCACCAAGCCAACAGGCTTATTCATAGCAATGACCTTTTATCGGAAGATACACAAACTGGCACCCTGTAGCACTATATGGATGTAGTAATAGTCCCAGTTGAAAATGTGATGGACCAATTCAAATTCTAATGCTATTCCATTATTCCAGGTTTATTTTATCTGCCAACATTTTCTAGATTCCTACTATACTCTTCCCTTTATGGGTGCAAGGTCCCAGCCAAGCCCTACATGGTTGCTTGCCAATGTTTTCAAAAGAATTGAATTATGGATGAAGCCTATCATCCTCTTTGTAATTAGTATAATTATAACTCTTCAGTAGATGTTAGTGAATCAGCAAATGCTTATACGTTATACATACTTGTTTACATTATGAAGAGGCATTAATCTGCAGGTACATATTTGTTGACATGGTGAATTATTGATCTTCTGCATAGAATAGAAGATCCTCATTGTAATCTGGTTTATTCACTAAACTTCCTTCATAGGTTCACATCAATGTTCATCCCGTTAATAAATACCGTCCAGAATTTGTACAGGATCACTACACAATTCAAGTTCCAGAGGACGTGCAGTTGGGTACTGAGGTGCTGAGAGTAAATGCGACAGATGAAGATAGTGGGATGAGTCTGGTTTACACTATACAAGGTAGTGCAGACCCAAGGAGTTCCAAAATGTTCAGGATGGATTCCAAAACTGGTGCCTTGTACACCACAGAGACGATGGACTATGAGTCAATGCCAATTCATATTCTAACTGTTATGGTATGTACTACAGTTTTTCACAAAAACCTACCAGCTGTACTAAATACCTATAAGCTTTAGACTAAGTTGCCATGGGCCCACCAGAGAAATAATTCTGAGGGCTCACCTGCAATCTATGCAAAACATGTGCATGTCCCCTTTTAATTTCATTGTAATCTTTGTTGTCTTTGGTCACACACATTAGGCCACAACAGCACTTGAATGAAGCAAACATCTCCATGATGTTTGACCACGCTGACAGAGCAGTGTCCATTGATGATGACAAACATATTCTAAGTAGACCATAGATTTGTATAACTAATATGTGCATTTTCATTCTACTTTAGGTGCGAGATCAGGAAGCTCAAACCAAGCGTAATTTTGTACGAGTCACAATTCAGATACAAGACATTAACGACCATTCACCTCATTTCATTACATCTGTGTATGAAGAAAGTGTTTCTGACTCATCAACTGCAGGAACTGAGGTGCTGCAAGTACGTGCTACAGATAAGGACCAAGGACTTAATGGAAAGATCCAATACTCCATACAGTCAGGTGAATATTCCAAATTACTTACAGTGATGTGTCAGTTAAAGTTTATTTAGATGAGTGGTTTAGAAAACCAATCCTAAATACCCTTTAAAGGCATTCTTAGTGGAGGGTTCCCCATTTTAAACATCATTAATTAGCTGAACCTACAAAGAGCTTTTCTCACTTTGGAGGACCCAGGATATACATGCATTACACTTATAAGTCTTTAATTCCAAATTGCACTATGCAGTGCATCATTTCTCCTGTGGTGGTGCAGCAGATGAATTAAACAGAAGTACTTGCTGCCAGGTTACCGGCATATTACAGCTAATCACTGTGGATTCCAGCAGAGGGCCAAACTTGTGATCATCTTATTTTCAGGGAACCTTCTAGCAAATTGCAAATAGTTCTGAGCCATGTATCGTGTGGAGACCCAGTTTATAATATTATAGTATAATTGTCAGTAGTTGCCTAAAACATATATGCTGGATCTTCGCACAAATGCACTGACCGGATTAAAACAATAGTTTGTTAAACTGGATAAACTGCCTTCCTTGATTTAGACATGAGATTTATTATCACAAGAATGTGCTGAGAACAGGATGGTAAAAAGGTTCAAGACTGCTGACTTGACATTCCTGTCTTGTAATCAGCCAAGCACTATTCACTTGTGCCATACCGATGCCATTCCATGCTATAAACACGATACATGGACACAGTTTATTGTGCGTAGAAGAAATATTCAGTTATAAAAGGTAACTTGAAAGCAGATTTATTTAACAACAAGTGTAATCCTTATAGCCTTGTAAGAAAAAGTAAAGACGTGTAGCAGGAGTGTGACATTTGGATATTTGATCGGTAGGGGTCCAAACACGATCAGCTGAATGAAGTGGCCACGGCACTCTGTTGTTTACCCAGGCACAGCGGCTCATCCTGGAACTGCAATTCAGATCCATTCTAGTGAGCTGCAATATCAGGCTCTGCCACACTCGTATCTATGGCACTTTGCCTGTGTAAACAGTGAAGAGACCCTGGCTTTCGTTGGCAACAATGCACCTATAGTCTGCTATGTGTCCACACTATATTTTTATCACTGTATGTAAACATGAGTAAAACATAGTGGCATGTAAAACAAAGGGGGTTGCGGGGCTGTAAAAAAAAATATATATATATATATATAGACCATGGATTAAAATGATAAGTCAATACTCACCACAACATACCCCTGGTGCTCCTGTTCTGATGCTTTATGACTCCTCATCAGTCTCTGCCCTTGACACACAAGAAAATGTCCGCTCAGCCTATCACTGGCATTGGAAAGCCTGAGTGAGCATTTTCTGTGTGTTGAAAGGGATCAGGAAACAGAGATCGACAGGGGACCATGAAGTGTCAGCAGAGCCATATCTAGGCTTACCCAGGCCAAAGGTTAATTTTGCTGACCTAGCCCTGTCTTGAATTAGCCTAGCCAAGACAAAATGACCTCTTGGCACACTCACTGGCTCTCAGCACCTGGGGACATGCACTTCCCTAGTGATATCCCAGAGTGTCAGAATGGGAACAATGGTGGATATGTTTGGTGAGTATTGACTTATTTTATTTTAAGGCATGGAGAACTTTAAATGTTGTGCTTTGCAATACCAGGTACAGCCCATAGACAAAGGCAATGTTTCTGGAAAATAAAAAAAGAACTTTTCATTTTTATACAAATAAATATTCATGCATAACATTATTTATTGTTGCTTGACAGGTAACAATGAAGGATATTTTAATATCGATGCCTCTTCAGGTCTGTTGACCCTAGCAAAAGCACTGGAACAAGCTATGAAAAGCCAATTTTCCTTGACAATCCTTGCTGTAGATCAAGGCACACCACAACTTCAAGATGTTGCCATAGTCAACGTGCAAGTCAAATCAACTGATACATCACCACCAAAATTTATCTCTACAGAACATGTGGTAGAGATAAGTGAATCAGTACCTATTGGCTCTTTTGTCGCTATGGTTTCTGCAACCAGCTGCTCCTCCATCAATTATGAGATCAAGGATGGGAACAAGGAAGGCGTCTTCTACATAAATTGCTATTCAGGAATTATCACCACTCAAAAAAGATTGGATTTTGAAACAACCTCATCTTACCAACTCAAGATACGCAGTTATAGCTCCCTTGGATTTTCTAGTGACACAACAGTTTTTATCTATGTCATTGACGAAAATGATAACTCCCCTGTCTTCTCACAAGTATCTTACTTTGGTCAAGTTAATGAAGATGCTCCCCTTGGAAGCATGGTGACCAATTTGGACCTCACTCCTCTGATTATTCAAGCTACCGACAATGATACAGAGTCAAATGCTTTGTTGAGTTACCAAATACTAGACCCTGAAATACGTAATTACTTTAATATCAATCCAAGTATGGGAACAATATTTACAGTGGCAGAACTTGATTATGAGCAGACCACACAGTTTTCTTTCTATGTACATGTATGTGACTCAGGAAATCCAAGTTTGTATGCATCTCAGCCAGCCAAGATTACCATCCAGGTCACTGATGTCAACGACTCCCCACCTCAATTCCTACAAGATGTGTATGAACTGATTGTATATTTACCAGTTTATAAACAAATGCAGCTCCTCACTGTTTCAGCTGAAGATAAAGATTCCAATGTGGAGTACAGCATCTCAGAAGGCAACACAGATGGTGCATTTTCAATTGATCCCAACAATGGTCTTCTTGTTGTAAGTGATTCTCCAATCTTAAATTCTTACTGTGAACTCTCAGTAAAAGCTTGGGATGGAATTTTCCAAGATACTGCAGTAGTAAAAATTAATGTGACTGAAATGCAAATAACCAACCTAAAATTTGATCATCTACTTTATACAGTCAATGTTACGGAAAATGATTCTCGCATCTTGGATTTAATGGTGGTAGATGTGGTGGGAAACCAACTAAATGAGCCAGTTTATTTTTCCGTTCTTACATGTACAGAGCATTTTCAGATAAGTGCATCTTCTGGACTCCTCCAGACTAAAAGCTTGGAATTTGACAGAGAGTATCAAGACAAATATGAGGTGGTGGTGGAAGTAAAAGACAGTAGAAATCCACCTCGTGTGTCTCAAAGTCGGGTCAAGGTGTATGTAGAAGATATCAATGACAATGCTCCAGAATTCATTAACACCCCATATTATGTAGCTGTGGAGGATGACCTAGAACCTGGAGATGTTATTTTCCAGGTATCAGCTATAGATAAAGACCTTGGGAGAAATAGTGATCTGACATACCAGTTAAAAGAAGATTACAAATATTTTCGGATTGATCCTTCACTTGGAGATATTATTCTGAAACAACCCTTTGACTATGAAGCATTAAATCAGTATGTTCTGAAGGTCATTGTCAAAGATCATGGTAAAATTGCATTGCAAGCTGAAGAAGAAGTCGTCATCATTGTCAGAAACAAATCAAACCCAATTTTTCAGAGTCTGTACTATAAGGTGACAGTGCCAGAAAATGTGCCAGCTTATACTCCTATATTACATGTCCAGGCTCGGAGCCCAGAGGGGTTCCGTGTGATTTATAATATTGTTGAGAATGAGGCCCTTAGTCTATTTAGCATAGATTATAAGACAGGATCCCTGAGTGTTTCAGGGCAATTGGACTATGAAACCAAACCAAGTCATCTTATAACTGTAAGAGCTACTGATTCAGCCTTGGGTTACTTTTCAGAAGCAAAGGTCCTAGTTATTGTGGAGGATATTAATGACCACTCACCAGTCTTCTCACAGTCAGTCTACACTGGCCATGTCCCGGAAAAACTACCCCCTTACAATGCTGTCATTCAACTTCTAGCTGCAGATCAAGACTCTGGGAAAAACCAAGAGGTTTCATATCATATTATAGGAAATGACACAGAAGGAGCTTATGAATTCTTTCATATAAACCACAAAACGGGTGAAATCTCCACTGCCCAAGAGCTCGATTATGAAACCACCCGTCAGTTTCATCTCAAAGTGAGGGCTACAGATAATGGTGTGCCTCCTCTGTACTCAGATGCTTTAGTTATCATAAATGTTACTGATGTAAACGACAACCCTCCAAAATTCAGGCAAGAGCAGTATGAGGCCAATGTAAGTGAACTGGCCAATTGTGGACATATTGTGGTCAAAGTCCAAGCTCTTGACATGGATAACATTGATGCTGGTAAGCTGGAGTATCTGATCCTTTCTGGCAATCACCATCGACATTTCACCATAAACAAAGCTTCTGGAGTTATAGCCCTTTCAAATCTGTGTAGAAGCACTTTAAATGTGTCTTACCATTTGCAAGTCTCGGCATCAGATGGTGTCTACAGGGATATTGTACCAGTATATATCAATATCACTCATGCAAATAAGCATACCCCATCCTTTCAACAGGATGTATACGAGGTGGAACTTGTGGAAAATGCAGAAATAGGAACAACAGTGGTTGAAGTAAGAGCAAATGACCCTGATGATGGACCCTATGGGACTGTGAGTTATATGATAATTAATAAACTGGCTTTAGAAATGTTTTCAATAGATAATAATGGCCATATAGCAACTTTGAGAAAACTAGATCGGGAGAATGCAACGGAAAGATTTATAGCTATTAAAATCATGGCCACAGATGGAGGAGGAAGAGCTTCTTTCTGCACAGTCAAAATTATTGTGACAGATGAGAATGACAATGCTCCAGTTTTTATAGCAAATGAGTATGTACTATCTGTCCAATCTAACCTTAGTAAAGGAACCCCTATTATTCAGGTGGTAGCTTACGACGCTGATGAAGGGCAAAATGCTGATGTCATATATTCTATAGATAAATATGATGAAGATCTGGTTCAGATTAATCCTTACAATGGTACTATCATAGCAAAGAAAAGTCTTTTTGGATTAGAAAACAAAGATATAAGTTTTACAGTTATCGCAAAGGATGGGGCACCACCCAACTGGAGCTCACTGGTACCTGTTCATCTTCATATTGTGCCAACAGAGGTCACTTTGCCAAAGTTTACAGAACCACTATACAGCTTTTCAGCATCTGAAGATCTGCCCACAGGTTCAGAAGTGGGTTTGGTGAAAGCAACAGCGGCAGAACCAATAATCTACAGTCTGGTAGAAGGAACCACCCCAGAAAGTAACAAAGATGGGGTGTTTAGTTTAGATAAGCACACAGGAGCAGTTATTATGAAGAAAGGTGTAGACCACGAGACAACCAAATGGTACCACATAGATGTTCAGGCTAACTGCCCTCACTTAGGGAAAGAGTTGGTGAGCTTAGTCTCAGTGAGCATTCAAGTGAAAGACATCAATGACAATCAACCTGTTTTTGAAGCAGATATTTACAGAGCTTCATTAGTGGAAAATATGCCTGCAGGAACAACTGTCATACAAGTTACTGCCAATGACCAAGATACAGGCTACGATGGGATAGTAGTTTACAGTCTAAAAGGAGATAACAATGAGATCCACACTTTATTTACCATCGATACTGACAGTGGTTGGATCACAACACTTAAGGAGCTTGACTGCGAGAAACAAGAGGTATACCATTTTTATGTGGTGGCTTCAGATCAAGGCAAAAAAATACGGCTTTCTTCAGAAGCACTAGTAGAGGTCACAGTCACTGATGATAATGATAACCCTCCAAGGTTCACCTCTCAGATATATCGGGGATCTATAGCTGAAAACAGCCAGCCTGGACAAGTTATAGCAACCATCAAGACATGGGACAATGATATGACCGAAAACAACAGGAAAGTCACATGTTACATAACAGGTGAGCATTTCCACATTCCACAACCACATTTTCATACCTTTCAGACCTTCTAAAGTGCAT
The DNA here is from genome assembly GCA_033119425.1 of Bufotes viridis. Taxonomy (NCBI): domain Eukaryota; kingdom Metazoa; phylum Chordata; class Amphibia; order Anura; family Bufonidae; genus Bufotes; species Bufotes viridis. The sequence continues at coordinate 406,831,866 of CM065590.1, read as the reverse complement.
GGAAATTCTATCTGTCTCTATAATCTATATATGTTCTATGTTTTTTCAATAGAAATTATAATGTTCTTTTGACAGATGGAGACCTATTTGGCCTCTTCAGCATTAATGAACTTGGGAACCAGTGGGTAATTTCATCTAAAAAACCCTTGGACAGGGAAGAGACAGAGAGACATTTTTTGAGTGTGATGGCTTCTGATGGGAAATTTCAAACAACTACTGATGTCGAAATCACTGTGTTGGACATCAATGACAATAGTCCTCATTGTCAGCAGGTAAGGGGTTGATGTGGTAAATACAGTATGTGGTATTAATGACAGAATATAATATTAGTATATTTCTATAAATTAGTTCCTGGAGTATTGTTTTACATTGATGTGCCAGAGTAGCTTCTCTTGAATTATATTTTTACAGTCTTAAAAATTTAATATTTTTTATGAATTAGTTATTTTACATAAAAGCAAGAAAGGAGCTTTAAAGGGCCACCTTTTGGGTTTATTTTGGCACACTCCTTATTCTGGACAGACCTGCAAAGGAAAGGATGCTTACCTGCTCCCTATTGCTGGGTCCCGGATTGTTTTCTCCCCAGCTTCGGCTGCCTTGCAGAGTTCCCCCACTGCCACGTTGACCCTGCTGCAGCCAATGTCTGGCTGGAACGGTGATCTAGCCCCCTTGCATCATGTCAGTTAGTCATGTGTCGTAAGGGGGCATCAAAGTAAAAGTTGACCGCGGGGGACCTGACAGAGGCAGCCAAGGCCAGGGAAAAAATAAATCGGGACCCGATGGCGGGAAGCAGGTAAGTATGTTTCTCTTTGCAGGTATAGCCAGGAGGGGGGTCTGCCAAAATAAACCTTTAAGGTGGGAGAACTATAATTGTGAGTTTTACATGTCTGCTATTTTAGGAATTGGTCCCTAGTTTTGCTCCAAAAAATCAAATTGTGAACACGAACTTTTGCATTTGGAACTTTTTCTGTAGTCACAAAAAACATTACCACCATAGTACCCCAAATGCTTTCATTACTTCTGTAATGAAATTAGATCAGAATTGCTGCAGAAAAACTAAATATATTTTTAATAAGGTATATTAAGAAGTTAGTCTTAAAGGAACTCTCCAGGCTCTGCCCCTTGGTATCACACAGTGCATCACTTTAGCTCAAACGTTCCTTTAAGCTTACATCAATATGTATGACTTCATAATCAGTCTCTGGCAAAAAAAAAAAAAACATCCATTCTTGAGTTTTGAAGACTGTTATATAGGGAATTTACAGTAGCTGGGCTGAGGTTTTATAGATGTTGCTACAGAGAAAGACCTCTAAAAGACAAACATCTACTAAGGTTCTGTCATGCCACATTTTTCATCAATCTCCCAACTGACTTAGATAAGAAGAGATAAAAAAAAAAACAGTTTTCTGGTGCCTAAAATCTCCTTATTGTTTAGGCTGCTTCCAAAGAAATGCACATGAAGGGGTAGGTCAATGCTCTGATCACCCTGATAAGCAAGCAGCATCTTGATATGTGTCTTGTTTGAGTGCACTGAGGAACTGGCTCCTCTCAGTAAGGAGGAGACACTTAGTCGTCACTGAGCTAGAACTAACACTAGCATTACAGAACAGTCGCTCTTATTCAGCTCTGTTTGGGATTTCACATTCCTGAAACGGTTGAATTGCTTCCATGGAAAATATAAAGAGACTAAGATAATTTTCTTTTTATCAGATGCTTTACCCAGCAAGGGTAGCTGAAGATTCCCCCCCTGGTGTATTTATCCTCAAGATATCAGCCAAAGACTCTGACCTAGGTCACAATGCCATGGTCACTTATGGACTTTATGGGCTTGGAGATGATCAGTTCAGACTGGATCCTTATACTGGTAAGTACCAAATACTGTCTCTTTGTGTTTTTATCTGACTCATTTCTATATAACTTATGTATGGTTACATACGGTCCAAAGTCAGTTAAACATTAATTTGACAAATGCCATCCTGTCTACTTTCAATTTCCATCCAATACTGAACACAAACTATGGAAATTACTCTCTTGGGTCAACCAATTTATAGCAAAAGATGGCATATAACCAGTTTAGACAGTCACTCTGATCTAACTCCACAGACCCCCTAGCACTCACAAGAATGAAAGTTGCAAGCACCCTTTGGCAATTCCACAGTGCAGATTCCATCTAGGTCTGCATTTCATCCTTATTCAAGCGAGTAAGGCTGAAATACAGTACTTGCACAGTATATGGAGTAAAAAATGTAAATCCTTGGCTCTCCACAAATTGTCATGATCCCTCTGTTATGCCACCTGTTACGCCAAGTATAATGAATATATGGAAATACCCCTTGACAAATCTGTGTTACATTAAGCTTCAAGCACTTGTTTTTTTATCATGTCCAACAGGTGAGCTCACAACATTGGCCCCACTGGACAGAGAGAAGAAAGCTTCTTACCACATGATTGCAAAGGCCACAGATGGAGGAGGGCTGTCATGTCAAGCAGACATCATCTTGTATCTGGAAGATGTAAATGACAATGCCCCTGTATTCTCTATGGATCACTACTCCGTCACTGTGTTTGATAATACTACTTTGAAGACTCCAGTTGCAGTGGTTTTTGCTAGAGATCCTGATGAAGGTAATGCAAGATAATTATGCTACTGTACTTGTGAATAAAAATGAGATATAGTGGGTAAATCTAGAATGGAATTCCATTCAAAATGGTAGGATTAACAGACTTGACTTACTTGAATGACCTTAGCTTACTTTATGATAATCTATATCACATACGCGTGTGATCCAAATAGCTATGTAAGTTGGTAACATTGGGGCAAGTACAATATTTGGGCATTTTTTTTTTTTGGTGCACTGTGAAGAATAAAACTGTTTTGTGGATTTTTGTGCTTTAGGTTTAAATTCTGAAGTTCGATATTACTTCAAATCCTCTGCCAATGGACTTTTCATAGTAGACGAAAACACTGGAGTGGTTTATCTGGAAAAGCCTCTAGAAAATATGGAAGACCAAGTGATTGAGTTGAATATCTGTGCCACAGACCGTGGTTTGCCCCGTCCACTTTCAACATGTCTACCCATTTCAGTATCTGTAGTGTCTCTGAGTTACTACCGATCAGTGTTCGGGAACCCTGAAAAGCTTATATTGCTGCCAGAAGACCAGGCTGTAGGGTCAGAGCTACTGAATCTTTCAGACTTGAGTCAAAACTTGGAGGACAAAGCAAAGATCACGTATGAAATCTTGAGTGGGAATGAAAATAAGATGTTTCTTCTGCACGATACAGGTAGAGCAATCTGCATGATGAGATGTACCGTATAGATTCAGAATGACTAGAGACTGTTCAGATTCATGGTGGGACAACCTATTTTTATACTCTAGGAACCAGCTTTAGAATTCTTCTCTCCCTCTAGACATAATCTTCATATTGTAAATGAGTAAAACTACTGGCACCATGCACCCCCACAAACATCGGAGTAGCCCTAGTGCCGGAAGTTGGTGCCCGGACTACATAGCTCTGTCCATTGTGTATTGAACAGAGCTAGTAAATGCAGCCCTTCTCCCATTCACTTCAGTGGGAGCAATGCTGCAGTTATCATCAATGTACCCATGTGGTATTGCAGCATAGCCCTAAACACTTTTCTGGGACTGATCTGCAACATCACACACTGCCAAATAACAATAATGGTGCTGTTTCTAGAAGAAAGCTGCAGTGTTTATCTAATCTTATAAACCCCTTTAATACTGGATTTGTGCTTCCAAATTTAGCATACCCAATACTTTTCCCTCCTACATTAATTCCTACCTTTTATCCATGATGATATCATTACTTGTTCAATGTTACTAATTACATCCAGATACTTGGCAATCCCTCTTATACACTAATTTCTGTTACAGGCAAGTTATACTTGAACAAAAAGTTGGATTATGAATCTCAGCATCAGTATTACCTGTCAGTTGAAGGTACAAGGGCAAGTTCTCCACCCATGAGTGACGTAACAGTTATTGTGGTGAACATTACTGATGTAAATGACAACAAGCCCATCTTCAGCCTGGAGGAATATGAGGCCGAAATCAGAGAGGATGCAGTTGTGGGTGATCTAATTGTGATGGTAAGAAAGGGGACTCTTTAATATGAGTATACCCTAAAGATAACTGAGCCATGCATGATGTTATTGTCTTAGGGTTCCCAGCTATGCTATTTTAAGACAACGAACATTTCCATAGTGACATTTCAGTAGGTTCTGAACACCATAGTGTTTTTAGCCTTTATGTACGCCATGAATAAGTCCTGAGGAGGGAATTATTAGATCATTAGAATGAGGCGTGTAGCTATAGGCAGTGCAGAGGCAGCAGTGGCCCTCAGGTCCTGGTGCCTGAGGGGGTCAAAGGCCCCTTTGTCACGTAAGACACCAGTATTATAAATTTCCCATAGTACCCAGCTACATACTGTATTTTTCATTGGGACCCAGTAGCTTCAAGTTACGCCTCTGATAGAAATAGTTATAGCAGGAGATGAGTGTGTTGATCTTGTAGGAGGCAGTGACTAGACATACTGTAACATATATTGTGTTGTGTATGTGTGTATTATATAAGGTTAGTTTCATTCTACATATTTTCTATAGGTATCTGCTGCGGATCTGGATGGACCAAACAACAATAAAATCACTCTCCAGATTGTGAGAGGTGACCCTCTTGGCCACTTTTCAATGCACCCAGAGCGAGGAGATCTGAGAGTTTTAAGTCGACTGGACAGAGAGAAGGTAAGCGTTTTCCCACAAAGTGGTTGAACTTGTCTTGCTGACTTCAAAAACGAATCACTTTAAGCAAAAAGCACAGAAATATGCAGGGCATGTCTAGTTCCGTTCTACGGGTTATTTTTAGAGTTTGATTCAAAATGTTACATATTAGCTTTGAAGTATGTATGTTCCGTTCTCCTCAATTTACTCGTATCATGCTATGTTGTTTCTATATAGAATGTTTTATCACAGGATCACAGGGATGCCGAACTTGCGGCAGTCCAGCTGGTGCATAACTACAACTCCCAGCATTCCTGAACAGCCTACAGCTATTAGGGCATGCTGGGAGTTATAGTTTTGCAACAGCTGGAGGGCCGCAGGTTGAAACATCTTTTTCTGTGCATATTAGGAAATGTTACCCTTCTCCCTTATATATGTTTCAATCCTCTTTTTAATCTAAAAAGAGACATAGGCAAACTGATCTTGTGAACGTGATGTACAAGGGGTTTTACATGCCCATAAACATCGTGACATACAAGACATGAAATGGCATACATAGAATGCAAGAATTAATTAAAGACTGATAGAATGTATGCAACAGGGAGTAGCTCTAGGTAGTTCACATTGTTCGCAACTGTTGGGGTCACCTAATATGTAAATCTGTTCCATTTCCATTTTTTTTATCATTACTAGAAATCCAAATATTCCCTTGTGGTACGAGCTACAGACAATGGTATTCCATCTTTCTTCAGTGAAGCACTTGTCCATGTACATTTACTGGATGTGAATGACAACCCTCCCATGTTCTTACAGTCCAACTATAGTCTTGTACTTCGGGTATGGATCACCAACACTATACAAGCTTCTTTGTCAATGTTTTCATATTTTTCTTCGTTTAACTATCACAATTTTTCTTTAGGATGGTTCTCCAGCTGGTACTAGTGTTATGACACTTATTGCAACAGATAAGGATTCCCCCAAACATGGACCTCCCTTCAACTTCCGAATCCTTCAAGGAAATGAGGAGAATGTGTTTCATATCAGCCAAGATGGAATCCTATCTACAACATCTCTTCTCACCGGAACTGTGAAGGAGAAATATCTGTTAAAGATCCAGGTAAGAATGGGTTCATAATGTTTTAAAACATAATTAACCAAAATGCCCTTCTTTATAAATCACTAGAAGAAGATAACGATAGCATGATACAAAAACTTAGGTTCACAGCATAGTACATGAAGAACAGTCCCAATCTCTAAATGGACAAATCTGTAAGTAATATGGCTGTATAAGGCTACTTTCACATTAGCATTTTTTGCGAATCAGTTACAATAATACAACCGCATGCATCCGTCATGAACTGATCCGGTTGTATTATGTCTTCTATAGCCATGACAGATCTCTCTTGAACTCTATTGAAAGTCATTGGGGAATGGATCCATTTTCTATTGTGCCAGATTGTGTCAGAGAAAACGGATCCGTCCCCATTGACTTACATTGTGTGCCAGGATGGATCCGTTTGGCTCCGCTTCGTCAGGCGGACAGCAAAACGCTGCAGGCAGCGTTTTGGTGTCCGGCTCCAGAGTGGAATGGTGACTAAACGGAGGCAAACTGATGCATTCTGAGCGGATCCTTTTCCATTCAGAATGCATTAGGGAAAAACTGATCTGCTTTGGATCGCTTTTGAGAGCCCTGAACGGATCTCACAAACGGAAAGCCAAAACGCTAGTGTGAAAGTAGCCTAAAACATAAGGCTTGAGCTGAGTAGACTGCAAGGTCATCTATATTGAAACTAGTGATTACTTTTTTATGAGTATAATTCCAATAGAAATCCATGAGTTATGTGTCCATCATTTACAAGTGAAGTTTCTATTGACTATGTTGTGGCACTTACAAGTTGTATTGTAGGTTGTAATGTTATAGCTTATATTTGTAAAAAAAAAGCACGTAAATGAATCCAAAACTGAACTTCTAAAAGAAGTAACCATCACTCCTTTCCAATTATTCTTGTAGGTTACTGACAGTGGCACCCCACATCTCTCTTCATCTACTTTTATCAGTATTCAAGTCATTGACCAAAGCAGACACCCTCCTACAGTATTGCCACTAGAAATCTTCATCACCAGTAGTGAAGTGTCTTTCCATGGCAGTGTTTTGGGCAAGCTTCATGCCACAGACCAGGATCTCCATGACATACTAATGTACAGATTGGCTGAAGATGAAATGAAAAAGGGCCTCTTTTCTGTAGGGATAACAGATGGCAAAGTTATAGCACTACAGAGTCTTCACCAAGGACATTACTTCTTCAATGTGACAGTCACTGATGGAACTTTTTCATCCACAGCTCCTGTACATATCTATGTATGGTGTTTTAGTGAGGAGGCTCTTCAGCAAGCATTGGTTTTACGTTTCAAAAAACTATCTCCTGGAGACTTCATAGGTGACCACTGGCGAAGTTTTCAAAGGTTCCTTGGGAACCTTCTAACAATAGACCGCCAACAGATTCAGATGGCCAGTCTACAGAAGATTGAGGAGTCTTTGGACCTTGTTTTGGTGACTGGAACAGGTTCAAACTCATATGCAAGTCCTCAGATTCTTTCAGAGAAAATCCATGCAGCGAGACATGAGCTTGACCAGACTGTGGGGTTACACATCGACAACATATTTTACCTGCCCTGTCATGGAGCCCAGTGCAAAAGCCGCACATGCCATGAAGTGATAAAGCTGGACCAGTCAGTACTATCTTCTTACAGCACTGCTCGACTGAGCGTTATTACACCACAGTATAGTCTACAACAAGTCTGCACATGCAACAGTAAGTCTGTTACTGTACGGTTTTTTTTTATGGGAGGGAGCATATTACATTTCTGTACAGTTATTGTGGGCTATCCATCAAGAAGACAATGGAAACAGATCAATTGTCTGCTAATGTCTAAAGTCTTATCTAATGTATCCATCTTCTTTTATCATTAGGTACAGCTTTGAGGTTTGACAGTCACAGTTTTTTGCATTACCGCCACAATGTCTCCAAAGGATGGAAAGTCAAGCTACATCTTAAGACCCGCCAACCCCAGTCTGTTTTGATGCATGTTAATGGTTCATCCTCTTTTCTGTTGGAGGTAAGTTAAGATGTTGTACTGTAAAGACATCAGCAGTATGCATGAAACAGTATAATTTAGATTTTATTCAGGCTAATATTTAAGTAATTAAAGGGGTTCTCTGGGAATTCAAAAAATAAAATGACTGAAAATACTGAAATATTACTTTATTATAAATATATTCCCAAATGCCTTTCATTAGTTATAATGGCTCATTTTGTCTAGGAAGCAATCATCAGGGAAAATAATATGGCCACCATCCAGTACACACAAAACCGATCCTTATCATCCTCTCTGCTCTGCTTGGGGATCATGATCCTGAATACAGCCGATAAAATCTCCATCTGAATCTAAATAGGAATGTAGTTCAGAGGACGGATTGGTAGGGATAAGGTTAATGAGCAGTAGCACTTGTACGCAGTCTCCATTACCACAGTCTCACATTACCACAGTCTGTCTTGTCCATCCTCTCTGTACTTCAGAGTACTGTCTTGTCATAAACTCCATTTCTACAGCGATTCAGCTGAAAATCTTATCAGCTGTGCTCAGGATCATAATCCCTAGTGACAAGCAGAGCAGAGAGGAGGCTGAGGCAGCTCTTTAGCTCAGTGTTCTAACTTGTCCTATTGCGTGATTAGGACAGGTTTTGTGTGTACTAATAGGATGACTGACATTTTTTCCCCCTTGATGATTGTTCCCTAGGCAAAACAAACCATTATAACTAACGAAAGGTATCTGTGAATGTATTTATAATAAAGTAATATTTAAGAATTTTTCATCATTTTATTATGTGAATTCCCAGAGAACCCCTTTAACTAACTGCATTCCTTAAATGGCCCACCAAAGTGTGACATTTTGGGGCCAAAATATGTGAGTCCCACCCTTTACAAATAAAATGTTATATGACCTTCTTGATAATTGATAGTTCTTGACATGTCTGTCACCCTTAAGTCATGATCATCAGGCTTTCTTTAAAGTCCTACTCCACAGTTACGGTGACAGATGATACTGGCGTCAAATTCATCCTATAAAAATATGTCCAATTTCAGAATGTATCTTTCACCAAATAATTTACCTCTCATCTTCACCTGCAGAGATGCTTTACCAAACATAACCCTGTACCTACTAATCACACTTAAAGCTTAAATGGGTTGTCCAGACTTAGTAAACCGCGCCATAGATTCAAAGGCTGTGTATGTTATTGCAGCTCAGCTCTACTTAGTTGTGGCTGAGCCATAACATTAGACATAGATTACAGACCAGTGTGGTGCTTAGAAAAAAAAAAACTCTAATTGAGGACAACCAAAGGCTGCCAATTTTCTGAGAAGACTTTTCCCTAGGTAAATAGTATATATAGCTTCTTTTGACAAGTTGTTACAAATCTATCAAGACATTAACAAGACATTTTATCTGTATTTAGTTAAGCTGGGTCACCACAGATATGACTACCATACTATCACTAGGGTTCCCACTTGTCAGTTTTACCAGCTGGAGGCCAGTATATCGAAGTGCCAGTAAGTTTCAATAGTGATACCCCCTTACTAAGGGCTGTATCGCTATATCTCGTGGTTATTTGCATCTCTTGTTTTAAAGCTAAGAATCTATGCTTTAAACCAAGACCGGGATTGCAGTGCTAGCCACCATACAGCCTGACATACTCTTAGAAATCTGATCGGTTGTAAGATCAGTAGGTACCGTAATACCTGCAGATCTCACTCCTAAATTGAAATCTAAGTGATATTCCTTCGGCGGTGATATGTCTCCTGGTGTAGCTATTAAAGGGGTTGTCATGCTACTAAGGGCTGTATCGCTATATCTCGTGGTTATTTGCATCTCTTGTTTTAAAGCTAAGAATCTATGCTTTAAAGCAAGATTGGGATTGCAGTGCTAGCCACCATACAGCCTGAGATAATCTTAGAAATCTGATCAGTTATAAGATCAGTAGGTAGCGTAATACCTGCAAATCTTACTCCTTACTTGAAATCTAAGTGATATTCCTTCGGCGGTGATATATCTCCTGGTGTAGCATTTAAAGGGGTTGTCCAGGATTAGAACAGTATGACTGCTGTCTTCCAAAAACAGCACCACACCTGTCCAACAGGTGTGTGGCAATACCAGACACAACCTATGGACAGGTCTGGTACTGTTTTTGGTAGAAAGCAGCCATGTTTTTCTAATCCTAGAAAACCCCTTTAAACAGCCTAAGATATAGGAGGTTATTTATTATCTTTATTATGGACTTCCCTTTATGGTGTCGGTATGCCCTAGATATGGCATATGAACAAGGGTTGCTTTTATGATACAACTTCTTTAATACACAATATTGCTGAAGGGTTTATAACTCTGGCACGTCATATTGTAGCCAGGAAGGATGTAAGGATGAGCAGGCATCTGTACCCAAAGGCATCCTGACGCGTCTCAGCTTGCTCTGCAGTATATCTTCTGAGCTAGAACTGAACATTTTGATCATGGATGGTGAAGATTTCATGATTTGACAGGAAATGAGTGCTACTAAAAGGCAGAATCTCATGCACTGTGTACTACAGAAAGGTGAAGGACATTTCAAAGACATCAATCAATATTACAAGCCGAGTAAAAGGCTACAAGTTCATGAATTACAGGCTGCAACTGGCATGGTCTCTAGTAGCTACAAGTGAAAACAAGTTGAAGGTGTCTTTAACATTTTGTAGCTCATAAAAAAATTTGCCTCAAAATTTGTTCTCACAATGTGTTTGCTATATGCGCTGGTTCTGTTTCTGCTTGCTAATTGCTTGTAGATTTGGCGTCTGGTATAACAAATAATTAAGTCAGTTTGCTGTGTTTCTTCATTAGGTTTGTGTCCTTGAAGAAGTCATTATTACACAATCCCTTTAGTTAACATGCTAATCACTATGCTGAAAATAGTGCAGAAATGTTAAAACTACCCCCACTGGTTACTTTGAGTACTGTTCATTAATGCGTAATAGCATTTCCTGTTCTTTCAATGATAAAAAAATATATAAAATGGTGTTCAAGGGTGAACATTCACATTAAAGGGCTTGTCAGGAGGATAAACAGTAGGAAAATGTAGAATGGGAAAACAAACATACAATTAACTGTGTGTCAAGAGCCACCAGGGAGCAATGGGGGAGCTCCATGGCCACCACTGTCCCGCTATCCGGAGCTGGCAAGGGTGTTGCATTTTTCACCTTGCCCCTGCTCAGTATCCTGTGTCCCATGCAGCAGGCTGCAGTCTAGTTGCAAGGTTTCTTCCCATGTGTGCATGATAGAGCCCATTTCGTGCAGCACTGCAGGGGTTAATGCCCTTTCTGATTCAGTGCTCAGCTGCTTGACTAATAAGCTCATATATAGCTGTGCTGTGACCTCACTTCCTTGACTGAGCAATTGGTCTCTACAAATATTGCAAGGTCTCTCTAGCTTGCTGGAGCATAAGATCTGTTATTTGTTTGTCTGCTTGTGTACGGATTCCAGGATCCTTATCCTGTGCTGCCTGCTCTGACCTTTGGATTGTTTTACAGATTTGTACGAACTCTCCCAGCCCTGACCTCTGCCTGTTTCCTGAATATGTTTATTGCCTGTTCCCTCTGTGCCATGCATCAATGTCTCTGATTCCTGTGGGTCAGCAGCCAACCACACTAGGACTATTCCAAGTGGTAGCGATCTGGTGGCTCCTCTACAGTGAAGTCACTGTATAGATTTTAAAGGGTGTATACCAGGGGATCGCCAGGGCAAAGCCCTTAGATCTAGCCCCAAATCAAACCAGTTGGTTGCCACAGTGGTTCCACAACCATTGTCCATAACACCCGGTAGGAGATGGAATGGCAGCAGAGGACCAATTAAGTACAGTGGTGCTTGAAAGTTTGTGAACCCTTTTGAATTTTCTATATTTCTTATAAATTTGACCTAAACTACAAGAGATTTTCACACAAATCCTAAAAGTAGATAAAGATAAGTTAAAAATATTAGGCTTATTTATGTATTGAGGATAATGATCCAATATCACATACCTGTGAGTGGCAAAAGTATGTGAACCTTTAGGATTAACAGATAATTTAAAGGTGAAAATATAGTCAGGTGTTTTCAATCTATGGCTTGACAACCAGGTGTGAGTAGGCAACCTATTTATTTAAAGGGGTTCTGCAGTTTGTTACAACTGATGATCTATCCTCAGGATAGATCATCAGCATCTGATCGGCCAGGGTCCGACACCCGGAACCCCCGACGATCAGCTGTTTGAGAAGGCAGCGGTGCTGCAGGAGCGCCGCGGCCTTCTCACTGTTTACCTCTGCTAGCGCCCCGCCCAGTGACGTCACGACTTGTATCAAGTGGCGTGGGCGGGGCTATGCTCCATTCAGTGAACAGAGGTAAACAGTAAGAAGGCCGCGGCGCTCCTGCAGCGCCGCTGCCTTCTCAAACAGCTGATCGGCGGGGGTCCCGGGTGTCGGACCCCGGCCGATCAGATGCTGATGATCTATCCTGAGGATAGATCATCAGTTGTAACAAACTGCAGAACCCCTTTAAAGAACAGGGATCTATCAACTTCTGATCTTAGCAACAAAACAGAACATTTGTGGAAGTGTATCATGGTATGAACAAAGGAGATTTCTGAGAACCTCAGAAGAAGAGTTGTTGATGCTTATCAGGGTTAAAAAGGTTACAAAACCATCTCTAAAGAGTTTGACAGATCCACAGTCCACAGATTGTGTACAAATTAAGGAAATTAAAGACCATTATAACCCACCCGGGTAGTGGTCAACCAACAAAGATCACACCAAGAGCAAGGCATGTAATAGTCCGTGAGGTCACAAAGGAACCCAAAGTAACCTCTAAGCAACTAAAGGACTTTCTCAAATTAGCTAATGTTAATGTTCATGAGTCCACCATCTGCAATGAGATGACAATGAGCCACAATGGTGTGCATGGCAGGATTGCAAGGAGAAATACACTGCTCTCCAAAATTAACATTGCTACCCATCTGCAGTTTTCTAAAGGTCGCCTGGACAAACCAGAAGATTATTGGAACAATGTACTGTGGATGGATGAGACTAAAATAGAACGTTTTAGTTTAAGTGTGAAGCGTTATGTTGAGAGAAAGAAAAACTTTGCATTCCAACATAAAAATGTAATCCCATTTGTGAAATACAGTGGTGCTAGAATTATGGTTTGGACCTGTTTTGCTGCATCTGGGCGAGAATGGCTTGCCATCACTGATGGAACAATGAATTCTGAATTATACCAGCAAATTTTAAGGGAAAAGGTCAGGGCATCTATCCATGAGCTTCATCTCAAGAGAGTGGGTCATGCAGCAAGATGACAACTCTAAGCAAACAAGTCGTTCTACCAAAGAATGGTTATAGAAGACTAAAGTCAAGTCCTGAACTTAATGGACTAAAATTCCTGATATGCAGAACTAATCAACAATTACCGGAAATGTTTATTTATTGCTGTAGAAGGGGGTTACATAGATACTGAAAGGTTAACATACTTTTGCCACTCAAAGATGATCAATTTACTTTCAAAAATAAATGATCACTCAAAATTTTTTGTCTCATTTGTTTAATTTGGTTATCATTATTAACCTGTAGGATTTGTGTGAAAACCTGATGTAGTAGATCAAATTTATGCAGAAATATAGAAAATTCTGAATGGTTCACAAACTTTCATGCATCAACATCGGACAGCCTCTAAACATAGATTCCTCTTGTCTTTAATCTTAAACACAGAGATCCACAATTTACCTTTGCTTGTATAAGTTTGATATGTAAGTTTGTTATTTAATTTTTTTTCTTGACTATTTTACAGCTTGATAACGGTTACGTACATTATAAGCATCTCTGCCAAGGAACTTCCACCCAGAATCTGTTTTTGGAGACATTGGTAAATGACGGAGCTTTACATAGTATTATGCTGGAAGTAACAAGTTCTGCTGTCAAATTCCATGTGGATGGTGTGGACATGGAGCAACCTCTACCCACATGCACTGGGAAGACATCTCATCTGATTATTGGTGGACTTATACAAGACGACAACCTTGTCTCTAAAGGATTTCATGGTTGCATGGATAACATCACCATTAATGGACAAACAGTGGCAAGCCTAGGACCAGCTCTTCATCAGAAGAACATTATGCCATGCTGTGAACATACTCAAGCCTGCAGCCAGGAGCCATGTCCAAGTGGCAGGATGTGTGCAGAGATGGCTAACGGAGGTAAGTACTTGACTAAAAAGTAACAAGGCTAAGAAGAGATGTCTGATCAATGTTCGATATGAAAATATATTTATCTACTTACATTACCTTTTTCCTACAGGTTATTCGTGTCTCTGTCATTCTCCATTCTTGGGACCTAAGTGTGATCTGGGTATAGACCCATGTGCCACATCTTCTTGTATGCAAGGTAGAATGTGCACATCCATGTCCAATGGTTTCACATGCAGCTGCCCTCCAGGATTTCAAGGTGAAAGGTGAGTATCCATCACTACCTTATATTATAGTAGCCAAATAGTCATGCAGCTTGTATGGGAAAAATGGCAACCAACAACAAGTTGGCCACATCTCCTTTTGGCCACATCTCTGCATTGGGTGGGGAGCAAACAAGTATTAAGTGTTCTGGTCTCAAGTGGTTAAGGGTTGTAGTGGTGCTTTCCTCTAAACATGCTGCACTGATTTTAAAGGGAACCTGTCATCAACTTTATGCTGCCCATACTAACGGCAGCATAAAGTAGAGACAGGCAGGTTGATTTCAGTGGTCTATCATTTAAAAAGGCAAAAGTAAGTGGTTGCCAAGAACCAACATCACAATCATTGCAGACTGGGCCAGGAAAAGAGTCACGGTTGCCTGAGAAGAGTCATGGTTATTCATGAATTCCTGTTCTCCCTGCCCACCTCCTGATGATTAACAGGCTTCTACCTAGTTTTCTCCCCATCTCTCTAGGAGAAGATGGGTGAGAGTGCAGGAGATTGATTATGAATAACCATAACCATGACTTTTCTCAGGTAGATTTGACTCTTTTCAAGGCCTGTGCTGCAATAATTATGATGCTGGTTCTTAGCAACCCCTTACTTTTAGCTCATGGGTGACACACCGCTGAAATCAGCATTTTTGTCACTAATTTATGCTGCCCTTAGTGAGGTCAGCATAAAGTTGACGACAGGTTCCCTTTAATTTTCCAGCTTCTGGTCGCTGATCAATACTGTACACACAAGTGTTACATATAATACAGGGCGCAAGCGTTTTTCTCTGAAATAGCCCGTTAACTATATTTGCTGCATCCTAATGGCTGCAATTTTACTAGAACTATTATAAATGTTCTCTTTCTTGCATTCTCTTTCTTGCAGATGCGAGACTGTAGTGAGAAGATGTCAAGATGGTTCCTGTGGGAAGGCAGATCTCTGCACACCCAGCAGCACATGCAATTGCAGTGACATTAATGGTGGGCAGCTGTGTGCTGAAGTAGATGGCCCTGAAAGAGATAGAAGATCCCTTATATCCGGAGCTCAGGAGATTGTTGAGATCTTAGGAGGAGTCCTTGCAGTCCTGTTCTTAGTGGGACTTTTTGTCATCTTTAGAAAACGCATTTGCAGACGAGCTGGAAGCCATAAACCTGCCTCACAAGAAGACCCAGACTTAAAACAATACATATCCAGAGACATCGGTGTGGGCACCCAAGGGGCACCAATGGAACTTAACCTTCTCAGTTCTGTACCTCGAAACCAGTTGGATGCAGAAGGTCAGTCAAGGAGAAACAATGTTCCGGAGCTACTTACCTTCTGTAAACCACAGGGTACCCGGGGCCCTGCTGTCTGCAGTGTGGCACCAAATTTACCTCCAGCACCTCCATCCAGTTCTGACAATGAGTCCATTGCTAAAAACAACTGGGATTGTGAAGAGAGCAGTAAGTGTTTCTTCTATATTCTCAAATACCAAACTCAAATAGATGTAAGGGCAGTTACCAAAGGAATGCTTCATTTACACTGGCATTTCTTGGTCATCTGATTACTTTTATATCTTGGAGAATCTCAATAGGCCATCGATGTAAGGCATAGACAAAGAGAGTCCACAACCTAATAAGCTCTATTACATCCACATGGCT
The DNA here is from genome assembly GCA_033119425.1 of Bufotes viridis. Taxonomy (NCBI): domain Eukaryota; kingdom Metazoa; phylum Chordata; class Amphibia; order Anura; family Bufonidae; genus Bufotes; species Bufotes viridis. The sequence goes on along the minus strand of CM065590.1, from coordinate 406,815,943 downwards.
TAATAGGGTAGCTGGAAGGAGCCAGTACATCAGCCCCCGCGGTGTATCTGGTTGTCCAAGAAGGCCCAGGCTCCTTAATTTTCATATTATATGGCAAAATTTTGGATTCCTAATAAGGGGATGGCGGAGAATAGGCACCCACTAACGTTTGTATGTTATGGGATCTTATAAATACCATTAGGTGGCCACTAATATGATGGCCCGCATAGTCCTTATGGCTCTGTACAACTCTGTGTGCTGCCATATGTGGTATGCCCTGGATATGACATGCAGTGGAACATGCCACGTCTCATTCCATATGAACCCAACAATCTGCATGCCTCTGTATGAAATTGGGTGCATACACTTTTACAGTAGGGCCCCATAGACATCAATGAATACCATATCATATGTGTCCTATTCTATATACAGTCAAGTTAGTCATGAATGTATTTTATTATATCTGATATGAAAAGAATAGCACAAACTTTCCAGAAGAACTGAACCTATATCTTAATTCTGAGTATAGGATGATCTCACCAGGGGAGAAGATAATTTGATTGAATGCAGATAATCATGATAATATGTCCAGTCCACCTGTTTGATGATATAGAGAGTAGAGATGAGCGAACTTTAAAAAAAAGTTTGGCGTTCGGCGTTCGGGTTGTGGTAACTCGCACATCCCGTTATGGATTCCACTACCGCGGACTATTGCGGCATATGGAATCCATAAGGGGCGGCTTCCACCAACCCGAACTGTTGAACAGCCGAAGGACCTGGGGTGACATCACCGTCATGTGATCAGTGCAGGGGGCGTGGCTCAGCACTGGATTTGATCCCGTGCTGAGCCACGCCCCCTGCACTGATCACATGACGGATAGTCCGCGGTAGTGGAATCCATAACGGGATGCGCGAGTTACCACAACCCGAACGCCGAACTTTTTTTTAAAGTTCGCTCATCTCTAATAGAGAGTAAAGTCGGGTCACGCTTAGCATCTTTGTGGCAATTTACCGCTGGGGTGTCTAGAAACTACTTCTCAGTGGAAGGGAAATTAAGAGTTCTGGTGTTAAATGGACACAGATCTCCTGTAGTTTCTATTGAACTAAACATATATCACTGTATTTTAATCTGCAGACACATTTGTATGCATATGTAACTGATCACTAAAGCTCACATTAAAAATTACACTTGCCTAAGGGGCTGTTCACATAATGCTTTAGCATTCCACTGAGCTTTCCAACAGGGGATTATGTTTGAATACCCCAAAAAAATTATTCAAACATATCCCTCAGCAAATCCATTTACTTCTGTCGGTTTACATTTTGTTTTTGCTTTTTGAGTCTACAATAGCAGAGTCCTTCACACTATTGTGCCTTCAAAAAGACTTACACAGATGGAAGTCCTGTCAGACAGAGTACAAAGTTTCAACTTTTCAGCTCTGCATCGTTGAAGTGAATGGATCTGCTAAATACATTTAAATACAGTTTCTTTGGTAGTCAAACTTATCCCCCCCAGAGGAAAACTGATTCGAGAGCCAAAATCTGATGTCCTATTAAAGACATTTCAATCTACCTGTACTAGAAGACAGTACTACAATGAGTAGACATGATATGCTACTGACACCTGGTGGATGAAGTTAGTGACAGCAGCAAAGATGTTACTTGTTGTCACTCGTTTTAATTGGTGATCTGGAATTCCCCGTAGTGTACCTACATGTTTTTGATTGACAGTCCTAACTCTCTATAAGCTCCAGGAATGCCGCAGTGATTTTGTTACCTGTGTAAGTTAGCTCTGGGAGTGGAAGGCTGCAACATTATCACACATGCGAGTTCTACCTTCATTGACAAGTAGTCTAATTATTGCAATTTTATTTTCTCCTCTGCCAAGGAAACTTGGCTTGTGTTTTTCTTTTTTTTAGCCCAGCTTTCTAAGACTCCTGAATTGGAGACCTACCTAGATGAGCTTGATATGGAGATAGAAGTATAGCTACATAACTACAACCCCTGCTGGATCTATAATGGCAATCATATTTGTTGTCACTCCATTTTCTCATAAATGATTAGCACTAAGAGATGATAAAACATAATTTTTACCATGTTGATATAAGAGAACAACTTAGGGACTGTAGATTTTTGATCCTAGGTGGAAATATCCTTGAAGAGCTAGTAGTATACTTTACAGCTATTACCCTCATTCTAATACAGATTATTTTCTTGTGTTCTAGTGTATGCGGGAGATTCATCATTTTGGCAATCCGGCTATAGTCCTGCAGAAATACAGAGATATCCACAACCGAAAACTTCCACTGCACCCCCTATTCCGCCTCTTCCAAGAGAACCAGAGCAAGAGCCCTTATTTGGTGGATTCCCTTTTCCTTTAGAACCTAACCACAAGAGAGCCCCAATACCTCCTTGTTATAGCAACCGGAATGTGGATGATTTTTTTCCACATCCATCTACCTGCCAGGACCAATACACTGCAATTAGCTATTATCCCTCACAACTCACACAGCCCAAAGGCCTATCTTACCCAGCCAAGGATGGACTCCAGCGACTTAATGTACGACTGAGCGTAGCACAACCATCCTATGCAGACTGTGGTGTCCCACCAATGCCAAATTCAAATTACCAGGCTCCAGATCTGGCAGAAAGTGACTATGGCAGCTGTGAAGAAGTCATGTTTTAAAACCGACCAGTGCTTTGGTTACAAATTTGGAAACGGTCATAAGAAGTACTAAAGAACGCAAAGGAAAGAGGCCATACATAAGATCACTGCAGAAAGACCAGATGGTATTTTGCAATGATACATTGGGGACCGCCATGGGGTTCTCATCTGTGCCATCATAAGGAGAGCTTGTGTTTCAGCATCTCAGTGCTGAGTAATCTTGAAGAGAAAATGTTCATCCAGTGTGTGCATAGAGGAACTATGTACAAAGAGTAATATCTTGCAGTAAAATAGTACAGAGCTCATATATTCCATACTGCGCATGACAAATTTAAGTCCTAGTGACCCTAAAAAGCTGCACAGCATACAGTATTACCTCTGGCTGGGAATGTTGTTTTGAGCCCTTTGAAGGTGACCTCACCTAAAGTCTTTTTTATAGCAAAGAAACCATTTTGGAGCACACTTTCACAAACCAATACAATTAACTTCTTATTATTGAAACTATGTAGATACACATTGGAGAAGTGGAGGCAAAAATCATCATTTTCATATATGTTTACTGTAGGTTGCTTGCATGATAAAAGCAGTGTTATATCAAAAGACAAAAATGCTGCCAAAATTCTAGGAATAGAGAAGTCATGGACCAAAATATATATGGCTGGCAGCTCAGGTACAATAAAGTCTGCAACGACTAATGAATTTACAGGACGTTTATAGTCTCATCGCCAGAGCACATCAATGTACTAACTCACAGTGATATGGCAAATTATGTATATTGTATATGCTGCCACTGGGGGCCCTGAGGGCATTGGATGCATCTATTCCCTCCATAACTGTATAATATTGTTATATTCTAACTTTTGGTGTATATAGCTGTATTTTTAAAAACAATAAAATATAATTTTTTATAAATTGTTCTGTTAACATAATTACATGTATATTATCGAGAAAAAACAACCTTTATTTCCTAAAATCTAGCAGTATGCTTTTGTACTGGACATCAGAGTGGCATTAAGTGCTGCATAGTGATCTTAGCAGATCATTTACCATAGATTTAGGTCTCATGCACACAGCTGTGTTATGGCTCAGGTCAAGTTCTTTTCTGTAAGGAGGTGTAAAATGGAAATTATAAAATCTACCGGCCAATACTGTACAGAGGTTTGCCATGTTTCATCAGATACGTCCCAATACATTTTCCTATAAACAGTGATGTCACAGCACAGGTATATTTCACATGGTGATATTGATGTCACAAAACAGAAATTACACATAGTGATTTCATAGTACCTGGAAAAAAAAACTATGCACAATGATGTCACAGCTAATAGCTAAGAACTACAGTGAAGTCACAGCATAGGGACTATAAACAGAGCATCATAATACAAAGAGAATGCACACAGTTATGTGACAGCACAGGGGTAAGGAACACAGGGATGTCACCGTACAGAGGTAATAAACCCAGCGATGTCACAGTACAGAGTTAATGAACACAGTGATGTCAGATTACAGAGGTAATGGACACAGTGATGGAGCAGTATAGCGGTAATGAACACAGTGATGTCACTGTACAGAGGTAATGGACACAGTGATGGAGCAGTATAGCGGTAATGAACACAGTGATGTCACTGTACAGAGGTAATGGACACAGTGATGGAGCAGTATAGCGGTAATGAACACAGTGATGTCACTGTACAGAGGTAATGGACACAGTGATGGAGCAGTATAGCGGTAATGAACACAGTGATGTCACTGTACAGAGGTAATGGACACAGTGATGGAGCAGTATAGCGGTAATGAACACAGTGATGTCATGTTACAGAGCTAAAAAACATAATGATGGAGCTAAAAGCTGAAATGAATGAGTCTGCATCCAACCCGCATAAAATACAAATTGGATGCAGACTGAAACTACGGTCGTGTGCATGAGACCCTATAGTAGGCACTTTAAGAAATTAGATCCCAGGGGCAATTGCAACCTCAGTACCTCTTTAGCTAGTTTCACACAAGCACTAAAATATTTAAGCAGGCTGTTCTGGTAGAGTGACAGCTTGCCAGAATTCATTGTATCTGGCAAAGCCGGATACTACCTTTTCCCATCGGAGCTCATTGACTATAAAGGGACCCAGCAGGAATCCAGCCTGTTTCCCGCATTAGTGCCAGGATTTGGTCAGACAAAAAAACGCTGCAAGCAGCGTTTTTTTGTCTGGCAGAATCCTGGCCACTAATGCCGGAAACAGGGCAAGTCCCATCATGGTCAATAGGCTCCAGCGGGGAAAGGTAGTATCTAGGAACCCTGAGACGATAAACTCCGGCAAGCTGTTCCTCTGCCGGAAGATTTCCTAAGGGTGCTATCATGCATGTGTATTAGCGGCTGCACTTGGACTTGCCATTATTTCAGTTTGCAAGTTCAGGTGCATTACAGCAATTAGCAGTAAACTGTGAGCGCTAGCTTCAGCCAATAACGCCCATGTGTAGCTCCTTTTTAATTACACTTTTTTATATACCCTATTAAAGGGGCTCTCAGACCCACAAAGCAATTTTACTTATGGCCAGAAAGTGCTCAGCTGACGGTCCCCTATGAACTAGAAGTGTGACATCCCACCCATTATCACATGCACCACAGCAGCCATTCACTGGCCTCAGTGGTGACAAGCAGCACCAGAATACTGAGGCCAGTTAATGACTGCAGCGGTTCACATGATGAAGGACGCAACATCACCCCCTCAGCAGACATTGGAATGGAAGCAGGGGGAACAGGGGCCTTGGCACTGGAACATAATTACTGTGAAGAGGTAAATGTCTTTTTTGTTTTTAGGCTGAGCACTTTCTGGCCATAAGAAAATTTGTTGTGGGAGTCGGACAACCCCTTTAAGTCATAATGAGATATTATAGAGACATCCTCCAATCAGGAACCCACTCTCTATTAACCAGAACAAGAAACTGCAGAAAAAAGGGGCTCACACTCTGGACGATTCCTTGTATCCATACTCTTCATTAATTTCACTGGTTGCTGCGTAACATTTCGCACACAAACACCAAGTAGTCCAAGTGTTAAAGGAGAAGCTGTCACCTAAAAAAGGACAACACCCAAATACGTATCTGATATCACCATCAGTATCAGCATTGATCCTGAGGTTAATATAGTAAGTTTCTGCTAGTTAGTCGGGCGGTGGGCTGAAAGTCACAGTTTTGGATTATCACTAATTAATTATTCTGGATTACAGGATTATTACAGATCATCATACTAAAAAACTATAATAATTTCTAGAGAAAATTGAATGTTTGCACAACAAATGTTCAAAGATGTGTCCATGCATTAAGTTCCCAGTCACCTGCTGTCATCTCAGCCCATCAATTATGTCACACATTGCCTGTTTGATGTGAGGAATCCCACATGAAGGTCAGCAGGTGCAGTCAGTCATTTTATGAGGAGCCACCTATAATTTCAGGTCATCTTCGTTAGTTTCAAGTGGTGGAATCCTGTTTGAATTAGTTACGGTCTTATATGATCAAGACATAGAATACCAGGAATTAGAGACATCAATGGCTGCTTGTATGATGACATCATGTAAATAGACACAAGTTGGGACAGTGACACAATGACTTAATGACAGGACAAGTTTCAGCAATCCCCGTACAATAGAAGAGATGGTTAATAACCACCTTTAACACAGAGTAAAACTCTATGGACTTAACAGGACCCTTGAGGTGTCATTGACGTATATACCTGTCACTTGGTAATTTGTCAATGACCCAAGACTAAGGAAAGAATCATATAAAAGATCATTAACGATCATATCAGGCGTTTGGGGGTCATAACTGATTGATGTTGAAAACTGAAGTTTAAATGGTCAAGTTACCCATGACAAGTTGGAATGGCCCACCAGAGGATCATCCTGTGGGCCAAAGCTCTGACAGTAATGGGCTCCTTATAAAACAGGACCCCTATAATACAGCGAAAATCTGGAGCTGACCTTGGTACCAATAACTACCAGGCATGAAACCCTATTGACAAGTCCTTAATTACTTAAAGGTGAACATACATATGCTTTGTATATACAGAGGGTAGTCCTTCAGAATGACCACAAGCAAATTCAGTCCAATGCTTGGTGTATTGTGGCAGTTCATCTGTGTCATATGAATATTGTGAATATACATATCATTGTCCATATCCTATGTAAAGATGGCCATTCACATTAGAATAATTTGGCTGACCAAGAAGAATTCATCAGGATTGATTGATCTAATGTGTACGAGGGCCTCCTGACATTCCACCAACAGCAGATGTTGAAATCCAAGACCATACCCGGAGAGGTACAAGAGCAGCTTATTATCTCACCTCTGATATACTCATACACACTGATAACTGTTGGCTATACTGTACTAATACCTTGTGTAATGGCAGCTGGTTTGTGGACAATGCTGTAGATAATCATTTGGATCACCGATGACAAAATTGTGGCTACAATTTAAGAACACAGGACCTAAAGTGCACAAGACCAGGATAGTTTTTTAGGGATGTTTAGTCACAGCAAAGACTTCAGACCCATCACCTTTACTGACATGTCCATTTTAGTAGGTACTTGCAGTGCCCCTGCAATAACAATTCTGGGGCATATGTTCTTATGACTCTATGTTGTGCAATTGCTCTATTAGTCCTGTTAGACGTTTATGCAAAAATGTTATCAGTTGGGATTGTGCTCCTGCACAGTATGAGACTGCCAGCACTAATTAGACAGTGTCAGACCCAGATGGACCTTTATTCATAAACTTCATAAAAGTTATGGCACGACATAGTCATGAGAATAAATGTTCCATACTTTTTATTCCTTGTGGTATTCAATTACTTACTAAAACAGACATGTTAGGAAAGGTGATATGTCCTCCTCGATAGCCATGACCAGAAGTGTTGGTTGAGCATATGAATATCTGCCACAAAACTTTGGAACAAATTACTGAAATGATAATAGTCAAATGGAGCGCTAAACCCTATAAAGGTATATTTAGAAATTAGAGTAGAATTTTGGGCCTAACACACAGTGGTGAACATTTACTTTAAAGAGGAATCAAGCGACCCCCACAAACCCACTTTAATTACATATAACACCCTTGTAGGGAGAAAGTTTGTAATATACTTACCATTCTGAAGTTGTCTGCATAAGACTCCCAGGAACCCAGTCACGTGACTCTCCTCTTCTGAAAATTTAGCTTCCACCAACAACATGTCTTTTACCAGGTTTCCGGACTGATCTATAAATGGGACCACACTTCCAATGTGGATGGGGCCAGAACAATTCTTTTCCCTGGCACATCTGCAGATGAAGCGGATTCCGGAGTTTGAGTATGAGCCAGGCACATGAATAGTTCTGGCCCCACCCACAGCAGGCCGGAATCCTGGTGAAGGACGTGAAGTTGGCAGAAGCTGGATTTTAAGAAGAGGAGCGTCAAGTGACTGGGTTCCCTAGAGTACAATTCTCACAACTTTGGAACAGTAAGTATATTACAAACTTTCTATTACAGACAGGGCCATATTTCCCACTAGGTACTGGAGGTCCAGTGCCTAAAGTGGGGAAACTTGCAGGGGAAGAGGTAACAAAGTAAAAATTAAGTTTGATAAATGACCCCCTAAATACGTATATATTTATTTAGGCTGAGTTCACATCTCCATTTAGCTTTCTATTCTCCTGATCCATCAGAAGAAGAGAGAGAAAAAAACTGCATCCTATAAACATAATGGATCCTGTTGCATCAGTTGGCATCCATTTGAGGCATTTGCGTGACCGCACACTGTGGTCCGATCTCCAGCTGTGAGACTAACTGAATGGACTCCGACTGGCTCCACACTGTGGTCCAAACTCGAGGAAGCCATAGAACTGTGAGTGCCTCGACGACCACAGCCACTGACGGCCATCAATAGGACTAGAACGTTGCCTATACTGTTGGATGTTGGTGACAGCTTCTAATTCAGAAAACTCATCACTGCTATCTGGAGCAGCATAGAGCTTCCTCTGGTGGAGAAAGCCTGTGCAGCCCTGAAGCAGGAGCATTAGCAGCAGCTGGTAAGGTATCCGATAGGGCAGGAGCAGGGGGCAGAGGAGGAGGGAGAGCAGCATCAGCTGCAAGGGAAGGCAATGACAGTTGGCCAAACCACCTAGACAGTCTGTCAGATGGTTTTGACACAGGCTGCACAGCCACAGGGGACACAATAGGCTGTGTCAATGCTGAGGAAGGAGGGGATTGTACAAGCACTGCTTGTAGCCGAGGGACCACTACGGCAGTGCTGATGTTGGGCACATTCACAGGGGGCCTAGAGATGGTGGCAGAGGGAGGTGCCACTGGATTTGCTGGACTAGATCGGGGGTCAGCTGCACGGCATGCCGGTGCCCTGGATGGAGTATGGCCTGCGGTGCTTGACAGGGGAAGGAGATAAATGGGCAGGGGGGCACGATGAACACGCAGGGCAGGAGGTAGTGTAGTAGCTACCTGAGGGAACGCAGAGCTCCTGGCACACTAGCTGACAGAAGGGGGGCTAACCATGCTTAACCTTCCCTGGCAACTTTCTCCTGTAAGTCCAGTAGGGCAGCATCTGCTATTTCTGCCATTGTGCCCAAAAACTTTCACCTGGTGCAGACCACAAGTCTTCTCTGGCACAGAGAGCCCTCCCCTGAATCCCTTAACCCTTTATTCAACCTCTTCGGCACCTCAGTCAAAGGTTGTTCTAAGCATGGGAGTCCCCTCACATTTATAAGGATATGATAAAAAGTTACTGTACATTGTAAGCTATTTACTCATATCACTAAGGGGATTGGGTGAGTATAGTTATGTACTGATCAGAGTTAAAAAAAAATAAGCCGTGGCACACTGATATTGTCCCTCTTTCTGATCTAATAAAGTTGGGTGGCAAGTGCAGGGGAAGGGGGGCGTGCGCCCTTGCCCTGGGTGCTGAAAAGCCTAGCTACACTTCTGGTGGATGTACCCTAACAAGAGAAATCATGGACATTTCAGCAACTGGAGTATATTCCGACTCCAAGCCTACAGAGTTGTTCTTTGTAATGAGACTTTGTGGTACCTGCTGGGTCATGAAAAGCACCTTTAAGGGATTAGGAGAGGTTGTCATCTGTGTTGATATGCTTTTGTGGAATGGTATGCCTGCTGTATGGAAATACAGCTACATGTATACAGCGTTTACAATCTAACTGCCAACAGCAGGTTACACAATGTGCAAGCAAATGATTTATAATTAGTTGCTGCAGTCAGGTTTGTCAAAGTTCATTCCACAGAGTATGAAGAATGGGCTGAGGAAGGTATTACACATGACACACCAAGAGACACGAGCATGAGAAGAAGCAATTTTTCAGCAGTGCTGCACAAAAACATCACCGTGATAATCTGGAAAACAGAACAGTAAGAACTTGTCCATAGAGACGCTTGAAAAATCACTGTCACACAAAATATTTGGAGGTTATGCTGTTTTGGACGATCATTGCTTCTGCCTTTCCACAACTATTGGGAGAATCCTGCTCTGTAACATACCTCAGAACTGTGCCTTTTACTGCGGTATGAACTACTACTCTCATTATCTATTCAGTAAAGAGATACTTAATTTATTGCAAGCAATCGGGTCTGGTCATTGATTCCACTAACCTTACCAGATCTTCACCTGCCCTCCTGACTTGCACCCTGCCAACCATATATGACCAAAGGGCAAGCCAATTATCGCCAGGCAGGATGCCCCAACAGGCATAGGATGTGCCCCAAGGCATGGCCCAAGAGAGTGCCACCACTCCCACCCTCCTCCCGGCACTCCCACCAGGGGGACGTTGCACGACCCCATAGAATTACCCCTCCACCAACATATTTTATAGGCAGGAAATCCCTCCACCAACAAACTTTATAGTTTGCACAATGAAGTCAGGCAGGTAATGTTCTCCTGGCATTTGCTAAACCTAGACTCATCAATCAGACTGCCAGATAGAAAAGCGTAATTTGTCACTCAACAGAACAGGTTTCCACTGCTCCAGAGTCCCGTGGTGGCATGCTTTACACTGCTACATCAGACACTTGGCACTGTGCTTGGTGATGTAAGGCTTGCATGGCTGATCAGCGATGGAAACTGATGCCAAGAGCACCTGAGGCACAGTTTTTGTGTTGATGTTGATGCCACCGGAGGTTTTTGAGTAAGCAGAGCATTGATGATTTTTATGCACTATGCAGCTCAGAAGTTGTTGACCCCGTTTTGTAATGCTATATGGTCTACCATTTTGTGGCTGAGTTGCTGTGGTAGCAAAACATTTCCACTTTGCAGTAATACTTCTAAGAGTTCATGGGGGAATATCTAGGACGGAAGACATCTCACAAACTGACTTGATGCAACGGTGGAATCCTGTTACAGTACCATGCTTGAATTAGATGAACTCTTTAGAATGACCCATGTTTGTAAAGGCAGACTACATGGCTGGGGACTGGATTTTATACACCTGTGGCAATGGGACTAAATAAAACATCTGAATTCAATGAAAAATTTGTGTTTCCCATATAGTGTACATTCCATAGGTTAGCAAGAAACAGGGGAGATGGAATGGAAGGGAGTAAGTATGTATGCAGGATCAGACTACAAATGGCTTGTTTGTAGTCTGTAACCATAAATACAGATGCAGATATATAGAAGTCATAGACAGAAAACGGTAGGTGATTTTAAATCAAGACTATTTGCAAAGTTACTACATTAGTTGTATTTATTTTAATATGGCCAAACACATTAACGTTAATGTTGAACATGCTTGATCTCGTTGTTCTCTGAGGTATCTTCTGGTGACTCCTCTTTCCCTATTGAGATCACATGCATGCTTGGATGAGCCAAGTGTGATGTGTATGGGGAGATCAGGAATATCAACTAAGCATTCAGCTGACACCTATTAAAAATGTATGGCCACTCTAGATGCCCTGGTGATGACGGAAAATTAGAGTTTTGCTCATCACTAGTTCCAAGAATTGTTAAATGCAATGGGGCTAGATGTTCATGTTTTCATTTTTCTGATCCTTATAAACCTTTGACAAATGCCTGTAATTGTTATATCATGTATTTGGTATCAATGATGGATTAGGGGCAAAACCTGATGCAAAGTTTGCTTTTTTAATTTTATAGGACAGAATCCATCTTATGCACTATCGCTTAATATATAGGTTTGGGTGTACACAGAAATTATAAAGCCCCATAGCCAAGGTCCGAAGTCCTAAAAGTAGATAAAGATAACTAAATCAAACAAATGAGAAAAAAATATAAGACTTGGAAGAGAATGATCCCACACTTTTGGGGACCCCTATGGCTTCAGAGTCCAGGCCCACCGGAGGATCCTCTGGTACTCTGATGGGTCAGTCCAACACTGATAGCTATACTGCCTGCCACTTGTGCTCGCCTGCCACTCGTCTTGTGCTCGTTTTTTGCAGGAATAGTTGACGTTTTTATTGGTACCCTTTTTGGGTGCATATGATTTTTTTGATCATTCATCATTACACTTTATGGGGCAAGGTGACCAAAAAATTGGTAATTTTGGCACAGTTTATATTTATTTATTTATTTATTTATTTATTGTTCACCTGAGGGGTTAGGTCATGTGATATTTTCATAGAGCAGATCATTATGGATGTGGCAATACCTAATATGTACCGTATTTTTCGCCGTATAAGACGCACTTTTTTTCCCCCCAAAATGGGGGGAAAATGTCCCTGCGTCTTATGCGGCGAATGCTGACTTTTTTTTTACATCGCAGGCTGCGATGCTTCAGCATCGCAGGCTGCGATGTATGAGCGGGGAGTGACAGGGAGGAGGAGCTGGCGGCCGGCAATTGCAGCGGAGACGGTCCGGCCCCGCCGCTCACAGTGTTGTACTATAAAATCATAAAATATCTCCAAGTACAAATAAATGTATTAAAGATCACCCTTATTAATGTAACACAGACCCCAATACCTCCTTTACAATACGGGCAGGCCGGCCGGCCGGGCGGAAGCGTGACTCTCTGACGTCACATGCCTGCGCCTGCTTTATGAATGAATGTGCCATCGGAGAGTCACGACGCTTCCTCCCGCCCGGCCTGCCCGTATTGTAAAGGAGGTATTGGGGTCTGTGTTACAGTACATTAATAAGGGTGATCTTTAATACATTTATTTGTACTTGGAGATATTTTATGATTTTATAGTACAACATTGGAGCTGCAGGGGGGTCTGTGGATGGCACTGTTATGGGATGGGGGTCTGTGGATGACACATTTGTAACAGTGCCATCCACAGACCCCCTATTAACAGTGCCATCCACAGATGGGCCCCCATTAACAGTGCCATCCACAGATGGGGCCCCATTAACAGTGCCATCCACAGATGGGCCCCCATTAACAGTGCCATCCACAGATGGGCCCCCATTAACAGTGCCATCCACAGATGGGCCCCCATTAACAGTGCCATCCACAGATGGGCCCCCATTAACAGTGCCATCTAAAGATCCCCCCATTAACAATGCCATCCACAGATCCCTCCATTAACAGTGCCATCCACAGATCACCCCATTATCAGTGACATCCACAGATCCCCCCATTAACAGTGCCATCCACAAACCACCATTAGTTCCAGACCCACCAAAAATATTTTTTTTCTTATTTTCCTCCCCAAAAACCTAGGTGCGTCTTATCAGCCGGTGCGTCTTATATGGCGAAAAATACGGTATACATTTTCTTATTTATTTAAGTTTTACACAATAATAGCATTTTTGAAACCAAAAAATGATGTTTTAGTGTTTCCATAGTCTGAGAGCCATAGCTTTTTTATTTTTTTTATTATTTTTATTATAAGTTTTACACAATAATAGCATTTTTGAAACCAAAAAATGATGTTTTAGTGTTTCCATAGTCTGAGAGCCATAGCTTTTTTATTTTTTGACTGATTGTCTTAGGTAGGGTCTCATTTTTTGCGGGATGAGGTGATGGTTTTATTGGTACTATTTTGGGAGGCATACACATTTTTGATTGCTTGGTGTTTCCATTTTTGTGATGTAAGGTGACAAAAGATGTCTTTATTTGATACAGTTTTTATTTTTTACAGTGTTGATCTGAGGGGTTAGGTCATGTGATATTTTCATAGAGCTGGTTGTTATGGATGCAGTGATAGCTAATATGTATACTTTTTTTTATTTATTTCACTTTAACACGATAATAGCATATTTTAAACAAAAAAAATGATGTTTTAGTGTCTCCGTGTTCTGAAAGCTATAGTTTTTTTTTATTTTTTGAGCGATTTTATTATGTAGCAGCTCATTTTTTGCGGGATGAGGGTTTGATTGGTACTGTTTGGGGGGGGTATACGCCATTTTGATTGCTTGGTGTTTGTGTGATGTAAGGTGACAAAAAATTGCTTTTCTGGCACTGTTTTTATTTTATTTTTTTACGGTGTTCACCTGAGCGGTTAGGTCATGATGGTTTTATTGGTATGATTTTGGGGGACATACACCTCTTTGATCGCTTGATGTTGCACTTTTTGTGATGTAACGTGACAAAAATGGCTTTTGTTGACACAGTTTTTATTTTTTATGGTATCTATCGGACAGGACGGATCATGTGATATTTTTATAGAGCCGGTCGTTACGGACTCGGCGATACATAATATGTGTGTTTTTTTCTTTTTCTCTATTTTGTATTATAAAATCAGGGGAAAGGGGCGTGTTTTTTTTCTTTTTTTACTTGAAACTTTTTTTTATTAAAGAACATTTTTTTACCTTTTTTTACTTTATTTATGACTTTAACTTTTGGTGGTCTGATCCCCTCTGCAATGCATTACAATACATCTGCTGGGTTATGCATTGTGTCAATGTGATGCCAATGTTCTGGATTTGTTATTTCCCAAATTTTCTGAACTCTATTGGCGACAAAGACATGGAATCTTCAAGCTTCATTGGTTATGTATCCTAGGACAAATTGTGAGTCTGTCCAAAAATATTCTTCATCTATTTTTAACTCCAATTCTTCTTTCAGAAACTTGCTTACTGATGCTGAAACAACAGCTGCTGTCAGTTCAAGTCTTCGTATTGTCTGAATCCTAGTAGGAGCAACTCTGGTCTTTCCCATAATTAGGGCACAGTGTATTTTTTCTTCTCTTATCACTCTGATGTAGGAGCACTGACCATAACCATAACTACTGGCATCTGAAAAGTGATGAAGTTCTATTTTCTTGTACTCTCCAAAATCATGAGGTACAAAACATCTGGGTATCCGAACTTCTCTCAAGTTTTGCAAGTCTTTTATCCAACTCTCCCACCTTGGCCTCAAATTTTCAGGTATGGGTTTGTCCCACCTTAGCTTCTGTCTGCATAATTCTTGTAGTATTTCTCTTGCTCTGAGGATTACTGGGGCCAAGAATCCCAATGGATCATATATAGAAGCCACTGCAGAAAGAATGGTGCGTCTAGTTGCAACTTTCTCTTCAATAGATACTTCAAAGAAGAACTTGTCATTCTCTACATTCCATCCCAATCCAAGTACGTTCTGAACTGGAAGATGATCATAATTGAGATCTACATTCTTCATTGTTGATGCACGTTCAGAGTCACTGATGGATTCCAGTTCCTCTCTGTTGTTTGAGACAAATTTGTGAAGGCGCAGGTTTCCTCTTGCGCATAACTCTTGGCTTTCTTTCACTAGTTTGATTGTAGATTCTGTGGACTCTAGACCGCTACTACTCGTCTCCTGGCCAGGAATTATCCCAGTAGACTTTTAAATCGATCAAAGAATATGGTTTCCACTATGTCTCGGGATAATTTAATTTTCCCTAATAAAATGCCCAAGTTTGGTCATAAAGAGAAGCAACCACTTTTTCCACGAGTTATAGCTGTGAATTTTCACAAATATGTAACATTGTTAAAAAACATTTTCATCTTCTCAAATATGATCAAATTTGGGGTGATGTTGTAAAAAGCGGTGTCAAATGTGTTGCCCGATATGCTGTCACTCTGGCAAATATGGTGAGCCCTTCTCTATATTTGGATAAACCTGTGTCCCAGCCCACCTGGCTGAGACACATAGGTAATTTTAAATGCGGGCATAAAAAATGCACATGTTGCTCATATATGAGGATGGGCTCACATATTTTGTCCACAAGCAATCATACCACTCATACTGTTCAGCAATACATCAATTGCAACACCACATATGTGTTATATTGCATAACATGCTCTTTGTGTAATTTACAATATGTGGGGTGCACATCAAACTGTTTAAAAGTTCGAATATGTCGTCACATTTCTGATGTAACCCATGCTAGAATAAAAAATGTTTCTGCCGCAAGTCTGCATTTTGCTGCGGTTCACGATGGTAAAACAGACAGCATGTCAGTACAAGGAGTAGAAAGGGTTAACAGACCAAGCAGAGGCGGTGATCACAAGAAAAAGTTGCTCAATCGTGAGTGCTTTTGGATTTTCAAATTAGGTTCACGGATACCATCAGGATTGAACCGGTGTCATGATACCATTCTACATTATTAACATTTTAACTTTTTTCTATCACTGTAATTTGCTGATTTTATCTTATTTTTCTATGTCTTTTGGCATGTTGTAACTGCTATGTACTTTATCTGTGGAGGATGTCATCAGGAGGTGTGTCCTGTACCTGATTGCGATCACCTGTTTCTGGTGGTTTGCTATTTAGTCTCGACTTCACCTCTCACTGATGCACATCATGACTAAGGATCCGCACCTATAGTGATCCGAAACCGGTCGATTTCTTGCATTGCTGTACGTTGGTTTTTATCTGCACGGGATTCAATAAAGCCTCAAGTTTTCCAGTGAAGCTGGACCGTTTTTCTCTTCATTCTAGGACTTGTTGTGCGCCAAGGTTCAGGGCAAGGTCCGGGCTCCTGGTTTCCTGTGGACGAGCGCGACATTCTCCAGTGTTGTTTCAAACTCTCCTGAGCATTGCTGTGACATTTAGGAATAGAATCATCCGGTTCTATTTTCCTACTTAGTTCTGAATTAGGTAAGTCCCTTTCTTCGTCTTTCCGAGCAGGGATGGAAGGACAGTGACTTTTTTCTTCACTGTACATGCTGGAGATTTCCTTCCATTCTCCTGGGTGTATGGAGGAAAGTAGGAGTCTTCTTCTTCACTTAGTACAGATTTGGACCTATATATACAAAATAACTGTGGAGCCCCAGTTATGGGTCTTCAACACAGTGAAAGCCAGATATCCCTCAAAGGAAGGAAAACCAAGCAGAGGGGTGTCTCCTTTACGGAGATCACCAAATCGACCATATTCAGTGGCCCCTATGTCAAGACAATCCCTAAGACTTTGATGTGAAATAAAAAAAAATTGCTCCCCAAGAAATTATGAACACACTTTGGAAAATATACCCCTCAAGGAAACTTTCAAGGGGTGTAGTAAGCATTTTTGTGCCCAATATGTGCCACTGTGAAAAGTCAGATCTCAAACTATTGTATGCTGTTTCCTGATTGTATAAAGCATAACCATAGCAAAGGCAGGTGCACTCTGCGGCAATACTAAACCCTCACACTGATAAAATTGAGAGGTTAGTTCGACATATCCCACTAGGAGGACATGTCTTAAGCTCGGACACCACGGCAAGGTCTCTCAAGTAGCCCGAGGCCCTACCACTCAACCTACCTGTGCCATATGGGCGATACCAGGAGCCGTTGGGCATTACGGGAGCGTAAGGCATGACTCACAGACAGCTCACCAGTGACCTCCAGCATGTAACCATGCTTGCAATGGGAGGTGGGAGGTGCCTGTGAGCCCCACCCGAGACTGGCTGATATGGCCCAGAGCCTCCCAGGTGCACCTGAATGTAGCCTGTAGATGAAAAGTAGGCACATTTAAATCGGAGTTTATACACCTCCAAACATATTATACAAACCATTAGAAAATGTGGTGCGGTGTTTAACAAGCAGGATATGCTCAACCCATATGCAGTTTTGCATGTATATAGGGGAGCACATCCTGCACTTGTAGTCTGTTGCTGGGGGCAATCAACAGCCTCAGCACCACAGATATCAGCTTCTTTCTCTTCTTTTGTATATACAGAGCTAAAAAAAACATTTAGTAACTCTGTCTTTTCCTTATCTTCAGTGACTACCACCCGTTTACTATTATTTAGGGAACCTACCTGCTCGGACCTTGGTTTTTTAGCATTAATATATTTGCAGAATTTTTGGGGATTTCTTTTGCCACCTGCTGTTCGTTTTGTATTTTTGGCTAATTTTATCTCCTTTTTTTACACATTTTATTAAGCCCTTTGTAATCTTTAAACGCTACAGCTGACCCCTCAGATTTGTAATTTTTTTTGTAAGCCATAGGGGGTTTAATTTTAGCCATTTATAATTGTTACCTAAAGGAATACATTTTTTAGTGCAATTACTACTTATCCTCAGTATTATTAGTTGACAGTAGCTGCTCCCAGTCTATGCCCTGAAATGCTGCCCTCAACCCAGGGAAATTAGCCTTTTTAATATTCAGTGTCTTTGCTCTGCCTGACAGTTTGCTTCTTATAGCTTAGGGGGAATATAATTATATTGTGGTCACTATTACCTAGTGTTTCTCGAACAGTAACATTTCCAACAAGCTCTGCATCATTAGAAATTACCAGATCCAACAGAGCATTGCCCCTAATGGGAGCTTCTACAAACTGGCCCAAAAAGTGGTCCTGCAGCAAGTTGAGGAATTTTCTCCCCTTTGCTGTTGAGGCAGAATCATGACCCCCAGAGTATATATATATATATATAGATATGTATGCAAGTATGGAGGCATAAATATACTGGGACCCCCCACTGGCCATTAAGGGGCAAACATATATGTATTTATATCTTACCGGAGATATATATACATATATATTTGCATAAATTTACCACTTCCCTCTAGACAATCTGTATAATGTACGGTACTGATCGGCGCTTAGTGGTTGCAGGATGTATGCAAGCAGATGTTGTGCAGGCAAAGACCTAAGCTAACACCATCTGAAATTTATATATGTATATAAACACATACAACTATCTACCACTAACTACAAATTATTATTTTTTCACAAAAAAAAACTATAGTGAAAACACTAGTGCAGATACAATCAATAAAATATACAGTACTGATTAGCAGTTGCAAGTTGAAAAGCAATTGAAGGTGTTTGCTTAGATTAGATAACCAAACTCAGAAATCTCAGAAAAAAGGAGTGCTAACCATGCTACATCTGTACACTCCGTTTGCTCCTTCCCATGGAAGTAAATGGGATGGAGGAGATGCAATTACACTTGCTAGCTGCCGTGATGTTGACAGTGAGCAGATAACCAGTAAAAAGAATGCATTGCTCATACAAGTGCTGTTTTCTCTTTAAACAGCTGATCTGAGGGGGCACCAGGAGTCAGACCCCTGCGGATATGCTATTAGCAATATATCCTGAGGATAGGTCATCAATATAGGAAACTGCACAACCCCCTTAATGTTACATTACATTTAATTGACAAACGTTTTGCAGGTACCTCCTGTTCTGGGGTACTGTACAACCTATTTCCATAGCTCTATTAGGGAGTTCTGAGTTAATAGAGGGTGACCTCTGTTTAGGATCCTTATCTCTTGTCCACAGTGGAGAGCAATGACAAAGAGTGCCTCTCTCAAGAACTTGTGATAGGATAAGGACACTGAGTAATGCGCATTTAAATGGGTTGGCCACTCCGGTTACTGCAGCGCTGCTCCCATTCACTTCAAGGGTTTCTAAGAGATGCTATTTTGGAGTATCTCAATGAAAATAAGCAAATAACGCCATATCAGCATGGCTTCATGAGGGATCGGTCATGCCAAACAAATTTAATCAGCTTCTATGAGGAGGTAAGTTCTAGACTTGACAGCGGCGAATCAATGGATGTCGTATATCTGGACTTCTCCAAAGCATTTGACACCGTACCTCATAAAAGGTTAGTATATAAAATGAGGATGCTCGGACTGGGAGAAAATGTCTGTATGTGGGTAAGTAACTGGCTGAGTGACAGAAAACAGAGGGTGGTTATTAACGGTAAATACTCAGATTGGGTCACTGTAACTAGTGGGGTACCTCAGGGGTCAGTATTGGGCCCTATTCTCTTCAATATATTTATTAATGATCTTGTAGAAGGCCTGCACAGTAAAATATCTATTTTTGCAGATGACACTAAACTGTGTAAAGTAATTAACACTGAAGAGGACAGTTTTCTGCTACAGAGGGATCTGGATAGATTGGAGGCTTGGGCAGAAAAATGGCAGATGAGGTTTAACACTGACAAATGTAAAGTTATGCACATGGGAAGGAATAATGCAAGTCACCCGTACATATTAAATGGTAAAACACTCGGTAACACTGACATGGAAAAGGATCTAGGAATTTTAATAAACAGCAAATTAAGCTGCAAAACCAGTGTCAGGCAGCTACTGCCAAGGCCAATAAGATAATGGGTTGCATCAAAAGGGCATAGACGCCCGTGATGAGAACATAGTCCTACCACTTTACAAATCACTGGTTAGACCACACATGGAGTACTGTGTACAGTTCTGGGCTCCTGTGAACAAGACAGACATAGCAGAGCTGGAGAGGGTTCAGAGGAGGGCAACTAAAGTAATAACTGGAATGAGGGATCTACAGTACCCTGAAAGGTTATCAAAATTAGGGTTATTCACTTTAGAAAAAGACGACTGAGGGGAGATCTAATAACTATGTATAAATATATCAGGGGTCAGTACAGAGATCTGTCCCATCATCTATTTATCCCCAGGACTGTGACTGTGACAAGGGGACATCCTCTGCGTCTGGAGGAAAGAAGGTTTGTACACAAACATAGAAAAGGATTCTTCACGGTAAGAGCAGTGAGACTATGGAACTCTCTGCCTGAGGAGGTGGTGATGGTGAGTACAATAATGGAATTCAAGAGGGGACTGGATTTATTTCTGGAGTGTAATAATATTACAGGCTATAACTACTAGAGAGGGGTCGTTGATCCAGGGAGTTATTCTGATTGCCTGATTGGAGTCGGGAAGGAATTTTTTTTCCCCTTAAGTGAGGAAAATTGGCTTCTGCCTCACAGGGGTTTTTTGCCTTCCTCTGGATCAACTTGTAGGAAACAGGCCGAACTGGATGGACAAATGTCTTTTTTCGGTCTTATATACTATGTTACTATGTTACTATGTCAATACACAATGGATGGAGCTGCGTAGTTCTGGTGCCTATTTCCAGTGCTGGTGCTACTTATAAACAGCTAAGCAGCAGGGATTCCTGTGAGATGACGGACCCCCTTCCCCTCGATCAGATGATGTAAATATAACAGGCTTAATGCCAGACTCTCACACAGATAGCTGATCACGGGAGGTGCCAACAGGGGGGCGCTTTGTGATCAACTTATTGTCAAGGATGCCTAACAAGCAGTGACTTTCCAAAAGAGACATCATCATTACTACAATTCCACTCCCAAATAATACCACCATACAGCACTAAGTAATACTGCATGTTTTAGTTTGCTCCTGGCTATATTAGTCATGCAAATTGTCTGCCAGATGATCACTAATGAGCATTCGTTATCTGGCAGTGTAATACTGCCACCAACTACCCAATAAACGAGCAAGCGTTCATTCATTGGGCAATCTAAATTTTTCAACAGGTTTAAAAAGCATTGTTTGCGGACAGCAGACGGTGGTGTCTAATCATGATCTGCTGTCAGCAAACATTGATTCAGTATGGGGAAGAACTATGGTGTAACAGTCTCCTCCGCTAATGAGCAGGTGATTGCCGGGAAGAAACTCTTCCCTCCCGACAATCACCTTCCTAATCTGGCTGTCTAATACAGCCTTTACCTTCCGGTAGTACTTTCTGAAACTGCTCTTACCACTCCATTCTAGTCTCAGAGTCAAGGTCATCCTGCAGTTTTTCTCCATGCTGTTGGGGTGGTTGAAGGACCTGTGATGATACTCTGTGCAGTTCCTTTACTAGATGTACAGGACCAGTGATGCTAAAGATAATATGATCACAGGTCCTGGCAGATGCTTCTATCTAACCTGGGAACTACACCATTCTTTGTGCAGGTCCTATTAGCGTTGAGCGAATCGAAGCCAAACAAATTGACTACAATCCGAATTTCAGGAAAAATTTGATTTGCCTCAAAGCCAAATATCCTTGTGCTTCATGGTAACGAATCTATTTTTCCTGAAGTGGTGGCAGAAAGGCCATCGCGGCCATCTTGTTTGAAGATACTGCGCGAAATCTAGCACGGGGTTATGTGTAACGTCATCGGTGATTACGTCATCACGTCACCATGTGAGATTTCACGCAGTGTCTTCAATCAAGATGGCCGCAAAAGCCTGTCCGAAGAAAATAGATAAGGTGAGTATGCATTTTATTTTTTGTTTAACCATATTAACCTCTGAAAGGCCTCAACTCTAGCATCAGATGCCGCGATCAGCGATGAATGCGGCATCTGTGGGGTTCAATGACAGTGTTCCCTGTCATTGCCCTGCTACATACAAACGAATGTGCTTCATGACAAAATAATTCATCATGAATCGAATTCTTTGTGAAATTCGGCGAAGCAGCCAAATCCAATTTTTCATAACTTCGCTCATCACTAGTTCCTTTACTAGATATACAGGACCTGTGATGACATCAATTCATCACAGTTCCTTTAGCTCTCTCCGCTTATGATAGAGATACTATACTGGAGCTGGACAGTAATGAGTGCTATTAGGGGATCACTGCGGGACCCTTTTGCCCAAGGGCCCCATAGAAACTGTGTGGTTTGCCTCTATTGGAGGTATGCCACTGGTTTCCAGTCATATTTGTTCCTATTTTTTATGCAGTCTTATTTATAAAGCGCATACAAACCAATCCTCTGCCTGTGGAGAAACGTATTCACCTATCTGCTCAATTATGAAGAGAACACAGGAGAACGGTGACAACTGGAAGTCTGAAGAGCAGAAGAAATCATTCTGCTGGTCCTTTTAATGTCTGCAAATACACTGAGTGCACAATTTAGAAGATTTCAATTTAAGGATCAGCGCTGGCCGTTATATCCTTAATGCATGGTTGTAGATGAAAAAGATGACTTGAAGGGGTTTACTGTCCACCCTTGATCTGACAGAGTAGCAGCAATAATAGTAGGCAGCGGATTATGACAGCTGAGAATCTATAGATGCATTCATATAATCACAGCTCTCACACTAAAGGGAGAGTCGCTCCTCTGGACCATGAAGAGCTGAATGGAGAAACTGATAAATCCCACCCATACTGTGATGTAAGGAAGTGGAGACAGATGAGTTTCACTTGTATTTCTTCTATCGACACACTGAAGTGAAGAAGGTACCAGCTACAAGATGTCTTGACGGTATCCACAATGTAGGTAGGAGACAAAGCATGCCCTGCTGTCACGGGAATGGAAGAGGTGGCCCCTACTCAGAGCCAGCACTCAGCTGGGGACCCAGAGGAGGAGGAAGGAGAATATCCCAACTGGGTGGTCAGCATGCTCACTACAATCCTCATTGTGACCATCAGTGGTGACATTTTTGGGAACCTTCTGGTCATCTCATCTGTCCTCAGGAACAAGAAACTTCGTAAAGCAGGTGCACATTATTTATTAAAAATCATTATCAAATTTAGACATTCTCATCCATTTCATGTCACGTGTTGAATGAATCAGTCATTGAAAGAAGTTCTGCACCTGCATGTAACCTTCTGCACACAGCTTTGATCTCGGAAAACTAGAAAGCTAAAATTTCAGAATTTGTTCATGTGTTTAGTTAATTTTTAGAATTTATCCCAAATTGCTTCAAAATTAATAATTTTCTTCTTTCTTATGAAGTTTTTGAATATGTTTTAGTCATTTCTAATGTACTAGACTGGAATTCATAGGTAACAGGAAGGAATTTTCATAGGGCCATATATGGACATATGGATTACCAGTACCATATCCTTGGGGTCATTTTATGGTGAATCCCAACCAGAAACATTTATCCACTGCCAGCGACCTCCCTATTACCGCTGGGATCCCCCAATCCATAGCCTGCTCCAATCGCAAGTATGAGGAGTATGAATGTAGTGTTCAGCTGTTTCCATAACTCCAATAGAGTTTGAATGGCGAGGCGGTGTGCATGCTCAGCCACTGCTCAGCTCAAACACCTCCTCACTGCAGCGATGGGGTTGGCGGGGATGGAGGACTGGGGTCCAGAAATGATAACCCCACAATATAACATTTAATAAATAGGTGATGCAGGTCTATGGCTGGGATACCCCTTTAAAGGAATTGGCTGGGATTTGAAAAATTCAAAGCCGCACAAATTTGTGCTACTCTTGTCCATAGGTTGTGTCGGGTATTGCATGTCAGTTTCTTCTATTTGAATGGTGATAAGATGTAATCTCAGACACAAGCCATTGACAATAGGGACACTTTTTTTAAAAAAATCTGACTCCTTTTTTTAATGCTAGAGAACTTCTAGACTAGTCTGCTCCAATTCCTCCCAAAACATCTGCCAGATTTCCAGTCTAGTCAATTTTGGACAGGCGACAGATGTGATAATGTTTCATAAACCTGCAATGTTCTACCGCATCATGTAAGTACTGACAAGAGAGACGCCGGACGCATGACACGTGACTTCCTAAATCAGAATGACACCCGGCCACTATGAGATTATGACATATTAGCGGCAGAAATCTATGTAATCGATTATGCGCCAGTCATATTGAAGAAGCAGACTCATAGAGAACTCAGCCAGTCACATTTCACTACTTTCACTCGTAAGCTTCAAAGAATGGGATTTGCTCAAGTGCAATGTTTAACTTAAAGATTACCCTAAGTGTTCTGACCTCCGCTGCCTATTAAAGCAGAAATTCCTGTCATTACTGTGGTTTTATCTGTTTGACATCTAACTATCTATCTATCTATCTATCTATCTATCTAATATCTGTCTATGTATCTTTCTCATATACAATATCTCATATCCATGTAAATTGTCGAATTGGGGTACCTAGGGCCCACCAGTAAAAAAAAAATTGGGGGCCGACAGTATGGATACATTCAAATATAATAAATAATCTAACAATTTTTTTTATATGGACATAGGCTGGTTGAGGTGCTGTACATTGAATATATGTATGTAGTGCAGTAAGTCTAATGTGTTATGTGCCACTTGTGCAGTGGGTGGGAGACTAGGGGCCCACCTTGCAAAGAGGCCCACCGTGGGCCCGTCCGAGCCTGTCCATGTAATATCTATATATTATCGATCTCATATCTAATATCTATTATCTATCTAATATATATCTGTCTATATATCTGTCTATATATCTATCTGATATCTCATTATCTATATATCTATCTATCTCTCTATCAAAATACCTATCTATCAATCTTTCCTGGACTTCCTACGGTAGCAGACGGGTTAAAGCTCCATAGGTATAACTAGACAAAAACAGGTTAATCAGCAGTAATGATCAATCAAGTAACTAATCAGGATGGTCCCTATAAAGCTGAGCAGGAGGAAGAAGCCAGTGTATTGTATTTCTCTCTAGGTCATGACAGAGACCAGATCTTCCAATATAAAGAAATCCTAGGATCCTGCCACCTTACCAAGCTGTATGCAGGGAGTGGTCTCGATCTCACAGCTCGAAGGTGCAGTAGATGGTGCTTCCCTTGAATTTTAATACATTGCGCCTCTTGCAGCACATTATCTACTCCTTTTACACTTCTGCTCTCAAAACCTAGCCTGGCTCCCTGTCTGTGTACCTACAGATATTTAAGTTGAGACCCAGCCAGAAAATTTCAGATCTTTTGACACTAGGCATATGGGTATGACACCAGTAATATGGGACAAGTTGAAAAGAAAAAAAAAAAAAGATTTCTCTATGAGCCAACCCCATCAGACACTTGGGTCTCCTCAAGAAGAAGAAAAATCTATCCACCTGAGTTTAACAGAAAATTCCTTCCAAATGCCTCTGTACCAAACACAAACAATCCAGGTGTTCTTTATCCAAGTAGTTTTGGAAAATGAGGTATAAGGCCTCTTTCACGCGAACGTTTTTGTTTTTTTGCGAGTGTACGGGCCGTTTCTTGCGTTCCGTATACGGAACCATTAATTTCAATGGGTCCGCAAAAAAGGAAGGTACTCCGTATGCATTCCGTTTCCGTATTTCCGGTCCATTAAAAGATAGAACTTGTATTATTCTTGTCCGCATCACGGACAAGGATAGTACTGTTCTATTAGGGGCCAAATGTTCCGTTCCGCAAAAAACGGAATTCACACGGATGTGATCCGTTTTTATTTGCGGATCCATACAGTCATGTGAAAGAGGCCTTAGAAAGGAAAAAATCCTGATGAAGAGGAAATTCTAAATCAGTGTCAGGCTGTTATTGGAGAAGGACAATATCCTGACGACAATATATCTCAGCGATATCTACCTGTGCATCCCCATGTTATCCAACCACAGGAAGTAACATAGTAACATAGTACATAAGGCCGAAAAAAGACATCTGTCCATCCAGTTCGGTCTGTCATCCTGCTAGTTGATCCAGAGGAAAGAAGTACTCCCTGGATCAACGACCCCTCTCTAGTAGCTGTAGCCTGTAATATTATTACACTCCAGGAATACATCCAGGCCCCTCTTGAATTCCATTATTGTACTCACCATCACCACCTCCTCAGGCAGAGAGTTCCATAGTCTCACTGCTCTTACCGTAAAGAATCCTTTTCTATGTTTGTGTACAAACCTTCTTTCCTCCAGACGCAGAGGATGTCCCCTCGTCACAGTCACAGTCCTGGGGATAAATAGATGATGGGACAGATCTCTGTACTGACCCCTGATATATTTATACATAGTTATTAGAACCCCCCCCAGTTGTCTTTTTTCTAAAGTAAATAACCCTAATTTTGATAACCTTTCAGGGTACTGTAGTTGCCCCATTCCAGTTATTACTTTAGTTGCCCTCCTCTGAACCCTCTCCAGCTCTGCTATGTCCGCCTTGTTCACAGGAGCCCAGAACTGTACACAGTACTCTATGTGTGGTCTGACTATCGATTTGTAAAGTGGCAGGACTATGTTCTCATCACGGGCATCTATGCCCTTTTTGATGCAACCCATTATCTTATTGGCCTTGGCGGCAGCTGCCTGACACTGGTTTTTGCAGCTTAGTTTGCTGTTTATTAAAATTCCTAGATCCTTTTCCATGTCAGTGTTACTGAGTCTTTTACCATTTAATATGTACGGGTGACTTGCATTATTCCTTCCCATGTGCATAACTTTACATTTGTCAGTGTTAAATCTCATCTGCGACTTCTCTGCCAAAGCCTCCAATCTATCCAGATCCCTGTGTAGCAGAAAACTGTCCTCTTCAGTGTTAATTACTTTACACAGTTTAGTGTCGTCTGCAAAAATAGATATTTTACTGTGCAAGCCTTCTACAAGATCATTAATAAATATATTGAAGAGAATAGGGCTCAATATGGACCCCTGAGGTACCCCACTAGTGACAGTTGCCCAATCTGAGTGTGTAACATTGATAACCACTCTCTGTTTTCTGTCACTCAGCCAGTTACTTACCCACATACAGACATTTTCTCCCAGTCCGAGCATCCTCATTTTAATGAGGAAATTTCTCAGAATCACATTATTTACAAACTTGGACATTATTTTGCTCTAATTCACTTGCCTGGCCATCATCTGCTACCAGAGTTTTTACCAGGATCACAGCAATTTTAACAGGGTCCCTCAGGATGTAGGGTGTTACTGACATCTCATACTTTGAGGACTGGTGGGTAAAGGCATCCACCAAACAGCTTCTGATGGATCTGTATACAACCATGCATCTGCTACAAAATCAAGCCTCTGGATCATTTACAAGGGGTCACAACTAGTGTTGAGCACATTGAGCTTCGGATCCTAGATCTAAAGTCGATTCGCTCCAAACTTCGTTTTAATGCTGTACAGAGACTTGTCTCCATACAGCATTAAAATGTATGTGCTCCGGTGAGACTTCAGTGAATAACTTCGGCCATTGATTTTTAAACTCTAAAACGATGCAATCACGAAGTGGCGAAGAGGACGAGCCACCTCTTTCCTCAACCCAAAGTGTCCTTTTGCTATGACATAAAACTGCTGGATCTCCTATCTTCATCATACGGGTAATACTATGGTCCATATCTCAGAGACAATATACAGATGTCACAAGAGCCTACAGATGGGGATTTTTGGATGTATTCATCAACTTACCAAGAACTGAAGTTGTGGCTAAGACCCCAGCACCCACTGCATGGCATATTTTAAATTCCCTGGTCTAAGGAAAGTTTTCACTATGGATGACTCCTGCAACTTAGGTGCGCATGTAGACAGATTCTAGCTGCAGAACATACTTATGGCACAAGAAGATAGGATTGTCATCCAACCTAAAAGATCTCAGGGCAGTTAGACTAGCCTTAGCTCACTTTCAACCTTACCTTCGCAACCACCAAATGCTTGATCAATCAAGCTAATTTACTAAACGGTTTATATCAAGAAACAGGCTGCAAAGAGCTGTATCCAGAGGAGTGGGGTATAAACTCTACAATCTTCTCTCTGATAGTGAAGAAGTCAGAAAAATCAACCATCAATACTATGGTAACAGATAATACTAAGATATCCAACTTTGTTCTCACCATGTTCTAGCAGTGTATCGATCAACTGGGGGGAGAAGCTGGGGTATATATATCCCCATAGCCTCCATTATTGCCGAAAGAGCTCAGAAAGAGTCTGGAGGAGCAGACAGAAGTCATAGCCTTTCTCCTATGATGGCTTTGCATGTCCTGGTTCTCATTTCTGTGGTAATTCTCTAGATACAGTTACTGGAGTTTGTCAGGCAGAGGCGTCTCAGGGTGTGGAAGCTGGCAAGGACAACCTGTTATACCTAGGATTTCCACTGAAATTGTTAATGCTATGCTAGTTCCCTGAAGGCCTTTAACATTTTTGTGGAATGTATTAAAAAATCCAATGCAATTCACCACCATCAAGGCATAGTTGCAAAGCAAGGTTTCTAATCTCTATCTATCTATCTATCTATCTATCTAATATCTCTTTTATGTATCTATCTAATATCCATTGTAATATGGGGGAAGACCGCTTCAATAACCAGGTGCATGAGCCAGCCCAGGGTTAACGAAAACAGGTGTTTATTTTCCAAAACGAAAAAATAGGTACAGCTTCCAGCAGCCAAGGACATAAGAAACCAACTTAAAGTCTGCTTGGTTCAGTACAACATAAACAGTAGAACAGTCCACACTCCAAATAAAGGTATTACTGTTTTACCCAGGGGCTTTAGACCGTGGTAGCTTGCAGTCAGCTTTCCAGCCAAACTTCTCACGCACCCTCAGCTTCCAGCTCTGCTCACACCAACAGCAGTGTGTCCACACTCCACACCCCTCTCCCTTCCTTTTCCTCTTATAAGGAGAGTTAACCCTGTGGGTACAGGATCCCAGATAGTCAGTACTTTCTTAAAGGCACCACAACCCAAACAGTGGCGATATATATCTGCCATTGAGGACCCAACCTTGGCGTCCTCTACATATCCCCCTCTGCCCCGACGCGGGGCGGCGGAGGCACTAGTGGATAACATGCAATGCACCCGGAGAGAGCATCCGCATTCTGATGTTGACTCCCTGACCTATGTTCGACCACAAAGTTGAAATCCTGGAGAGAGAGGAACCATCTCGTGACCCTGGCATTGGTCTGTTTGTGCTGTCTCATCCAGGTCAATGGGGCGTGGTCGGACACCAAGCGGAATTTCCTACCCAGCAGGAAATATCGCAGAGAATCCAGAGCCCACTTGATGGCCAGGCACTCTCGCTCTACCACGGCATAATTCCTCTCTGCCGCTGTCAGTTTCCTGCTGAGAAAGATCACGGGGTGTTCCTCCCCATTGACCACCTGAGACAGGACGGCACCCAGCCCTGCACTTGAAGCGTCCGTCTGGACCACAAATTCTTTTGAGAAGTCCGGTGCGACAAGCACAGGAGACTCACATAAGGCCCTTTTAAGATTCTGAAAAGCCTCCTCAGTTTCCATACTCCATTTGATCATGACTGATTTCTTTCCTTTTGTTAAGTCCGTCAAAGGGGCCGCAACTGTGGCAAAGTTGGGGATAAACCTCCGGTAGTAACCCACTATACCCAGGAACGCCCGAACCTGCTTCTTGGTAAGAGGGCGAGGCCAGTTTAGTATGGCTTCTACCTTGCTCATCTGCGGCTTTACTAGCCCTCTGCCTACGGTGTATCCCAGGTACTTTGCTTCCTCCATTCCAATGGCGGATTTTTCCGGGTTCACTGTAAACCCTGCCCCTTTCAAAGAGTCTAGGACTGCCTGGACGCGAGGGATATGGGATTCCCAATCGGTACTGAAAATGACAATGTCATCCAGGTATACTGATGCATACCGTCCATGGGGCCGCAATATTCGGTCCATGGCTCTTTGAAACGTGGCAGGGGCAGAGTGTAACCCGAAGGGCATCCTTTTATACTGCCAATGGCCCTCCGGAGTGGAGAATGCCGTCTTTTCTCTGGCTTCCCGGGTGAGAGGAATTTGCCAGTACCCTTTCGTGAGATCCAGCGTAGTGATATAGCGGGCAGGTCCTAATTTTTCGATTAATTCATCTACCCGGGGCATTGGGTAGGCATCAAATTTTGAAACCTCATTTAGTTTTCTGAAGTCATTGCAGAATCGCAGTGTGCCATTGGGTTTCGGTACCAACACAATCGGACTTGACCATTCGCTCTGCGATTCTTCAATGACGTCCAATTCAAGCATTCTCTTGACTTCTTCAGATACCGCTTTCCTCTGGGCCTCTGGAACTCGGTATGGCTTTAGCCGGATTGTCACATTAGGCTCTGTAACAATGTCATGTTCAATGACATTGGTGAGCCCTGGCAAACCTGAGAATTTATCTTTGTTTCTCTGTAGAAACTCCTTTACTTGTTGCCTTTGGGACTTGGACAGCGTATCAGCAACACATACCTGGTCAGCTCCTACAGAGTCCTCTACCATGACCTGTGCCACAGCGGTCATTTGCTCCCGATCTTTCCAGGGTTTCAACAGGTTTACGTGGTAGATCTGGTAAGGTTTCCTCTTCCCAGGCTGGTGTACCTTATAATTCACCTCACCTACCCTTTCTACCACCTCAAATGGACCCTGCCACCTGGCTAAGAACTTGCTTTCCACAGTGGGGATTAGGACCGCTACCCGGTCCCCTACTGAGAATTGCCTTAATTTGGCTGACCGGTTATATACCCGCCTCTGGGCATCCTGGGCCTTCTGGAGGTGTTCCTTAACCAGTGGCATCACCTTAGCTACTCTCTCTCATTTGTGAGATATGTTCCACCAGAGTCTGGTGTGGTGAGGACTCACCTTCCCAGGTTTCCTTCACCAAATCCAGGAGTCCACGGGGTCTTCGCCCATACAAAAGTTCAAAGGGCGAGAACCCCGTAGAGGCCTGTGGGACCTCCCGTATGGCGAACAACAAGGCCGGTAGTAACATGTCCCAATCTTTTCCGTCCTTCTGGACTACTCTTTTTAACATAAGCTTTAATGTTTTGTTGAACCTCTCCACAAGGCCATCCGTTTGCGGGTGATAGACGGATGTCCGCAACTGTCGGATCTGAAACAGCTTGCAGAGGTCCGCCATGACTTTCGACATAAGCGGGGTGCCCTGGTCCGTTAGGATCTCCTTGGGCAGCCCTGTACGGGAGAACATCTGGAATAATTCCCGAGCTATGGCCTTAGAGGAGGTGTTCCTTAATGGAACCGCCTCTGGGTACCTGGTTGCGTAATCTACCACGACTAGTATGTGCTGATGTCCCCGTGCTGATTTTACCAACGGCCCCACCAGGTCCATGGCAATCCGCTCAAATGGTACCTCGATTATAGGTAAAGGTACCAGGGGTTCCGATAGTGTGACACTGGGGCTGTTAACTGGCACGTGGGACAGGACGTACAATACCTCTTCACCTCTGCCTTTACCCCAGGCCAGTAGAACCTGTTTGTTATCCTGGCCTCTGTCTTCTCTGCCCCCAAATGTCCGCCTAATGCATCATTATGCGCCAAATCGAGGAGCTGTCTCCGATACGAGTGGGGTACCAGCAGCTGTTCAATAACTTCCCCTCGGATTTCCGTCACGCGGTATAGCAAGTCCCCATTTAGCGCAAAATGAGGGAACCTAAGTTCTGCCCGGGAACCTGTGAGACTCCATTTATAACCACCACCTGCTCTCTAGCATGTGTTAAGGAGGGGTCCTGTAACTGGGCGGAGCCAAACGCACCCTTGGGTAAGTCTAGGTCTGGAGTACGTTGGTTCGGGTGGGGTCTCCCCTCGTCCTCCTCCAACATCACTTGCAACAGAGAGTCTTCTGCCCCCTCAGTGGTCAGTTCAGCTCCGGACCCTAAATCATGCACATCCTGAACATTTTCCACATCACAAATGTTACCATTACCATTCATGTTGCCACTAGGCAAGTCCATATTGGTGGGAAGTGTCCTGGATAGTTCGGGACCACTATTTTCATGATTTGACGTATCAGAGGTCAAAGTCTCTAGTCTCTTTGATTGTTCAAGGAACCCACTTTGCGCCTGTTTCCACAGGTCTAGAAATAGTGGACAGTCTCGCCCTACAATAACATCATGGACCAGGCTGTTCACTATCCCAACCTCCTGGGTCACGGAAGTACAGCCATGGGCAACAGTCACTGGTATTAAGGGGTATTCCCTAGTATCCCCATGAATACAAACAACCCGAAGAGTCTTACTTACAGGGCCGAGTCTCCCGATCAGTCTGGCGTGGACTAGCGTCACCATGCTGCCGGAGTCCAAGAGGGCTTTGGCCGTGAGGTGGTTCACCAAAATTTCACACTCAAACTGACCGGCGGTAAGGTCAAGATGGGTGACGCATGCTCGCTGTGCATACAGGGAGACTCTCCGTCCTGTCCTGCAGTCCATGGGCTCATCCTGAAGAGGGCATTGGGTCCGGGTATGGCCATAGGCTCGACACCGCCAACACTGTATGTCCCCCATTCTTCTTACAGGGGTTAGCCTCCGCGGCTCGGATGGCACTGTTGTAGGGACATCTGGTCCAGAATCCGGAATGGTTCCCCTCCTGGATGCGGTAACTGGTCGTACAGCTCTCGTCGTGGGTTCCCGGTGCTTGGTGGGTCCGAGCAAGTCCTCGACTACGGTGTATCGCTCTACCAGTTCCACCAACTGGTTTGCCGTTGCTGGGTCCCCATGGCTTACCCAGCGCTGCAGGTCATGTGGCAGTGATCTCAGGTACCGGTCCATGGCCACCCGTTCCACAACTTGCGGGCCCGTCAATTTCTCAGGCTGCAGCCACTTTTTACTAACTGCACCAGGTCATGCATTTGGGCTCTTGGTGGATGGCCAGCCTGGTAAACCCAGCGGTGCACTCTTTGGGCCCGAACGGCCGTAGTTACCCCCAGTCGAGCCAGGATCTCCGCCTTTAGCTGCTCATAGTCTTTAACGAGTTCGACTGGCAAGTCGAAATAGGCTTGTTGAGGGTCTCCCGTAAGAAAGGGTGCGATTATGCTGGCCCATTGGTCCTGTGGCCACCCTCTCTCTCTGCTACTCTCTCAAAAGTCAATAAGAAAGCCTCGACATCATCACCAGATGTCAGTTTTTGTAACAGGTGGCTGGCCCTTACAGCAACTTGGGGCCCAGCGGCAGTGGTTGCTTGTGCTTGTCCTTGAGCCAACTGTTGTACAGCCTGCTTTAAAGCAGTTACCTGGGCTTGTGTAGCTTCCTGGTGTGCAGTAAGCTGAGCAATCAGCACACGGTTTGTCTCTTGCTGCGCCGCCATTGCTTCCTCATGGCGGCGGGTTGCCTCGACTGTGGCCTGCTGCTGAGCCACCGAAGCTTGCTGCTGAGTTGCAGTGGCTTGCAGCAGGGCTTTCATAACTTCCTCCATGTCTTTTCCTGCAGCTTGCAGAGATTTCACCCAAGACATGCCAAACAGGGTACTGTCTCTTTAAATGTCACTTTTTATGATTAAACGGCTTTTGCGGCTTTCATGCACCATGCCCGCATCCGACACCAATTGTAATATGGGGAAGACCGCTTCAATAACCAGGTGCATGAGCCAGCCCAGGGTTAACGAAAACAGGTGTTTATTTTCCAAAACGAAAAATAGGTACAGCTTCCAGCAGCCAAGGACATAAGAAACCAACTTAAAGTCTGCTTGGTTCAGTACAACATAAACAGTAGAACAGTCCACACTCCAAATAAAGGTATTACTGTTTTACCCAGGGGCTTTAGACCGTGGTAGCTTGCAGTCAGCTTTCCAGCCAAACTTCTCACGCACCCTCAGCTTCCAGCTCTGCTCACACCAACAGCAGTGTGTCCACACTCCACACCCCTCTCCCTTCCTTTTCCTCTTATAAGGAGAGTTAACCCTGTGGGTACAGGATCCCAGATAGTCAGTACTTTCTTAAAGGCACCACAACCCAAACAGTGGCGATATATATCTGCCATTGAGGACCCAACCTTGGCGTCCTCTACACCATGTAATATTCATCTATTATCTATCTCATATCTAATGTCTATGCATCTATTATCTATCTATATATTTATCTCATATCTTTGTATCTATTAAATTTTCTATCTAATATATATTTATTATCTATCTATATGAAAAAAGAGTGCAGTAATGTTGGGAGTGCTGCTCTTTCATGTATTCAGCTGGGCTTCTGTATCTGGGCACTGGTCAATGGCAACCAGTCTCCATATTTGAATTGTTGCTTTCTTAGATTTCTATCTATCTAAAGATATGGGAGAAAAGGCAGCACTCTGACTTCAGTGAAGAAAGTGGATATCTTTTTTCACCCAATACACCCAGAATTGTGTGAATAAAGAAATCCACTTGACTAGGGTATTGTCGAATTGCTCTCTTCCTCCTAGCTACCACCCCACACAACTTCCGTTATCCCCAAGAAAGGCACTTCAGCCAAAGGAGGATTTAGTTGGCCACAGAAGCCATTTTATTAACAAAAACAACTTAAATACTATAAATAACATCCCCAAAAGCCTTTTTCCCATAAGGCCCCTCCAATACCCACAACATTCCTAATGGGGAGGGTCCTTGGAGCCCCAAAACCTAGTGGAAATCTTTCCAGCCCCTCAACTAAATTACCTCTGGCCGAATAGCCGCCAGCTCAGAGGCAGAACATAGGCTACAACTTGGCCAGATTCCCGCCATCTCACCCCTCCAATTCCAATCCCTGAGGAGTCCCTTCCCACCACTCCAGAGCCACCATTCCACCAACTCCAAGGACCCTCCAACCGCCAAGGCCACCATGACAAAAGAATGACCCGGCCAACCAACAGCAACCACCTATCTGGCCCCCAACTATATCAACAAACCCCATTCCCCCCAACTGTGAATGCAGTCATACACTAGGGTGGGTGGGTGGTACTGTTCCCGTTACTGTGCCCACACAAAATGGCCCCTTTCCCGCCTTCAGTCCCCTTTTCTCTATGATCCCTCCCACCAGCTACTCTCCTCCCAGTGCCACCCTTAACACCATGCCTACCAGTTTCCCTCACTCCCTCCAAATCCAGCTTGCAGCCAAGGTCCGGCCCGTCCTTTTTTCACTGAAGGTGAAGTGCTGCCTTTTCTTCGATATCTTTTTACATTGCAAATCTGGGTCCAGGGTCTAAAGAGCAATTGCACCTGGCATTTGAATATGAGTGCTGCTATTTTCTCTTCTCTCTGTCTATCTACCTATCTATCTACCACAGAAAAAGAAGCAGCATAATAAAAAAAAACTAGGAGACAGGTGCAATCCCTCACTGGCTGTACACTAGATAATCTATATTTTGATATATCTATCTATGAATCTAATACTCATAATCTAATATCTATCTATCCATGCAATACCTATTATTTAATATCTATCTATCTATCTATCTATCTATCATAATAGTAATTACACATATCAAACAATAATTAATAGTTGAACATTTTGGTTTGGTGGAACATATCTCAAACAAATGAAAGTAAATTGTTTTAATTGATGGCATATCTTTCCCAGTTCAAGCAGAGGAAAAAAATTATGGAATCATAAATAAAAAAAATAGGACTAAGGCTACTTTCCCACTAGCGTTTTTACTGGATCCGGCAGGGTTCAGCAAAAACGCTTCCGTTACTGATAATACAACCGTCTGCATCCGTTATGAACGGATCCGGTTGTATTATCTTTAACATGGCCAAGACGGATCCGTCATGAACTCCATTGAAATTTAATTGGGGACGGATCTGTTTTCTATTGTGCGAGATTGTGTCAGAGAAAACGGATCCGTCATGAACTCCTTTGAAAGTCAGTGGGGGACGGATCC
The DNA here is from genome assembly GCA_033119425.1 of Bufotes viridis. NCBI lineage: Eukaryota > Metazoa > Chordata > Amphibia > Anura > Bufonidae > Bufotes > Bufotes viridis. The sequence goes on along the minus strand of CM065590.1, from coordinate 406,779,903 downwards.
GTTTTCTATTCTGGCAGATTGTTGCAGAGAAAACTAATCCGTCCCCGTTGACTTGCATTGGGGGTCATGCCATCTTGCTCCACATCCCAGGACGGAAAGCAAATTACATGTTGTGGTTTGCTCTCTGGTATGGGAACACAACTAAACGGAACAGAATGCATTTTGATGCATTCCGTTCTGTTCAGTTCAGTTTTGTCCCCATTGAAAATGAATGGGGACAAAACCGAAGCATTTTTTTCTGGTATTGAGCCCCTATGACGGATCTCAATGCCGGAAAACTAAAACGCTATTGTGAAAGTAGCCTTTGTGGCCCGACCACTGGGACCCCCACAGATCACAAGAATGGGTGCTCTGTACCATGAAATGCGTAAGCCAGCAGGTAAAGCATGCGCCATGCCACTCCGTTCATTCTCTATGTAATTGCCAGAGGACCTACTGCTCCATTTATTTTGGGGTACAGAGCTCCCGTTTTAGTGATTGGTGGGGTTTTAAGTGGTCAGAACCCCACAAACATAATATCTGCTATGGATATGGGATAACTTCTTATAACCAGAATACCCCTTTATTGTTGCTGTCCTGGTGTCCAGTGAGTAACTCACCCATGAAGTTTCAAGGTTATCATGAAGGCTCAGACTAGAATTGACATCTCTCTCATACTACTGTTCCTGTGCCCCCATCTCTCTCACAGACTACATCCCATGGTTTCACATCTCTCTTACCACAGGCTGCTTCCCATGGTCCCACTTGGACTCTTCCCCATGCCTCCCTCTGTAATAGACTGATTGCCAATTGCCATGCCCCCTTCTCTCTCACACAGACGCAGTGCCCCAGAGCAGGGAGTACCTGCAAATGGTTTGTTATTTAATGTTATGCAATGTTAATGTATTGTTATGTATTATACCGAGCATAGCTGTCTATGGATGGCACAACCAAGGTTAAAACTCCTGGTTCAGCCCTTTGCAGAAGGTTGGATGGGGATCCAACAACCCCCCCAGCACAGTTAGTCAGTCTTAGGAGGGAGTCCAGAGAGGAAGAAGCAGTGACCTATGCTCCCCCTTCTCAGGCCCAGAAAGTTCCAGAGACTAACAAATCACAGTGAAAGTTACTGCACGATCTACAAGAAGAGAAGGAGAGAAAAGGAGAAGTTGGAATCTACATGACCAAGCATAGGAGTTAGCAAGGTAACCTGCTACTACAGTCATTCTGATTTTGCTACTGTGAGGGACTCCCTTCACACTTGGACACGTCCTAACCAAACCTGCCTTCATGGCCCTGTATCCCCACAGTGGACATGGACACCACAGCCATTATTGTCAAGGTACTGTTACCAGGCATGGACTCTACTGAGAGAGAATTTAGCAAGATAGAGAGGAAAGAGAGCCATAATTCCCAGCCTTGCACAATCCATAAATTGCTATCTGAAGGAGAATTGCACTGTGTACAGTTGTAACTGTGTTTTGGTATAATTGAATGTACTACAACTCCTATTTTGCACTACAGTAAAGAGAGCTGTTTATTCTTCTACCACTGGTCTGGTTTTCTGACTCCTACACCATAGGTGCCCTGTCTTGCACCCATCCAAACACCTATCATCAAAGGCACCCCATCTACCATCAGGCAGGAGCTCCACAAGTTGTCCCTCCTCCTTTCACTGCATGTCCTAAGGGAAGACACCCACCGTGATTGACTGTGACAGAACCATTACCACTCCCATCCTTTCTCACAAAGATCTTATGCCCTCGCTGTTAGACTCCTTCTTATGTCCCACCTTACACAGGCAGGTCCTTATGCACCCCATTGGTTTCATAGACTGCTACTTATGTTCCCTTTCACAAACACACTTTTTTTTTTGGGGGGGGGGGATTACTTTGTCATTACAACCCTATTTTGTTACAGTATCTATGAAATGAGAAAAGTGTCCGAACTATATGTATACCTATGCGTTGACTGTTGAGGCAATAATTGCCATCTCCCTGGCCATTCAGTTTACATGTAACCCAATAGCATAAATGAATAGGAGAATGTGATTGTTTACTTCAGGCAGTCATCTTTATATGTTTAACTAGATTGGAATCAGAGACACAAGTTCCAGTATCATCTCCTTGGCCATTACAGATTCATTAGTCATCCAGAATATGCTTTTCTTGACTCATGACCTTGTTGCCTACTGTGAAACACTTGACAATGACGATCAGTGAACACAAATATTGAACTTTTGGGGAGATATTCTGGGGTTACAAATGCCAGTCTTAATAAAAAGTCCATCAGTTCAGAAGGTGCCCAATTTATTAAGGGGCACAGGCCTTGCACTTCCTGGCAATCCGTGCACCAAACTTTCAAATTTGCGCCAGCTATGAGCAAGAAGCAATGGCCCTACATGACTAATTTAGCATTTTCTGAATCTTCAAAGTGGAAGAGGGGATGACTCCTGATGAAAATGCACATCATCCAGTTATGATGTGATGATGTTGGACCACTAATGGTTAGAAGAGAATTTTAATAATTTGGTAACTTTCTATATTTGGTTTCACAATAGTCACGCATATATATATATATATATATATATATATATATATCTGTGTATATCAATTTTGCTTCTGTCTCCTGCAGGAAATGCTTTTGTGGTCAGTCTTGCAGTGGCAGACCTACTGGTGGCATGTTATCCTTACCCGTTGGTTCTTCTTGCAATTTTCAACCGTGGCTGGAGAATGGGACACACTCACTGCCTGTTAAGTGGATTTTTTATGGGACTTAGTGTTATAAGTTCAGTCTTCAATATAACAGGCATTGCCGTCAATCGATACTTCTACATCTGTCACCACAGCTGCTACCCCCGTCTGTTCTCCAACACAAGCACCACGTTGTATGTGGGACTGGTCTGGACATTAGCTTTTGCAGCCATTTTACCAAACCTCTTTGTTGGATCCCTGCAATACGACCCAAGAGTCTTCTCCTGCACATTTTCTCAGTCAGTCAGCCCATTGTATACTATTGTCATTGTGATTTTCCATTTCTTTTTACCAATTAGTGTAGTGAGCTTCTGCTATCTTCAGATCTGGATATTAGTTCTCAACAGCCAGCATCGAGTGAAACCAACAAGACAGGTCCACATCCGGACATGGCCGAACAACATGCAAAGTTTTCTCACTATGTTCATAGTTTTTGTGCTCTTTGCTGTATGCTGGGGACCCCTGAATATCATCGGGTTCTTGGTGGGCTTGAACCCACAACTAGGAGAGTCAATTCCACCCTGGCTTTTTGTGGCAAGCTATTTCATGGCTTATTTCAATAGTTGCCTTAATGCTGTGGTGTACGGAGCTCTAAATAAGAACTTTCGAAGAGAATATAGGAGAATCTTGCTGAACCTTTTCCAGTTGACTTAAAACTGTTGATTATTTTATGCAATTTCCTATTTTATCCAAAATAAAAATACATCATTTGAAATGTACATTATCTTTAAGATCTAATTAAAGGCGTATTCCACAACATGGTGGTTTTCTTCCAAAGCAGCACCATACCTGTCCACAGGTTGTGGGTGATATTGCAGTTTAGCACCATTTACTTCAAGGAAGTAGAGCAGCAATACCAGATACAACCAAATGACGGTTGTGGTGCAGTTTCTGAAAGAAAGCAGCCATGTTTTCTAATCCTGGAAACCCCCTTTAAGCAAATCAGTCTGGTATTGTGCGAACAAAAGCCATTTATTCAAATGGGTCACAAGAATGTATGTGTCCAAAACAACCACATTTACTGACTTAATATGTCAATTACAGTACAGCTTGGGATGGAGTACAATGTAGGATGAGCACCACTCACTGATACGATGGAATAACTGCCTTACAGGACTATTAATTACGCAGGGCAGGGCCAGATTTACAGCTCATGCTGCCCTATGCACATAGCTTAATGCGTCCCCATTAAGGTGCCTGTACATGATGCAGATTTTGAGCAGAAAAACTGCAACGTAATACAGTACCAGCAAAACATATGAGATTAGACAACTCTTGTAGACACTTTGCTTTTTTTCTTAGGTACGGAAAAACGACCTGCTGTGCGGAGTTTGAAGTCTGCAAAATGTTAACCGTTGTGTTTTTCTTTTCAATTGAAGGGTGAGATCAGCAATCTGCATGAAATCCGCACTAATAATGCATAAAAAAACGTAATAAATAGTGTGGATTTATGTGTGTTTTTTGGTACATTTTTGCTGCAGATTTCATGCTGATTTTCTGCACATAAATCCGCATCGTGTGCAGCCACCGATGAAGGACCATTCAAGCTGCCCAGATATGAGCAATCATAATGATAGTTGGTAAGCATTAACAAAGAAGATAAACAATAAGGGGGAATTTATCATGAGGGTAACATCTGAAGTCAAGTCGGCCTTGGCGTTCTTTTTAAGCCACGTCAAGGTCGCCTCTAAGAGTGGTCCTAACGCTAAATCCTACCTGTTATGGGACATGACAGCCACATAGAATCCAGGGAGTGCAGGCCCAGCATGTATGCTAGGATCCACTGTGCTTATTAACCCTTTCTCGTGCTATAACAGCCTACATTAGATCCAGGGATGCTGGTACCAACATGCATGCTGAGCCCACTGTGTACTCTTCCAGATGGCTACTAGCAGGCAAACGCGCTGTAAGACGCTCAACACATGAAAACCAATTCTTTCCTATGGCCCTGGTTCTCACTTGAGCGTTCGCGTGACGCATTAAAAAAGTACTTGAGCTTTTTTTGGGGCGTTTGTCGCGCGTTTTGTGATTAATACCACAGTAGTCAATCACAAGAACGCGCGTCTCCCATTTGCAAAAACACGCTGAAATACGTGCGACTAAAACGAGTGTTTCTAGAACGCTCAGGTCTGAACCCAGGGTTATGTGGGACATTTGTGTGTCTTGTAACCTGTTTCTGTTCGTGAAGTTAAAGTGGCTGACTCATGAGGAAAGCTCTCATACTTAGATAGTGTTGTCACGATGTGATGAGGCGGCCGGACATGCGGGCACGCGTGGTAGGGTCGGTGATGTCCGGGGCTCCATCTTGGATAGGGGTATATTGCGTCTCTATTGTGAGGGAGTCAAAGACATGCACACTAGGCTCCATGGAAGCTGGCACCATCGCAATTGTGGGCAAAGTGTCTCTATTAGGGCTCACGCACACAAACGTATTTTGTTTTCGTGTCCGTTCCACTTTTTTGTGGCCCGAACCATTCATTTCAATGGGTCCACCAAAAAAAACTGAAGTTGCTCCATGTGCATTCTGTTTCCGTATTTCTGTTCTGCAAAACAATAGAACTACGGACAAGGATAGGACTGTTCTATTAGGGGCCAGCTGTTCCATTCCACAAAATATGTAATGCACACAGACGTTATCTGTCTTTTTTGCTGATCCATTTTTTGCAGAACACAAAATATATATGGTCGTGTGCATGAGGCCTTAGTATAGAATTATCATTGGTATAAAGTATATATGGTTGTGGCAACAACATAAGAGAACTCCAGTGTCTAAGTGAATTACGTTGTGGAGTGGAGAAAGTTAACCATGATGAAGATAGGTTATATATAGTAACTTGTGTACGTGGCAGGTGCTGTCAGTGTTAAACCTCATCTGCCACTTATCTGCCCAAGCCTCCAATCTATCCAGATCCCTCTGTAGCAGTATACTGTCCTCTTCAGTGTTAATTACTTTACACAGTTTAGTCTCATCTGCAAAAATAGATATTTTACTTTGCAGGCCTTCTACAAGATCATTAATAAATAGATTGAAGAGAATAGGGCCCAGTACTGACCCCTGAGGTACCCCACTAGTGACGCTGACCCAATCTGAGTGTGTAACATTGATAATCACTCTCTGTTTTCTATCACTGAGACAGTTACTTACCCACTAACAGACATTTTCTCACATTCTAAGTGTTTTCATTTTATATACTAATCTTTTATGAGGTACAGTGTCAAATGCTTTGGAGAAGTCCAGATATATGACATCCATTGACTCACCCCGGTCTAGTCTTAGACTTACCTCCTCTTAGAAACTGATTAAATTAGTCTGACATGACCGATCCCTCATGAAGCCATGCTGAGATGGTGTAATTTGCTTATTTTCATTAAGATATTCCAAGATAGCATCTCATAGAAAACCTTCAGTTACAAACTTACTGGCCTATAGCTTCTGGGCTCTGTTTTTGACCCCTTTTTGAATATTGGCACCACATTGGATGAGCACCATTCTCGGTCAATATAAAGTCCTTAAATATCAGAAATAAGGGTCTCTCTATGACATTACTTAATTATTTTAGGATACGGGGTGTATGCCATCTGGTTCCAGCGATTTGTCTATTTAAATAGGGAATTTACTTTTACACCCTGCATTTCATCCGAGTTTATTTTCCTTAGTGAATACAGTGGAGTAAAAGATATTTACTTTCGCCTCATCACTCTGTAACGGGCCGGGTTCGGCCTCTCAAAGTGTGTCAACTGGGAAAAATGTCTTCAAGTGTATTGTAGCGGCATGTTTAGCAGTCAATGGTCTCTCATCAAAAGGTATACTACCCAAAAGTAGCCTCTAAGAGCCTTTTAATAGGGCAATGGAGAAAGCACTTTCACACTCAGTCTAATCAAATCAAACATGTAATCATTTACATATCTGCCAAAGACATAACTACATACAGAGTTTCCCAGTAATCTGACATTTCTATCTGAGAGCGTTTTTCTTTTCAATTTGTGTAGTAGTATGAATTTAGAAGTAGAGATTAATGAATGGAAGGTGTCTGGGCTGCTTTACCTACTAATACTGTACTTCTCTATGAGATTACTATGCCAGAACTGAGAGGAGGGAGCAAGGAAGCTACTGAACATGTTAGTCCACCTCTTAATACAGGAGAAGGTGGACCAAAAGGATAAACAGCAGAGGGCGCTATCAGAGGGAAATGTTCATGAAAAAACTAAATATTTCAATATTTTTAGTGCATGTACATGCTCTATTTATTGTAGAGTAATACATTTCATGGGACATCCCTTATAATGACACCGTGTCTCATGAGGACCAGCAAAAGGAAACGGTCATCTGAACACATGATAATAAGCAATACACGTAAAAAATAACAAGTATTGTATTCCTAGAGCTGGGAGCAGTAATCCTTCTCGTTTATTACATTCTCCTTTTATTACTTATATTTAGCCTTTATTTGGTGTAAAATGGCAGTGACCCTCCTAAGCAATATACTCAATCTTGATAGAAAACCGACAAGGTGACATTGCTGAAGGTCTTTGATCAATATTCTCTGTCTCGAAAATGCTTGGCAAGGTAATCGTAAAAGTAAAAGGGCGGCAAAATGCGAAACGAGAATCATCAGATCATTTATTTAGTAAACATCAAAACAGAGAGCTCCAAATTACAAAAACGATATCAGTACATGGCCTAAATCTGACATTAAAAAGTAGAATACATACATACATGTTAAATAATCAGCCTGTAAAACAAAGTGCATTCCTCTGAGGAGCCAACAATTTTAAGAAGACCTCTCTGCCGGCCCCTGGACCTTCCATTTGAACTTGCTAAAATCACTACCTCACACAATAGGTAGTTTCGGAGTAGTCATCGTGTTTTTTTTTACTGATCCGCTCCTCTGCTGCGGGGATGTGTCAGTTTTGGTGCCCTGTATGCTAATACATAGCATCGGTACAGGGAGGAGGAGACGGATTCTTTTCTCAGGGGGCGTTTTCTTCTCCCTGGTTGTGAGCTGTCCAATCGCATCGGACCGTGCCACAACCATTGAGGAAAAAACAGCTCACCGTCTCCCTGGCTGTGACAGAGTCAGGTACGATTGGACCACACCACAGCCAGGGAGAAAGAGACGTCCCCTGAGAAAAGTGGCAGTCTCCTCCTCCCTGTACCCTACTGGTTAGCATATAGGGCACCAAAACCGAACGGAGGGCACAGCGGCGCAACGCAGGAGACGATCAGTAAAAAAAAAAAAAAAAGAGCGCAATGGCATCTCCTAGTCTTGGGCTACTGAGTGAGGTAGTGACTTTAGCAAATAAAAATTGATGAAAGGTCCTCTAAGTAAATAGCTGTATTCCCCATGAAGTAACAATTCTGGAGCACCTTTTCATAGTGCTTTGCGTTGTGAATAAACTTACACTTGCTGTAGTAACTGGGTTTAAAGCAAACCTGTAACATCATGTAATGCAGTGTATTCTGCCAGCAGAATCATATAGAACAGGAGGAGCTGAGTTTTTAAGTCAAGGAGGCAGTCCTATCAGTGACTGACAGCCTTCCCTCTAGGACTGTGTACAGAGATAGCTGTCAGTCACTGATAGGACCGCCTCCTGGAAAGTACAAAATGAGCAGGAATTTAATTGAATAAATACAAGTTTTACTGAATCTTTTCCCACAAAAATATACATCAATCTGCTCAGCTCCTCCTGCTCTATAACAAGCTTCTAGCAGATTACACTGCATTTACATGGTGATAGGTTCCCTTTAACTGCTCCCCATGAGGTATGTTGGACACTGTCCGCATTGATTGGACGATGTCAATGTGTAATACCCAGTTATGAACTTGTCCTTACATTTGCAAGAGGAATAACTGAGGAACTGTAAAACATAGAAGAGTAATAACATGCTATAGAATTGTTATTTTATGACTGATCACATTATCCCAAAAAAATGTCAGGCGAGCTGTCCTCTTTACTGAAAATTAGCCGTTACTGTTAGGTTGTGCAAACATTGAAACGTATCACCTTTTAAGAGGACAAGTGACACGTTTGATAGGTCAGAGTTTGACCACTGAGAGTCGACCACACTAATAGTCCCTTGTCCCACATCTGAATGGGTGTGGTTCCCAGCGGTAAGACCTCCATCAGACATTGTGGCTAGGTAATGAATTTTAATCTGGTCACAAGCCTTTTAACCGTCACAATCTAAGAAATACCTTCAGACAAGACTGCACAAAGAAAGGCTGTCACTGATTTGGGTATGCTATCCTGCTTACCAATCTCCAAAATCCTCCTGCTCAATCCTTTTGAGGTGCAGGAGGTAATCTGTATAATCTCTTTATTATCTTAGTAACTACTCACAGAGTCCAATGAAGGCTAATGCTCATACAAGATTGTACATTTCCAGTGGTATGTCACATGATGCTATAAACGACCACCTCTTATATGCCTATAGGGTATATTAATCTAATACAGAGGGGCACCTTCAATTAGATACTACCAAGAGATAACCTGTGTGTGCCCCTGGCTGAAATAGACTCTAGTACTAATGAAGCAGAAATTAATCCAATTCTTTTGGCATGCATTGTTCTAGGCCGAACATCATGAAGAGCTGTGTCAAACTCAACTGTGTTTCCTCTCCACATCAACAGCCAATGGCAGACAGAATGAGCCTAAAGGCTATGTTTACATTGTACTTATTTTGAGCTAAAAATCTTTTTTTCAATTGGTCTTTATTAAAAATATGGTGTCCTTTTTTCTGTACAGAGCTGACATGCTCTAGCAGCACGATTTGGATCTTCTGTCTTTTCTGACAGATCAGGAGCAGCCGGACACATTTTCACTGCTCTCTGACCTTATAAACACTCATTATATTATAGTTCTTATCTTACTGATAAGAATGTGGCTTAAATACCTGTTTATGACCTCTTAGTAAATTAGAGATAAGGGTTATTAGATGACCAGAATAAAGTGAAAGTACCAGTCACAAAGCTAGAAAAACAGTTAACCCTTTGTGACAGAATGGCTCAATATTTTTTATAAAAAGGTCAACTCAAATAATGATTTTTAGCCAAAAATGAGTAAAATGCAAATCATAAACAAAAAATTTCTCAGACGGTGTACATAGCCTTTAAGGTTGTTTCCCCTGCACATGACCCTTGAGTCCTAGCCAATAGTAAAAGCTATGGGACTAAACAAGACTTAGTCCCATTCCCCAAGGGCGCTATAGCATGGTTTGTCTCTATGGTATGTACACTCAAATCTTTTTAATAAGTGTCCAGAGCAATTACGATGAAAATTGACATTTAGGTTCCTCACGGTCAATGGTGAAACCGGTGGAGTTTGAGAGAGACCCACAAAAGGAGCTATTCTGAGGAGTAGAAGTTGTCCTAATGTTCTAACCACAAGGCTCAACTAACAATATTGCATTATATCTCTGTGTAGTAGTATATTTAGAGCCAAGGACAGGATGCATTACCAACCTGTGGGATCAGGAAAGCCTTTCTTAACACAAGATTTCCAAATCAAACAAGTCAATACCCCATTGTTCCCTTGGCACCAAATATATTGCCACCTACAATCTGAGATGGGGCATGCCACATGGGTGTAAAAATACCTCAGGACACATCATACCATAGGGGTGTATGAATACCTCAGGACATATCATACCATAGGGGTGTATGAATACCTCAGGACACATCATACCATAGGGGTGTATGAATACCTCAGGACACATCATACCATAGGGGTGTATGAATACCTCAGGACATACCATAGGGGTGTATGAATACCTCAGGACACATCATACCATAGGGGTATATGAATACCTGAGGACACATCATACCATAGGGGTGTATGAATACCTCAGGACACATCATACCATAGGGGTGTATGAATACCTCAGGACACATCATACCATAGGGGTGTATGAATACCTCAGGACACATCATACCATAGGGGTGTATGAATACCTCAGGACATACCATAGGGGTGTATGAATACCTCAGGACACATCATACCATAGGGGTATATGAATACCTGAGGACACATCATACCATAGGGGTGTATGAATACCTCAGGACACATCATACCATAGGGGTGTATGAATACCTCAGGACACATCATACCATAGGGGTGTATGAATACCTCAGGACACATCATACCATAGGGGTGTATAATTACCTGAGGACACATCATACCATAGGGATGTATGAATACCTCAGGACATAACATAGGGGTGTATGAATTCCTCAGGACACATGATACCATAGGGGTGTATTAATACCTCAGGACACATCATACCATAGGGGTGAATGAATACCTCAGGAGACATCATACAATAGGGGTGTATAATTACCTGAGGACACATCATACCATAAGGATGTATGAATACCTCAGGACATACCATAGGGGTGTAGGAATACCTCAGGACACATCATACCATAGGGGTGTATGAATACCTCAGGACACCATACTATAGGGGTGTATGAATACCTCAGGACATACCAGACCATGTGGGTGTATGAATACCTCAGGGCATACCATAGGGGTGTAGGAATACCTCAGGACACATCATACCATAGGGGTGTATTAATACCTCAGGACATACGATAAGGGTTTATGAATACCTCAGAACATACCATATGGATATGTATGGATCCCTCCCCTTAACAGATCCCCTAGTACCAATCTATAGGTTGCTGTGGTTAAGTTGTTAGTAGTAAATAAGTATCCCTTTAAGGCTTCTGTGCGCAGTATAGCGTGCACAGAAGCCAGCGTATTACAGCATGCAGATTATCTCCACGTGACCATAGCTGCTGAGTTTTTCACCTACATTTAAAAGTTGTTCAAGTATGAGAGATGGTAAACATCACTTGTAGTCCAAATTCTGTAATAGACGAGGAAAGTAAATAAGTCATTGACAATAAGTGCAGCGTCCAATGGGAGTCTGTGTTGTTGGTCATCCGCCCAGAGATTCTTTTTCCAGCAAATCGGGGGGGCTATGTAGTCCCACTCCGGCAGCTTATCTCAAAGGAGGAGGCGTTGAAAGTTAATGCACCTGGTCCATCCCTCCACCAACATTTGTCAGAAAATGGTGGGATTGGCCGCCAACAGTGTAATGTGTGGAGGCCTTCAGTCAGCCCACACATAGTAACATTTTAAAGGCGGATTGCAACATATAATAGTTAAGAATGTACATACATTGGCGTCTGATTGCAGGAAGTGTAGAGTACAATTCATTACAATTACGGCATAAAAGCTCAGGCAAGGGGGTTGTGCAGGATTAGACAAACAAGGCTGTTTTCTTCCAAAAACAGTGCCACGCCTGTCCAATGGTTGAGAGTGGCATTGCACAACAACCTCATTCACTACAATTGAACTGAGCTATCCTACCAGGCTCAATCCACATCTGAAAGATAGCAGCCAAGTATTTGTAATCCTGCACAACCTCTTTAAGAATCTCCATATACTACATGAAGACAATCTACTGAAGGAGCACACTATTGAATGAAGATCTCCAAGCACCTCCCTACAGCTGGCATTCACAATGTCAGTGGGGGGGATTTCCTGGCGTATGCCTCCCACAGTAGCCTACAAGGGCGTCCATCGCCCATAGGCTCTCATGTATGGCATGTGCTACACATTTTTACTGAATGCCTCTGCGTGGAACAGCTTTTCGCCATACAAAAGTAAAAGCGTTATACAAATGCCCTCTTGGTCTCCATCGGCTGAATGGGGGCCTATGGGTACATTAGACATATGAGCCAGGGCACTACAAAACAGAGTGTCAAAGCAGTCCTACTGGGAGATGTAAAGATGGAGGTCACAAACCCCGGCATCAAAATGTCAGACACACAAACATTCAATTACTTTTCCATTCACAGGGCCCTTTAGCTGAATTATAGTTTTCCCGTTTCACATGAATGACATGTCTGACCACACCATTGTTAATGTATTCCATAGCAGCTTTACAGACAATCATACGGGCCCTGCTTTACAGCACTTCAAAGGCTCAAGCAGGAAATTAAGGGAGATGATTAGAGACGACCCGCCATACTATAGTGCTCACTACTAAATAGGGATTGGATTGCCACCGTCTGCACAGCTTCATAATCACGGACAAGCTACGGCACATTACCTATCATGGCAACCAGGAGGGGGAAAAAAAAGTGTATATATGTGTGTGTGTGTATACATACAAATATACATTTTTCTTCTTTTTTACAGAAAAAGGCTGGGTTCACACACAGTGGTAGTATGCCGCGCAGACAAAACCACACAAGCTTCACTGTGAATTGCCACAGTCTGGTTACTGTGTCCATGTGGTTTTCACAGGTAAAATATGCTTTAAAAAATTTAAATACTGCGCAGCCAAAAACTGCACTGCAAAAACATGCACATTTTCAGTAAAAAAATTAAAAAAAACATGCAGTTTTGGCATGCGGCACACTGCATTACATGGGAACCCTGTCCTGAAAATAAAAAATTCTGTCATGGTCCATTTTCTCCAAAAAACATTACTTTAAAAGGGAAAAAAAAAAATACAAACCTGAATCAAAGGCTGAACACACTCATGTAGACACATCCCTACATTCAAAAATGTAAAGCTGATCTATACCTACTACAAAAAAAATTAAAAATCGATTACAAGATATTTTAACTTCAGGGTAATACTGGAGTGCTTTATTAAGGCAAGGGCTACGCGGCGACACTGGTCACACAACACCTGACACGGCCAGGATTGCTGAGAAGCAGTGATCCCAAAGAAATGAATAGGATAGCCGGGCAGGCGCAAGAAATCCAACATGGCTGGATTTCTAGCTACGGCAATCCCATTAATTTCTATAGGATCACCGCTACTCAGCGATCTTGGGCGCGACCAGTGTCACCGTAAAGCCCTTGCCTAAATGTGATCTAATTTTTCCCCCAAAAAAAAGTGCCACTCCATAGTCAGAGTCTGGTAATGCAGCCCCCCATTAATCTGAATGGGGCTGAGCTTCAATGCCCAACACAGCCTATAGACAGGACTGGCACCGTTTTTGAAATAAACAGCTGACCTTTTCTAATCTTTAAAGAATGAGAACAGAAGCAATATTAACTACAATTTACAAAAGATTAAACATATGTAAAAAAAAAAAAAATCACTAAAAATAAATTCTATTTACTGTCAATTTTGGCACATAACATCTGTCATGAAGGCTCATGAAGGAAAAAAAAACGTTGTTACTTTCAGCAACACTGCCACTCTTGGCTACGGGCTTTCCATAGTATTGCACCTCAGACCCTTTCAAGTGAGCCAGAATTTAATTACATTTGCAAAAAGTAGGCATTTTTTAAATCCCATATAACCCTTTTGGGGGGGGGGGGGGGGGGAGCTGAACCACAACTTCTTAGAATATGGACACCATGAATTACTAGGTTGCCCAAGTGTGGTGAAGGAACCGTCTAAGATTTGGATCTGGCACTAAGAAACCAGGTTTTTGAATGGAAAGCATAATAATAATAATGAATAAGATGCGTCCTCCAATGAAATGGCTACCAGCTTGAGGTCTACTGAAACTCCAGTATGACAGGCCTCTCAGCAGTGCTTCACGTACCGTTACCACTATGAGGGGGATTTATAGAGTCCAGCATCGTGAGCAGTTATAAAATATAACTTTTATATAGTTCAAGCAGCAATTTCATGATGTTAGCGTCTCTGAACCACAGGGGCCCCAAAGAGATCTGCAGGTTTTGTTTAACATAATGGCGCTAGAAATGGTAATCTTACTGGTAAAATCTCTTTGGAGATTTTTAAAATTTCTCCAGTTTTTTATTTAAAGGGTCTTTCTGGGATTTTTATATTGACAGACTATGCACAGGATCAATATGAGATCGGCGGGGGTTGGACACACCAGAAAGCTGTTCAGGAGTCTCAGTAACCATCTCCATCCACTCCACAATGGATGGTGCTGTGTAGTTCCACCACTATTCCCAAATTGCTTATGATTTGCAGGAATGCTGGGTTTCCAACACATCATTTGGATGAGCTAGCAATATAAAAATCCTGAAAAACCCATTTAAGGGGTATTCCTATAACTGACATTTATCACCCATCCACTGTGAGAAGCAGATGAGAGTGCCTGATGCTGCTCCATTTAAAGTCTATGGGGATAATAAAACTGCTGAGCACTCTGGCAGTCCCATAGACTTGAATTGAAAAGCAATCTGAAAGTTAAAATTCTCCTCCATTCAACCTACTCACCATGGTCCTGCAGTAAAACGACTTTTGCCCTTATTCACCAAGACTTGTCATTTTATTCACTTCACGTAGCCCAAGTAAATTTTATTTAAAGCTCATCTGTCAGCAGATTTGTACCTATGAAACTGTCTGACCTGCTTGGCAGCTGACGGCCTCTGTGTTGGTCCCATGTTCTTATCTGCCAGCATTGCTGAGAAAAATGATGTTTTAACCTATGCAAATAAGCCTCTAGGAGCAATGAGGGTGTTGCCATAACACCTAAAGGCTCAGCTCTCTCTGCAACTGCTGCACTCTGTCCACTCCACTCTACACCCTCTCCACTCTGATTGGCCAGGCATTAAAAAAGTCATCACACCTGGCCCAAGTGGAGAGCGCATGGCAGTGGTTGCAGAGAGAGCAGAGCCTCTAGGAGTAACGGCAACATCCCCATTGCTCCTAGAGGCTCATTTGCATATAATAAAACATCATTTTTCTCAGCAATGCTGGCACATATGAACATGGGACCAACACAGATGTCTTCAGCTGCCGAGAGCATATGCAACAGGTCAGCCAGTTTCATAGGTACAAAACTGCTGACAGATGCCCTTTAAAAGATTGTTCTATCTGGACCGCCCCCGAATATATACCGTACTGTAGATAAAGGGGCACTTCCCCACTTGGAACACCTTTCTTTAAGCAAAAGCAATGTATGACCACGTCCAGGTGCTATGCCATACTACAAAGCAGATGCGGGGAAAATGTCCACAGCTTCCCCTGCTGTTATCAGATGAGCAGCCCATACAGATTGGTAAAGTACTAGGATCACAATCCTTTTGAGAGAAAAGTTATCCTGTACACCAGAAAATAATTTCTTTGTAATGGGAATCTTGTAGACGTCTATAAAGGAAAGTATTTTTTACAGTTAGAGCAGTCAAACTATGGAATGACAGCATTTAAAAAGTGCTAGATGCCTATCTAATAGCAAATGACACTGAGGGTCATCAATTATTTAGGTTAGGAAAGACATTTCCATAATTAACTATGTAATAACAGAAGTATCCTTGTGTATTTCTTACATTAAACCTCAATTTTTGGAATAGAATTGGCAGTATTAGTCAATTTTTGGGTGAGAGCAATAGAAGAAAAGTACACCCATCATGGAGCAAGAAGACAATGCCCATACTAATTTTACACGGCTGAACACTTACCACAGAAGTAGAATATTTGGCAGCCACCAGGTAAAATAAATACATTCACTAATATTGAGACCAAAAATATATAGATGGAACATTCGAGGTACCAAGACATGGCGCTCTGTGCCTCATTGCACTGCGTATAAAGTGGCATTCATGTGACCTGCACTGGAATCTGCCACAATGAGCTCCCATAGGGTCACATAGGTCCCGAAAACAAACCCTAAGAAGCCCACGAGACTGATGATAATGTCCTTGGCTATGACCCAACGGCTAAGACATTCTGAGTAGTAAGTGGCTATTTCCAGGAGAGGTGGAATGATGAGAGCCAGTGCACTGCTGCTGATGGATCCCACCAGTGAGATGACCAGGTCCAGGCGAGGAATGAGGATTGCCAAGACACCTGGGGATTAAATGCAAATGTCAGAAAGTTTCACACATGACTACACTGATAAACATGCCAATAACATTATGTTCCACAGCCAAGCAGGATATATATGGTAATGCTCTACCAGTTTAAGATGACTGTGTGCGGTCCAGGAAGTACGTCCATGTGATGACCACATCTCCTGAACCGACCGCGGCATCACAGTGATCTGTGATGCTGGCAGCTCCAGTCCCATTGTACTGTTCTCACATGGATGCACTCACCGCTCGTAGCCTAAAGGTGGACTATGGGTTACCATTTCAGGAGATCACATATACATTCCTATAATACGCCATTTTATGCTTCTTCTCACTATATATAGGATCAACACTACTCTCATCACCCAGTTATTGCTTCAGTATATGTTTACTATACTTATTATCCCCATTTTGAAATGATTAATTTGAAGAGGTTGCCATGTACAGACAATGATGCAATGATTGGGTCTTCCCTTTTATTAGGCAGCGCAAAAAGCTGCTCCAAAAGCGGTTCTTAGCTTTTTTTAATGACTGTATTTACGCCGGTTGGTATTGTACTCTAGCACAGTTTGGCCATGCTGCCTAGTTGGCATAGCCTGGCTGGTGGTACTTATTAAATTGCTATTCTCATTTTACCACGAACTCTGCAGTGTTGCCACATTTCCTTGTGCGACTCATTTTTCTCATTTTTAGGACTGTATTATTACTGTGGTAAATAGATTTTTTTTGTTATTTGGTTGCTGTACAGGAAGGCATTTTCACATGGCGGTTTTTACCAAGGACTTAGCTTTTTTTTTTTTTTTTTATGCTATTTTCTGAGATCATCAATATGTGATCTGTGGGGGTCTGACTCCCAGTGACCTGTTTGATCCACTGGATAGCAGCTGTGCTTGTTTTTTCAGCTCAGCCCCATTCACTTGTTTCTGCCACAAGTTCTGGCAAAAATATATACTGGAGGCAATGACCGGTATATGAAGGGGGTCCTGGTTAGCAGAATAACTGTGGGGACTGCATTTTAAAATAATTACTGCACTGCATATGAAGATCAGATTTCCTCCCCATCTAAGTGCTATAAAATACGATATGACCGAGGCTTTTTTATGAAATATATATAATATCTCATTAGATATATTTTTATTTATAATAACTTCTTTCATAATAATTAAATTATGATTATTATTAACATCTTGTCCATTCAATTCAATAATGTATTTAAAGGCTATAAAACACCTTTGGGGCAATTTTGTATTATTGCATTTTACTCATTTTGGCATTAAAAAGTTTACTCAATTGATCTTTATTTAAAAAGAAAAATGTCAGTTTTTTTTTCTACAGTCTTCACTTTCATATGCACCTACAGACCATTTCATTCTCCTGTACAATAAATCCATCAGGGAGCTTCACTGATGGTTCGAAGTGTGGCTCTTATCTGTATCTTACGGTCAGCTCATAAACACTCATTTATGGCTGGGTTCACATGTTTTTGTCATAGATTTTCACTGTAAAAAAAAATTACGCACACATTAACGTATACATTTTGCCAGACGCATGTACCACACTTTTCCATCCTGCAAAGTCTAGCTAAAAACTTATATGTTAACATATAATTTCTTTGTTACAATGACACTCTATAGAGACAGATGTCTCTGTTTGGCATCTGTCGGAGGCATCCATCAACATATACGTTTTTTTAATATGTTAAATGTATATGACACAAATCTCATTTTGCTGTACGTCAAGCAGATATGTTTAGACTTACAGTATAAAAAAAGACAAAAAAAAACAGATGTATGCAATTTTGTGGCTGTCATTGACGTATGTGCATACATTTCAATACGTTTGTGTCCGTTTTTTAAAAAACATATTTGTTTTTATCCAGATACCTCAGTTTCAGAAAAATGTACGTATATTTGGCCCCATAAAACGCACTTTTTCCCCCCAAAGTGGTGGAAAAACGTCAGTGTGTCTTGTGTGGCGAATACTAATGAGTGCTTCCATTATGGCATGATGATGCCTGTCTGGCGCAGTCAATCAAAGTGCAGAGGGTGCGGCAATTGAAGAGAGAGCAGAGCATTCAGGTGTAACGACAACGCCCACATTGCACCAAGAGGCTCATTTGCTCATATTAAGCAATCATTCTTCTCAGCAATGTGGTCACATAAGAAAATAAGACCAACACAAATGCCTTCAGCTGCCAATTGCACATGCAACAGGTCAGCCAGTTTCAAAGGCACAAATCTGCTGATAGATGTTCTTTAAATGTTCATGGAAATTTATATAATTTTTTTTTGTATAATTAGGTATAGGTTCTTCAAAAGAAACCGTAAAACAAAAAAAAAAACAACAGTAAATGCATAATGCAAAATAAAAAGAAATGAAAACCAGGTCTTTGGCCTCTCATAATCTAAAAGTTCCATTGGGAGTCTGCAAGTAATCAAGCGAAGTGGATTACCAGGTAACGCACGAGGATGAGAAAATCCTGTCAGTACCTAATGGATAAAGGCCACTGAGGTCACTGCCTGGACAAGTCATGGGAGACAGTTCAGGAAAACAAGCTCTGCTCACTGCAATCACTTAATGCAGAAGGAAAGGAGACTGCAGTAAATGTAGCCTTTCAGCAATATAGGTCTGACACACCCATTACTATGATGACTTAATACTGCAAGGTACTGTGACTGGAGTCTTGAATGATAATAGCGTGTTCTTCTACCCAAAATAATCTATCGTGTATTGTCAAGCTTTAGATTTTCTACACACCCTTCTTATAACCAGATACATAGGTGGCGTTATACTGGTGGCCATAGAAATTAATATTTATTATGGGTTTTCAATCCTACATTTGGTCACCCATTAAAGTCAATAAGTCTAGTCCTGTTTTCTGAGAAGATAAGACATTTTTGCCTCAGTATGATGGGAAAGAAGTAACCTGGAGGCAACCATCGCCAAAAATACGTGTCAAGAGGGCTTCATCTATGGGTATTGCCACCAAAGGACATAATGCGACAATGTAATATAAAAGTTATCTACATGGTACTTGGTTTGGGTTCTGTATTATTCTGTGATTCATTTAGTCTTGTTATAACCATGGTGTTTCTCCGAATATACTAAGTAAATTAGTTTTTTCTATGTATACTGGCTTTAAGTATGATATATCTCCTAAGTATATTAAAGGCCCATCAATATCTGATCGGTGAGGTTCAGACACCACCACCAATCAGCGGTTTGAAAAGGCTGCGCCCTCCTCACAGCATACCAAGCACAACCACCCATCTCGAAAAACTTTCTCACTAGCAGTAGCAGGATGACAGGCTGAACTGGATGGACAGATGTCTTTTTTCGTCCTTATGTACTATGTTACATATTTAGCCACACAAAGTTCCATTACTTCCTCTTTACAGACTGGCTTTTATCAATAAAAAGGATTTCCCCACCAGGTTCGGCAACCCCAAAGTCAATATACCATACAGTAGACAGCTATACCCCTGCACCATCAGCTTGATCAAGTGTGCATGTGATAACAATAGGGAGTGGGGAATAAGCTTCTTTTCCCTGACACCTATTGTCAGGAGAGCGCTGGGACACCCCCATACACATTAGATTCGATTTCTTGCAACTGCTGTGCCAGTATCATGGAAACTTTTAGGTCACCACACACCTTATTGATCTTCATTAAATGTAATGATGGTAGAGCTCACAGTGTAGGCCTAACCTTAGCATTTCAACAGTCTTAGACACAGTAATCAGAATTGTTACATCTGAAAAAGGAGGCCCCGGATCTGAGATCTTTACAATGTTATCAATCTATAGACATTTGCCGAGATAAAATTATGGACCCTTTGACTACAATGTTACACAGTTCTCAGTACTTCAATGGTGCCAATTAACGCCTCCATTGACTTACTATACATTTTTGGCTCTGGTTTTCGAGCTATGCACGTTTTATTTTTCCTTTTTGTATCCCCTTGAACAGGGTGACTCAAGTTCAGTACTTTTAATATCTGCTATTAAGAAAATAACCACAATTTTGAATTTCAAATGTAGAAATTCATTTTTAAACCCACTGGATGGTTTCTCAAAGTCATCCTGGAAACGTCAGAGTTTCACTTTCTATAGGTCCAGAGTTGTGAATATTCACTAGGAAAAGGTCTACTTTAAACTGCAATATGAAGATTAATGTGATGCTCTAGAAGATGAAATAAAGAACTGTCCAAAAGACAGTGGAAGGGGAAAAGGAGAGAAAGGCATTAATCAATACAATAATTGAAAACGCACTCTACGGGAAGTGACAAGACAAGCGGCAAGGAGATCAACTTGTGGTGCCTCTGACAGCCTCGTAATGGGATTGAGTGAAATTCTGACACAAAAAAAAAGAGGTTACATGTGGGGGTTCAGAGGTCTGTGGGATTCTAGGAATTGCTCTCTATAGACACAGCAATAATTCATAGTGCATCAAATGGAAATTTCACCTATGCAATGTCCTTCAGTTTTCCTTAACATAAAAAAACATTAAGAAATATGTAGTAATTTGCTCCAGTTCTCCTAGTACCAGGGAATATCATTGACAGACCGCTAATGAAAAATAATGCAGAATTCTTTTCACAGATTGCCTTAGCAAACGGTGCATTGGGTCACCCAAAACTGACTAAAAACTAATTCAAATGATCAGTTTAACCTAAATCTATCAATTTTTGGTGACATTGTGTTAAACTCCAGCTCACTGCAAAAGTAGACTGCTCAGGGGTCTGTGAAAAATCCCACAAAATTAGCATTGGTGACCACACTGGTCGTCCCAGCTTGACTTAACCCATTCCTGACCAGCACTTTAATACGCTGGCCGGGTCTTTAAAGATGGGCGCCATAGCCACGGGTGGCCGCCTGCTTCTTATAGCAGACACCCGCGGCTCATGTCTGCAACTGGCAGTAATAACGATCGTGGACTTTTACCCTGCAGATACGGTGGTCAAGCCTAACACGGCATCTGAGCGCACAGAAAACCAAAAGTGCTTGCTTTTGGTGGTGCTTCAGCTCCCCCGTGTGGCGATCGGAGGAGCCAGAGCTTGTGTGCAGTAGCCCCTGTCTTTGTGAATGACAGGAGGCTGCTGCACAGTATTTCCTACGGAGCCCTTGCCTGTAATAGTGCTCCATAGGAAAGTAGCAAAATCATCATAGACTTCAATGGAAGTGCATCGGAGTCTATGATAATAGAAATCAGATGATTGATTGTTATAGTTCCCTATGGGAACTATAAAAAAGAAGTTTAAAAAAATAAATAAATAAAAAGAAAGAAAACATAAAAATTGAAATCACCCCCCTTTTCCCCAAAATAAAAAGAAAAGAAAAAGGAAACGGAAAAAGGGAAAAAAAAGCATCCAAATGGCCGATTCGCCGTTTTTGGTCGCTTCATTTTTCTACAAAAAATGAAATAAAAAGTGATCAAAAAGTCATACATACCCCAGAATGGTATCAATGAAAAGCTCAGATCGCCCTGCAAACAAAAAAAGCTCCGTACACATAATTACCAAAAAGTTATAGGGGTCAAAATATGGCGACAGAAGAATAAAACAGATTTTTTCCCCCACTTTCAAAACACAAGAAAAACTATACATATAAGGTATCACTGGATTCGTACTGCCCTGTTGAATAAAAATAACTGGTCAGTTTTATCGCACATCGAATGTCGTAAATAAAAAACCCGTAAAACTGTGGTGGAATTGCTTTATCTTTGCAGTTTTACCCCATTTTGAATTTTTTTCCCGCTTCCCACTACATGATATGCAATATTAAATGGTGGTGTTGGAAAGAACAACTTGCCCCGCAAAAAACAAGCCCTCATATGGCTTGGAAAATGCAAAAAAAATAAAATAAAAAACCTCTGGGGATGAAAGGAGTATCCCCGTCTTATAAATAATGAAATAATGCCACCACTGTATGGCCATGAGGGTGCAACCTCTGAGACCATTACTGATTCTGAGAACGAAGGGGATGCAAAGCTGCATCGGGAAAAGCAGTCAGCCCCTTTTACTTGCAAAATTGTACAGGACACAACACTAAACCAGCGCTGCATCCGCTTCATTCTCAGAAACCGTTGGGGTACCAGAGGTCTAATTCTCATCAATGATAATGTGATACCATATTTTTGCAATAGAAGCTAAAGACAAAAAATGGTAGCATTCGTTTTACTCATGAGAGGG
The DNA here is from genome assembly GCA_033119425.1 of Bufotes viridis. NCBI lineage: Eukaryota > Metazoa > Chordata > Amphibia > Anura > Bufonidae > Bufotes > Bufotes viridis. The sequence goes on along the minus strand of CM065590.1, from coordinate 406,757,183 downwards.
GCAAATTTATGAAACTGTCTAAAACAGAAAAAAAAAGGAATTGCCCATAGGTACCATTGTGTAGCCTGCTCCTGAAAAACGTAAGCTGCACTATGGTCAACAATTTTTTTTTAAAGACAGTTTTCCTGAATCTCCATGGTTACAGACTACAAACATACCCCCATGTAGTCTGACCATGCAGTCATACTCCATTCCAGGCAGATTCCCATTTCTGGCTTTTGTACAATATGTACAGTATCTTGGAAGAAGTACGAGACAGGCGAGGGTATGACTTGCTTTCGGTCTGTAAACATGGATATACACAAGACAGAAGACAGTTGCAATCTAACATGCCTAACTGTTAACAGGGTTTTCAAAGATGGCCTATCCTCAGGATACACCAACCATCCTGAGGATAGTTCTGAAGAACCTCTCAATAGGATCCACTGGGCATTGTCGGTATGGGTCAAAAACCTTAGGCCTAATCCATACAACCATGACATAAAATGGAGATTTTAAAGCAATGCACAATGTGATAAAGGCTTTCTTTCCGAGGATTCAGCTTTGTGAAGACTTCCATAGTGTCAATTGTGTTTGTCTCCAGACAGTATGACCTTGTCAGCACTGACTGGATTATTCAAGTGCATAGTGAATCGTCCCCACTGACGAAAATGAAAAATAGAGAGCCTAAATTGTTATTTTATAGGGAATTACTTACTAAGGCTTCTTTCACACTTGCGTTCTGAGGATCCGGCGGGCACTTCCGTCCCGCCGGATCCATCAGAACGCAAGTCGTCTGAAAGCATTAGAAGACTGATCAGGATCCTGATCAGTCTTCTAATGCTTTCAGGTTACTATGGCAGCCAGGACGCTACTAAAGTCCTGGTTGCCATAGTAGGAGCGGGGAGCGGGGGAGCAGTATACTTACAGTCCGTGCGGCTCCCGGGGGCGCTCCTGAATGACGTCAGAGCGCCCCATGCCCATGGATCACGTGATCCATGCGCGTGGGGCGCCCTGACGTCACTCTGGAGCGCCCCGGGAGTCGCACGGATGGTAAGTATACTGCTCCCCCGCTCCCCACTACATTTTACCATGGCAACCAGGACTTTAGCGTCCTGGCTGCCATGGTAACAATTGAGAAAAAGCTAAACGTCGGATCCGGCGATGTGACGGATTAATGCACTTCAATGGGCATTAATTCCGGATCCGGCGTTACAGCATGTCTTCCGGATTTTTGGACGGAGACAAATCCGCAGCATGCTGCGCTTTTGTCAACGTCCAAAAAACGTTCACATACTGAATGGAAGACATCCTGATGCATCCTGAACGGATTGCTCTCCATTCAGAAATCATGGGGATGATCCTGATCAGTATCTTTCCGTCCTAGAGCCCCGAGGACGGAACTCTAGGATAGAAAGCAAAAACGCTAGTGTGAAAGGGGCCTAAAACACACGTCATGAGAGCTAAGAGGTGCTTCTAAAAAGGGACTCTAGTTTAAATACACAAAGGAAGGTTAAGGGGGTAGTTCATTTATAAGTTTCCAGACTGAATGGGCTCATGAGTCCATGCGGTGTCACAGTAATCTGACATGCACCTATCAGCTCTCCTGAGATGCTTCCCCCATCTTTGTAGAAATCCCACCACCACAACCGCGCATTAATGGAAACCAAAACAGTGGTGGTCACATGATTAATCACGTGACAGTTTTGTTTTCCACAGCCGCATCCTCTTATGGACACGATCACTGCCATTTTGGTTCCCAAGGATGGGGCGGACGCAGCGGTGGGATGTTTACATAGCAGCGGTCTGGTCACAAGCAGGTGGGCAAAAAGATACATATCAGAAGATTTTGGTTTGCGTGCGCATCCAGGCCAAGTTCTTTAAATTGGCCAGTCTCTTTAAGACCCAGAAAAGACAGTTTAAAAGGCTGGTTGAGGCATCGGTAATCTGAGAAGTCTCTAATTTGCTCATTTTCCTGCATTTTACACACAGCAGAGGAGGCATAAAATATTCATTGGTTTCCCCTACACCACTGAAAAGGGGCTGACCTGTCAAATAATATCATTCTCTCTTTCTGCACCAGTGGCTTTAGTGGCTGCTCGTTGGGTTGGTCTGAAATGCGGAACACTCAGAAGGCAAATTAGGCCAAACCTGGTGCTTTTAGGTCTGGAAGAGCTTGAGAAGAGTGAAGGCTGCTGCAGGCCAGGAAGCCATAGTCAAGCTGGGGAAGTGATACATTACATCTCTGGACCTGGGGCAAAAGGGCAAAGGGCCAGCCCGAAGAACGAATATAGTATATTAAAGGCTTGTTTACAGGTTTAAGGCATTTTGGAAGATATATTCAAAAATATAAGGTTCAATATCATATCATTTAGGGAGGCCATGATACAAAAAAGAATTCCATGATCTTGCTGACCTTTGATAAAGACATTCTGGCAGCTGGTTCAGGAGTTTGCTGGGGTCACACGACACAGCGTGTGGGTGACACATCCCGAGTGCCATGCTCTTCTAAAGATCCGGATACATCACGTACAACTGCTTCTGGCACATGCAGCAGTGCCGAAGGTTTAGCTTCATAAAGAAAGCCATGTTTTAAGGGGTTATCTGACAAATGTGATAAAATAATAAAGAACAAATACCTGCCACTTAATCCCCCGCTGCTTCCAGCACGGCCAGTCCAGGCGTTACCTCCTTTATGTTTACAGTCTGCACCGGTGATGTAGCTATAAAAGACATGTGACCACTGCAGCCAATCACTGGCCTCAGCAGTATACAGCACGAGACTGATGAAGACAGTGATTAGCTTGCAGTCATGTGCAGTATACAGCTAAGGGTCTCTGGAAACTGCAGGGGACTACATGGTGAGTATGCTAGCTTTTATTATTATTTTAATTACATTTGGAAGCACTGGGCAGTCTGCTTATAAAGTGGACAACAAGTGGAACTATCAGAAAATTACATTAATTAAAAGAGTTTTAATTAAAATATATTTCTTAAAAATTTTGGAAGTATTTTTAATTATTATGTGACAAGGAACATAAAAAGAAATCTTGATAAATTGCTTTTTTCACGGTGGGCACCAGAGCAGATACTTCCTCCCCTCCGATGGTCACTTGCCAGCTTTACTGTATGCACTGGATGATGAGAATCATATAATCATCAAAGCGTAGAGGAGTGCGTGGAAGCTCCATTGTAGGGTTGCACCGGGTATCAAATTTTTGATACCCAATCGATACTTTTGTACCCGGATCAATCCGATACCGGGATCTGCCATTTTCCAAAACTAGGATGCGCTACTGCGCAGCCTAGTAACCGTTAGAGATCATGGCACGCACCACTCTCCACATGCACCATGTTCTCCTCAGCAGCACAGTGGAGAACGAGAGAGTCCCTCCCTCCCCACTGTGATGCGGGTACTGCCGGCTACTAATGAGGAGATAGTACTGATGAGGAGGGGAGGGACTGTGGCCACAGCGCCATCAATGCATATAATTTACCCCTTAACCACTTCAGCCCCCCTAGCTTAAACACCCTTAATGACCAGGCCACTTTTTACAAATCCGCACTACACTACTTTCACCGTTTATTGCTCCGTCATGCAACTTACCACCCAAATGAATTTTACCTCCTTTTCTTCTCACTAATAGAGCTTTCATTTGGTGGTATTTCATTGTTGCTGACATTTTTACTTTTTTTGCTATTAATAAAAATTTAACGACATTTTTGCAAAAAAATGACATTTTTCACTTTCTGTTGTAAAATTTTTCAAAAAAAACTACATTTCTATATACATTTTTCTCTAAATTTATTGTTCTACATGTCTTTGATAAAAAAAGTCCAATAAGTGTATATTTATTGGTTTGGGTAAAAGTTATAGCGTTTACAAACTATGGTGCAAAAAGTGAATTTCGGCATTTTGAAGCAGCTCTGACTTTCTGAGCACCTGTCATGTTTCTTCAGGTGCTAGAATGCCAGGATAGTATAAATAACCCCCAAATCACACCATTTTAGAAGAAGACACCCCAAAGTATTCGCGGAGGGGCATGGTGAGTTCATGTATCATTTCATTTTTTTCACAAGTTAGCGGAAAATGACACTTTCTGAGGAAAAAAATAAAAATAATAAAGTTTCCATTTCTGCTAACTTCTGGCAAAAAAAAAAAATCTCAGACGGACTCACTATGCACCTCAGTGAATACCTTGGGGTGTCTACTATTCGAAATGGGGTCATTTGTGGCGTGTTTACTGTTCTGGCATTTTGGGCGGGGCTAAATTGTGAGCAGCCCTGTAAAACCTAAAGGTACTCGTTGGAATTTGGGCCCCTTTGCACCCAGGCTGCAAAAGTGTCACTCATGTGGTATCGCCGTACTCAGGAGAAGTAGGGCAATGTGTTTTGGGGTGTATTTTTACATATACCCATGTTGGGTGAGAGAAATATCTCTGTAAACTGACAACTTATAAATTTTTTTAAAAGTTGTCGTTTACAGCGATATTTCTCACACAAAGTATGGGTATATATAAAAATACACTCCAAAACACATTGCCCTACTTCTCCTGAGTACGGCGATACCACATGAGTGACACTTTTTGCAGCCAAGATGCGCAAGGGGCCCTAAAACCAATGAGTACCTTTAGGATTTCACAGGGCATTTTTACGCATTTGGATTCCAGACCTCTTCTCACGCTTTAGGGGCCCCTAAAATGCCAGGACAGTATAAATACCCCACATGTGACCCCATTTTAGAAAGAAGACACCCCAAGGTATTCTGTGAGGGGTATGGTGAGTTCATGTAAAATTTTATTTTTGTCACAAGTTAGTGAAATAAGAGACTTTGTAAAAAAAACAAAAAAAAAAAATATATAAATTTCCGCTAACTTGTGCCCAAAAATAAAAATTCTGTAAACTCGCCATGCCCCTCACGGAATACCTTGGGGTGTCTTATTTCCAAAATGGGGTCACTTGTGGGGTATTTATACTGACCTGGCATTTTAGGGGCCCTAAAGCGTGAGAATTCAAATGCGTAAAAATGCCCTGTGAAATCCTAAAGGTACTCATTGGTTTTAGGGCCCCTTTGCGCACCAGGCTGCAAAAAGTTGCACACATGTGGTATCGCCGTACTCAGGAGAAGTAGGGCAATGTGTTTTGGGGTATATTTTACATATACCCATGCTGGAGTGTGAGAAATATCGCTGTAAACGACAACTTTTACATTTTTTATTCAAAGTTGTCAATTTACAGAGATATTTCTCTCACCCAGCATGGGTATATGTAAAATACACCCCAAAACACATTGCCCTACTTCTTCAGAGTACGGCGATACCACATGTGTGACACTTTTTGCAGCCAAGATGCGCAAAGGGGCCCTAAAACCAATGAGTACCTTTTAGGATGGCATTTTTACGCATTTTTCTTCTCACGCTTTAGGGTCCCTAAATGCCAGGGCAGTATAAATACCCACATGTGACCCCATTTTGGAAAGAAGACACCCCAAGGTATTCCATGAGGGGCATGGCGAGTTCATAGAAGATTTTTTTTTGGCACGAGTTAGCGGAAATTGATTTTTATAGTTTTTCTCATAAAGTCTCCCTTTCTGCTAACTTTTGACAAAAAGTTAAATTTTTCACGGACTCACTATGCCCCTCAGTGAATACCTTGGGGTGTCTTCTTTCCAAAATGGGGTCACTTGTGGGGTGTTTGTACTGTTCTGGCATTTTGGGCGGGCTAAACTGTGAGCAGTCATGTAAAGCTAAAGGTACTCGTTGAATTTGGGCCCCTTTGCACTCAGGCTGCAGAAAGTGTCACTCATGTGGTATCGCCGTACTCAGGAGAAGTAGGGCAATGTGTTTTGGGGTGTATTTTACATATACCCATACTTTGTGTGAAAAATATCGCTGTAAATTGACAACCTTGTATAAAAAAAATTAAAAGTTGTCATTTACAGAGATATTTCTCTCACCCAGTATGGGTATATGTAAAATACACCCCAAAACACATTGCCCTACTTCTCCTGAGTACGGCGATACCACATGAGTGACACTTTTTTCAGGCAAGATGCGCAAAGGGGCCCAAATTCCCATGTGTACCTTTAGGATTTCACAGGACATTTTTACGCATTTGGATTCTCACGCTTTAGGGGCTCCTAAAATGCCAGGGCAGTATAAATACCCACATGTGACCCCATTGTGGAAGAAGACACCTCAAGGTATTCTGTGAGGGGCATGGCGAGTTCACAGAAAAATAAAAAATTTGGCACAAGTTAGCGGAAATTGATTTTTTATTTTATTTTTTTTACAAAGTCTCATATTCCACTAACTTGTGACAAAAAAATAAAATTTTGCATGAACTCACCATACCCCTCACAGAATACCTTGGGGTGTCTTCTTTCTAAAATGGGGTCACATGTGAGGTTTTGTACTGCCCTGGCATTTGAGGGCCTCCTCAATCATTACACGTATGGCCAGCATTAGGAGTTTCTGCGATTCTCCGTATATTGAGCATACGGGTAATGAGATTTTTTTTGTCCGTTCAGCCTCTGCGCTGAAAAAAAAAAAAAAAATGAACTGCACAGATTTTTTCATTCGCATCAATCAATGTGGATGAAAAAATCTCGGCCAAAATCAGTGACTGCGGTGGGCTGGGCGCTAGCTACCTAACAAGTAGCTAGCTAACTGGTGGTGATAAGGGACCCTTATGCTCCATTCACACGTCCGAAATTCTGTTTGCGGAACGGAATTGCGGACCCATTCATTTCTATGGGGACAGACTTTGTCCCGCTCGGATCCGGAATTGCGAATCCGCACTTACGGGTCTGCACTTCCGTTCCGCAAATATATAGAACATGTCCTTTTCTTGTCCGCAATTGCGTACAAGAAAAAGCATTTTCTATATAGTTCTGGCAATGTGCGGATCTGCAAAATGCGTAAAGCACATTGCCGGTGTCCTTGTTTTACGGATCCGCGTCGCGGATCCGCAAAACACATATGGACATGTGAATAGAGCCTTACAGGGGGTGATCAGTGACAGGGGGTGATCAGGAAGTCTATATGGGGTGATCAGGGGTTAACAAAGGGTTAATAGTAGTTATAAAGTGAGGGGGTGGGGGGTTAGTGTAGTGTTTGGTGCAACTTTACATTGTTACCTGGTCCTCTGGTGGTCGATCCCAGTAAATGGGACCACCAGAGGACCAGGTATTAGGTATATCAGACGCTGTTAGCAACACAGCGTCTGATATACCACTTTGATCTCATTTATTTTACATTTACAGCCTGCCAGCGATTGATCATTGCTGGCAGGCTGTAGTACAACTGCAGAGCCGCGCTCTGCTGTGAACGCGTGCGCGCGTTCACAGCAGATCTCGGCTCTCGCGAGATGACGCACGGATGCGTCCAGGAGGAATAAACCTGCCGCCGCCTGGACGCATCTGTGCGTTCGGCGGTCGGGAAGAAGTTAATACAAATGCGCCACCTGTGGGGTTGATTGCCGCGGTTCGGCGGATCGCCGTGCCAAGTCATTGAGATCAGGTGCCGGGTATGTGATACGGCCGGCACCCGCAGCCTACATTTGTATTTCGGTGTAAATTTTATGCAATGGTGGCGCAGAGGCTTTCCCCTCTCAGTATTACAATCATCTTCATTATATTCATTGGTGGCGCAGAGCGCCCTCCCACCCCTCCCCCAGCATTATATTCATTGGTGTCAGTGGCCACAGGGTCCCACTCTCTTCCTCCTGAGAATATTCATTAGTGACAGAGGCAGCTTCTGATCGCAGCCCCAGTAGTAAAATAGCAGGGTTCCGATCGGTTACCAGAGGCCTCCCCCCCTCATTATTATAATCATCTTCATTGTATTCATTGGTGGCACAGTGCATGTCCCCTCCCTTCCTCCTGAGAATATTTATAAGTGGCAGCTTTCGATTGGAGCCCCAGCAGTGAAATCACGGGGCTCCGATCGGTTACCATGGCAGCCAGGACGCTACTAAAGCCTTCCATGGCTGCCATGGTAAGCTCCCTGCTGCTGTGTGCACAAAGTGTGAGTGTGAAGTCCTACTCACCCTAATAGATCTCTAGGAGGGAGAATAGGACAAGGGTTCTAGCCCCATAAGGTGGCTATAATAAAAAATAAAAATAAATAAAAAAAATAAATAAAAATAATAGTTTAAATCACCCCCTTTACCTATGCAGTGAACGCCATGACAGAAAAAAATAACTAAAAAATACGTGATTTGCAATTTAGTCACCTTGTCCAACCAAGAAAATAGCATAGGACCAGTGGTGTAGGGATTTCCATAGCAATGGCTATGGGGCCCTACGCCACTAGGAGCCCGGGCCGCCGGCTGAGGAGCGCACTCTTGCTGGGAGCGCTGGCGCCGCTCCTCCCTGCCCAGTGCCGCCTCCTAGATAATTTATTCACTGCACTTGCCTCTGTAATTGAAAAGAAGCGCCGGAATCTCGCACAGGCGCACTGGCAGAGGCATCGAAGTGCGCATGCGCCATCTTCCTGGCCTCTGCCAGTGCGAAATTACGGTGCTTCTCTTCAATTACAGAGGCAAGTGCAGTGAATAAATTAGCTAGGAGGCGGCGGGGATCTGTGGATGACACTGAAAGGGGGATCTGTGGATGACACTGAAAGGGGGATCTGTGGATGACACTGAAAGGGGGATCTGTGGATGACACTGAAAGGGGGGGGGGGAATCTGTGGATGACACTTAAGGGGGGTGGGGATCTGTGGATGACACTTAAGGGGGGGGGGGATCTGTGGATGACACTTAAGGGGGGTGGGGGGGATCTGTGGATGACACTTAAGGGGGATCTGTGGATGACACTTAAGGGGGATCTGTGGATGACACTTAAGGGGGATCTGTGGATGACACTTAAGGGGGGGGGGGATCTGTGGATGGCACTTAAGGGGGAGAGATCTGTGGATGGCACTTAAGGGGGAGGGATCTGTGGATGGCACTTAAGGGGGAGGGATCTGTGGATGGCACTTAAGGGGGAGGGATTTGTGGATGGCACTTAAGGGAATCTAGGGAGGGGTGTGGGGATGTTGGGGTGGGAGGTCCTGAAGGGGTGTTTGGGTGGGAGCTCTGGAAGGGGTGGGAGCGCTGATAGGTATGTGGGGGTGGGAGATTCAGGAGGGGGGGCCCATAAAAAATGTTTGCTATGGGGCCCAGTCATTTCTAGCTATGCCCCTGCATAGGACTGTTTTATTATGGGCTGGACATTCCATAAAATGCAGAATGCACATGGCTTTTTTGGGGTTTTATTTTTTTCACGTGGTATTAAATGGTATCGAGTATCGCAATTGAATCAAAATTTAGATATCCTGACATTGCTACTCCATCGTACTGCCGGAAGCTTAGATAAGGTAGGAGCGCAGCACTATACACGATATACACAGAAAAAAGTTCCTAATTTAGAGTCTCAATCCCTTCATGGAGACTTAGGATGGCCATACACATAAGATTAAAGTCGGCAGGAATGGCAGAATTCAGCCTTTCCAGCCGACTGTCGTCTGAAAAACTAGTGCGAACGAGCATTCGTAATCGCAGACACTTGTCTGCCGAAAATGCAATCCACCATGCTGGAAAACTTCGGCCGCTCATCGGCCAAAACTGCATGTTTATGGCACGATCAGCCGAATTCAGCCAATCACTTGCTATTGTGCTCAAGCATCAGGGAGAAAAAGAATGCGGGTGATCATTATCTCAAATGTATGGCCAGCTTTAGGCTTATATTAGATACGCAGATGAAGTAGGTGATTGTCAGGAGGGAAGCGTTCCTTCCCGACAATGGTCTGCAGAGGAGACCGCTACTATTACATGCAGCGATCTCCTCTACAGTATAGGGAGCAGTAATGCCATTGTGCGTCCCCATACTGAATAATTATTTGCCGGCAGCAGATCGTGATTACGCTGGTAAAACACTGATTTTTAAACCTGCTGAAAGATTGCGATTGCCCAGTAATCAGCGGCAGTATCACACAGGCAGATCATTGCTAACGAGTGCTCATACGAACGCCTGTTAGCGATAATCTGCACGATTATCTGCGCGCCTAATATAAGCTTAATAATCAGTTTATTTCAGCTGCCATAAAGAGCACACACCTTACTGTACTGACTACGCAGGAAATACAGCAATGAAATAGTGGCCATCAACATGACCACCCCCATTTTATAAATAAAATAAAAAATTTCTACAATATACGTAAAAAAGACTAAACACATTTTTTATCATTTATACACTTAAAAGTGATTAATGAAACTGAAATTAAATACATGACAAATTCCTTTTAAAGGGGTTTTCCAAAATAAATAAAAACTCCAGCAAGCTGCACTAAATATAAAATAAGGGCGTCACCATCGCTCTTGCTGCACCCAGCCACTAAGTCACTGCTTTGATTGACAGGGCCAAGCAGTGGCAAAGCAGCCACTGAAAGAGAATTTCCTAAATATTAAGAGGAATTAATTAATAATGAAATTGTTTAATGGGGTCGTCTCATCGAGTGTTCTGAATGTGGTCCCCAGGCACTGCTGGTACCCTTGGCAAAACACAGATTTAGGCTACATTCACACGACCGTGAATGTGTCCGCGTCCGTTCCGCAATTCTGCGGAACGGGTGCGGACCCATTCACTGTCTATGGGGCCGGACAAGGTGCGGAGAGCACACTAGGTGCTCTCCGCTTCCGCATTTGCGGAGCGCGGCCCCGAACTTCCGGTCCGCGGCTCCGCAAAAGATAGAACATGTCCTATTCTTGTCCGCAGCCTGCGGACAAGAATAGGCATTTCTATGGAGGGTGCGGCTGAGGGTATTGCGGATCCGTAACACACTACGGTCGTGTGAATGTAGCCTAAGCCTGAGGAATTCGCAGCCAGCCAGACGCCTGTTCTGGCTCTTAGAAGGGGGCAGCTATATGGACTGAAGAAACTCTTCATCAGGCAACCCCTTTATTTACATAGAGAAAAAAGGGGCTGTTTTTAGAGAAAAACAAACTTACATGTGACACAAACGAGAGCTGCCCTAACAGAGAGGTCGACCAACAGCCCCCAGCGCTCACCCACACTCGAGGTGGCTGACGGGACTATTATTTCTGCAGCCACGTAGAACTGTAATGCGAAGGAGATGAAAATTCCAAAGGAGTACAGCAACTTCACCGACTGATATAACCTGCAGAAAAGAGAATGGCCATATTGGCCAAGAAAAGGAGTCAGAAGACATGTCATAGCATCGTGCAGCATTCACACCGGTCTACAGCTCCTATACAGAGCTTTGTTTCTCCATGGTAACAGACTGCAAGCTCACTCTGTAGTCAGATACTGCCAACATTCACCCTTCACCTGTCCCTTACTTCTTACTAACATACATTCAGTAGGCTGGTAAGTAGTGTGGGGCTAATGACAACATGGCTACAAGTAGCTTAGTTTTAGCATTTCCAAATAGATGATCATACACTGCAGATCAGCTATGGGAGCATTGCCCTGAGCACAAGTCTTTAGGAACCCAACTAAAGACTGACTTTACATACAAACATTTTAGGAATCCTTAAAGGGCATCTGTCCGCAGATTTGTACCTATGACACTGGCTGACCTGTTACATGTGCACTTGGCAGCTGAAGACATCTGTGTTGTTCCCATGTTCATATGTGCCCACACGGCTGAGAAAAATGAGGTTTTAAAGGGGTTATCTGGTAATAAGTATTGCTGACCTATCACTCATTGAAGTGAATGGGGCTGAGCTGCTGCTGTGCTTGGAAAGCTGCTGGGAGCCTGGTGCACTCACCAGAGCTCCGGTGATCGTGGAGGCGCCCTGTAACAGCTGATCATTGGGGAGAAGGGACTCGGACCCCCGCCGAGCTGATAATGATGACCTTATACCTAGAAGCTCTGAACTCTCTGCAACTACCGTGCCCTCTCCACTTTGAGTAACTGGGCAGGCCGCCGTGATGAAGTTTTCACTGGCTGGTCCCATAAATTTAAGTGGAGAGGGAGCGGACGTTACAGAAAGAGCAGAGCCTCTAGGTGCAATGGCAACGCCCTTGCTGCTCCTAGAGGCTCATCTACATATATTAAAACATTATTCTTCTCAGCAATGTGGGAACATGGGACCAACACAGATGCCTTCAGCTGCCAAGCACATATGCAACAGGTACAAAAATGCTGACACATGCCCTTTAATTTTGGATGTTTACTTTCTGGATACTTTCATTTAAAATTATTGATTTAGAACTGGGAAGCATTGTGGCACTTACCAACAATTGGGCAAATTCAGGGTTATGCTGGCCTCAATATCTGAGCCGAATCGTAAATAGCCAAGAGTCCCCATGCTGATGTAGAGAAGGGTTACAAACCCCATGCCGACATACAACACCACTGGAAACTGATGAGGGATCTTCATCTTGTTTTCTAAGGGCAAGACCTGGAAAAAGAAAGGAACACAAAAAAGGCTGCGATGCAACATTAATGGGCCTATAGCACAGGAATCTGCAGCCAGCCAGACTTGTCTGTTCTGGCTCTTAGAAGTGTGTGTGTGGGCTAAGGAAATATTTAGAGCCTCACTGAGGACAAGGACTGAAAAAGAGTACAACACTGTGGAACATGTTGGTGCCATATAAGAATTTTCCAAGACCACATTTGTTCCCTGGGTAGAGTTGAGCGAACTTGTGTTTTAAGTTCGGCGCCCAAAGTTCGGGTTGGGGTTATCCAAGCATCCCGTTATGGATTCCGCTACCACGGACCATAACGGCATTTGGAATCCATAAGGGGATTCTTCAATGAACCCGAACCTTGGACAACACGAAGGACCTGGGGTGACGTCACCGTCATGTGATCAGTGCAGGGGGCGTGGCTCAGTACTGGATTGGATAAGAGGTGGTAGCCTACGACCTCTTATCCAATCCAGTACTGAGCCACGCCCCCTGCACTGATCACATGACGGTGACGTCACCCTAGCTCCTTCACCCCGTGTTCCAAATGCCGCTATGGTCCGTTGTAGCGGAATCCATAACGGGATGCTTCGATTACCCAAACCCGAACTTTGGATGCCGAAATTAAAACACAAGTTCGCTCAACTCTATCCCTGGGGAGTATGATAAAACAGGTTTTACAAAATTAAAGCTCTACAGGGCTCCATTAGCACTGCTCAGCGATGAATATCACTGGAAATCTGGGGCATTGTACCACATTCCTCAGCTGCTGCAGAACCTCAGTGAGAAAAGAGGTGCTTCAGGTCAACCAAAGATTACAGCAGTTAGACCCAATAAGGGCTTATGCACACGACTGTGTGCTGGACACACATTGGGTCCGCATTTTTTTGTGGATCGCACGTGCGCCCATGTTATCCGTGTGCTGTCTGCATCTGTGCGACTGTTCCGCAAATTATAGAACATCCTATTCTTATCAATTTGTCAGAAAATAATAGGCATTTCTACAATAGGACCCGCAGAAAGTGAGGGATGCACACATCTGGCATCAGTATTTCGCGGCTCTGCCGGTCGTGGACTGCAAAACTGCAACGGTCTTGTTCATGAGCCCTTACGCTGAGTTATTACGAATATTAGGGCTTGCAAAATAATTAGAAGAATAGTAGTACAATATTCATATATTACCACACAGCAAAACTTCAGTCTAAATGGCCTGTCAGCTCTCTGCTCCAGGGCCAATGACCTACCAATTTTAGGATTGTGGTAATTAACATGCAATTAGCTTTGTTTTACAGCATCGATAAATGCCTGCATAAGTTTAGGCTTGTAAGGCCCCATACAGTGAGCCGACTGTAGGCCCTGAGGGGCGCCCTCATTATGCTACATTCAGTACAGTCCTGGAAATTCTCAACTCCTGATCTTGAGCATTAACCTATCTCACCTTGAATCGTTAGTCCTGTCCAGGATCAAGGATCTTAATGCTACAGCGTCAGTGGAAAGGAGCAGACGCCTATCAACTTGTGCAAAGTGCCAGAAGGAATCTGATCCCAGTAGGATCTAGGACTGATGCATCATATTATGAGGGCAACTCAAAAACAAAAGTGTTTAAATCACTTAAAGCAAATCTGGGGCATTTTCAGGAGTAAATTTCCCCCATAGTTTTCTTAAGAATACATTTATGCTGACATGATTTTGATTTGTTTGCGTCACAGAGCCATACGCTGCTGTAGTCCCATTCAGGGGGGGCTATTCTGCATGTAGTGACCAGCTGCGGTTTCAGCACAGAAACCTTGTTAAGAACTGGAATAACAATTGTTGTATTTTATTTTATTTTTTTTAAATATGCACTTATATTAAGCTTTTTGGTTGGGCATAGAATACGCCCCGACGTCCTCATCTTCAACCCGCCGTGCGAAGATACCCTAAAAAAGTACTACTGACAGGTTTAAAAAGATTGTCTGACATAGTAAAAAGCGCCAAGTGCTCCCAAAGGTGATAAAATAAATTAGAACATGATTCCCTGCCATTTCCAGCACTGACAGTCCGGTGCTCACCTCCAATCTACGTATATAGGCTGCAGCGGTGATGTAGCTATGCAAGGCATGTTACCACTGCAGCCAATCACTGGCCTCAGCAGTGTACAGCTCGAGACCAATGAAGCCAGTAGTTGGCTGAAGTCACTGCTGTAGCCTATGAACACAAACCTGAGAGGGGACCAAAGCCGCAGCCCTGGAAACTGTAGAGGACTGAGTGGTGAGTATATTGTCTTTTATTAGGTTAATTACATAGTAACATCGTTTGTAAGGTTGAAAAAAAAAAAGACATCTGTCCATCCAGGTCAGCCTGTTATCCTGAAAGGTTGATCCAGAGGAAGAAAAAAAAAACCTTTATGAGGTAGAAGGCAATTTTACCTTTTAGGGTAAATGGTATCATTTTATAAAGCAGCTTGTGTGTATTGGGGGCATAAGCCGCCAAGAACAGCGGGTTCAGCCGATAGTCTAATGTTTGTGGGGAGCTCCTTTTGTTCTCCCTGGAGATAAGCCACCTCCAGAAGTGTCTGGTAGCAGCTTTCTCCTCACTGAATACACATAAATGTTTGGCTGAGCTGAACGTGTATGTGTATGGAGGAGCTGGGAGAGATAGCCATCAGCTATTGAATATGTACAGTCATCCTTCGTCAAAAGTCCACAGAGGTAAGACGTGGTAAACAAACTGAAATCTATGCCCGCTATGGAATGACATAGATTTTTGCTATGAGTTACACCAAGTTTCTGGTGTAAATTCTTTAAAAATTTGCGAGGCCAAGGCCAGCCATCTTCCATTTTTGTGCAAAAATTGTGCTTTTTGTATACCAGGAAAGCTATCCTCTATAATGTGTGTAGTGTTCACATGAATTATACATTTACCCAGACACTATCTTACAAGCAATGAGGGCAAAAACCAAATGTTATTGGCCCCCACCATTTCCAGGCGAGTAACTTAATATAATAACATACTGTTGCCTTCTAAAGAGCACACCAGGTCAGAGATAAACACGGTACTACAGATCGACCTGCCTTAATTGTGGGCAATCTGCTCTGCAATGCCAATTCGTCTTATTATAGTCTATTCAACATCCATGCAGCAGCTACGCAATCTCACATCCCTTATTTACCCTGGTTCGTACATTTTCCATTTTATGACGAGGATCTGTTAGTGCCTTCAATTTCACAGCAAATCATCATAATCCTGTGAATGTAATCCAGACTCCGGAAAACAATCGGTAATTTAGTACAGGTGCAATAGAGATGGAAAACACCCCGATCCAACGGGACAAAGCAATCTCCAGTTGCTCTCATCTAGTGGAGCACAGACACAGATGAATGTAGTGTGGTATTTCAATTGACCTTTATTAAAAATATTGAGCCATTCTGTCACAAAGGGTTAACTGTTTTTCTAGCTGTGTGACTGGTACTTTCAGTCTGTGCCGTCATCTAATACAGCACTGCTGCACAAGGGATCCACAAATGTCATCTTATCACCACTGAATGCAAACCGATCTTACCGGTATCGTAGATCAGAAAATGGCATCGGGACATATAATCCAGGAGATCAGGCCCAGGTCAGGTAATGTCCTATGTCCTAGCCCTATGTTGTCCCCAATACCCTATTCTGGTTCTACAGGAGCGTAAGTAGAAAACCCTTGGAAGTGTGATCTCACTGGAATTGTCCCTCATGCTAACAGACTCTAAAAATCTCTATACGGGTGACAAACTCTACCAACCATAGGAGCCTTGGAGTAGAGAGGTCCCTAATGTCTCAAGGCGTGTGGTCTCATCAGTGGACTAAGCTGGAATTAGGTAACAAATAATAAGTCAAAAATTAAAGTATTAGATAGTTAGGTTTCCCTATCAACAAGGTTCAATTCTAAAAGAAATATGGTCCTCTGGTCCTAAGAACGGCTAGGGCAGGGATCAGCAAGCTTCGGCACTCCAGCTGTGGTGAAACTATGACTCCCAGCATTCACACTTGCTTGGTGTTCTCAGAACTCCCATGAAGTGAATGGAGCATTTTGGGTGCTGTAGTTTCACAACAGCTGGAGTGCCAGAGGTTGCTTACCCCTGGGCTAGGGTGTGCCGCTAGTCCTAAGAATGACTATGGTGAGCCTTAATCTCCTAGCCTAGCATTCTATCCTGAATGAAAAACTCACTGTAATACAGCAAAAAAGCGGCTACACCCTGCAGGTGATAAATGAAAGGGGTGCTCACCCTACGAATCTCACCCTAGATTTAAAAAAGGAACCAGAAATAAATAAATAATTAGGGGGCACACCCACTATTTGGAGTAAACTGCTGGTATAGTAACATAAAAATTGGCATAAAAATTTAATATAGAAATATCATGAACGCACATAAAACCAAATATACAAAAGTGGTGACCCAGTAAGGGTAAAATCGCACAAAACCTGTAAAGTAAAATAGCACAAATCCTTGGACACAGATGATATTAACTTGGAGTCCGGCTAACAACAAAGTTATTAAGCCCAAGCCTGTAGTGAAATTAAAAAGTTCATCCAAAAGATCATAAAGCTCCACCGATGTGATCCTATGGAGGGCAACGTTGAGGGTACAGATATATAAATATAAATGCAGTGAGGAGACCCTCTAGGTGAAAGTCACTTTTTGATCGAAACGAGCTTCATGATCTAACCAAACTTCATCGCTATCGTGGGGAGCATAACATACAGACACGGACCTGCTCAGCCAAGATGCAGGCACTCCTCCGTTGAACCTTGCGGCAGTTGTAAGCAAACAGTCTTTTCCACCTACCTCCCTCCTCGCGCGTCCAACTCGCTCCTCTTGCTGAGACGTCCCCTGACACCAATGGCGTCCCACGTGGTGTCCGTCTAGCGTGGCGTACCACGTGACTTTGCCGGGGTTAGAAGGCGCTTTGTTTCCGAGGATGGGAGGCGGTGGCCGCATGGTCCTAGAATCCTGTGTGTTGGAATGTCTGTTTGAATGATAAAATTATCTGTACATGTGCTTCTGGCCAGAATCCTGGATTTGTGCTATTTTACTTTTACAGGTTTTGTGCGATTTTACCCTTACTGGGTCACCACTTTTGTATATTTGGTTTTATGTGCGTTCATGATATTTCTATATTAAATTTTTATACCAATTTTTGTTACTATACCAGCAGTTTACTCCAAATAGTGGGTGTGCCCCCTAATTATTTATTTATTTCTAGCATTCTATCCTCGGTTACTAGGGAAAGGTGCACAGTGGTGCTTACAAATGGCAACAGTGAGGATGTGGTGTCCCTTGTAGACGTAAACAGCTGCAAACCCACACGGTATGACGATCCTCCTACATCCAACACACACACACATGTCAGACGCTGATATTGTAGGCGGGTTTCTAATGATGTGGCAAACTCCAGTCCAGTCTGGGAGGGCTCCTACTCCAACTGATAAAGCAGTCTGGCTTGATAGTTGCGTAGATTGTGGCCAGGTCAGGCTCCAGTTTTGGAGCGCTCCTAACTTGGCATGTTTTTTAGATGTCTTTTAGAATTGAGCCTTGTTGATACGGCGAACTAACTATCTAATACTTTATTTTTTGACTTGGCCATAATATTTGTAATAAACATTTACAAGAATAGGTGCACTACTGTGGTGGATGCAATCAACAACAATCAACATATCAATCAATAGAGATGGCCCGAACTATCCGCCAGCGAACATAGCTTGTTCGCGTTCGCCGCGGCGGGCGAACACATGCGATGTTCGGTCCGCCCCCTATACATCATCATTGAGCAAACTTTGACCCTGTACCTCACAGTCAGCAGACACATTCCAGCCAATCAGCAGCATACCCTCCCTCCCAGACCCTCCCATCTCCTGAACAGCATCCATTTTAGATTCATTCGGAATTTGCAGTCTTAGTGAGAGGAGGGACAGTGTAGTTGCTGCTGATTTAATAGGGAAATCGATAGCTAGGCTAGTGAATTCAGTGTCCACTCCAGTCCTGAAAGACTCATCTGATCTCTGCTGTAAGGACAGCGTCCTGACAGCACCCCAAAAAGCCCTTTTTAGGGCTGCAACCTTAGTCTGCTTTTTTTTTTTTTCTCTATATATATATTGCAGTTGCCTGGCCTGCCCGTGTGTGAGGAGCTGCAGGCCCACAGACTGCAGTGTGCCCACTGCCAGTGCCCATCAATCATACCGTGTGGCACTGGACTTTGCCTTAAAATAAGGCACTTTATCTGTACACCTTAATCTAATTTCAGTTGCCTGCCGGCCAGTGTGTGTGTGTCAGGCCCACCGACTGTAGTGTGCCCTCTGCCAGTGCTGCCCATCAATCATACCGTGCGGCAAAGGACGTTGCCTAAAATAAGGCACTTTATCTGTACACCTTAATCTAATTTCAGTTGCCTGCCGGCCAGTGTGTGTGTGTCAGGCCCACAGACTGTAGTGTGCCCTCTGCCAGTGCTGCCCATCAATCATACCGTGCGGCACTGGACTTTGCATCAAAAAAAGGCATTTCATTTTTACACTTTAGTGTAATTTCAGTTGCTTGCCTGCTAGTGTGTGTCAGGCCGACTTCCACTGACTGTAGTGTGCCCACTGCCAGTGCCCACCCGTCATCCCGTGTGGCACTAGGGTTGGGCGATATCAAAAATATTGCCACGATAACGATATTAAGAAATTTATCGCGATAACGATATCTATCACGATAAATGCCCATTTAGAAGAAAGAAAACACTTGGAGACATTATACTGTATGGGGGTGGCCACAAGGAGACGTTATACTGTATGGGGGTGGCCACAAGGAGACGTTATACTGTATGGGGGCCACAAGGAGACAATATACTGTATGGGGGCCACAAGGAGACAATATACTGTATGAGGGCAGCTTCAAGGTCACAATATACTGTATGGGGCATCCACAAGGAGACGTTATACTGTATGGGGGCAGCCACAAGGAGACGTTATACTGTATGGGGCAGCCACAAGGAGACGTTATACTGTATGGGGGAAGCCACAAGGAGACGTTATACTGTATGGGGCAGCCTCAAGGAGACATTATACTGTATGGGGGAAGCCACAAGGAGACGTTATACTGTATGGGGCATCCACAAGGAGACGTTATACTGTATGGGGGCAGCCACAAGGAGATATTATAATGTATGGGGGCAGATGCATGAAGACGTTATACTGTATGGGGCAGCTACAAGGTCACATTATACTGTATGGGGGCCACAATGAGACGTTATACTGTATGAGGGCAGCTTCAAGGTCACATTATACTGTATGGGGCATCCACAAGGAGACGTTATACTGTATGAGGGCAGCTACAGGGAGAATTTATACTATATGGGGGCAGCCACAAAGAGACATTATAATGTATGGAGGCAGCCACAAGGAGACATTATACTGTATGGAGGCAGATGCAAGGAGACGTTATAAATTATAATGTATGGGGGCAGATGCAAGGAGACGTTATAATGTATGGGGGCAGATGCAAGGAGACGTTATACTGTATGGGGCAGATGCAAGGAGACATTATACTGTATGGGGGCAGATGCAAGGAGACGTTATACTGTATGGGGGCAGCCACGAGGAGACGTTATACTGTATGGGGGCAGCCACAAGGAGACATTATACTGTATGGGGGCAGCCACAAGGAGACGTTATACTGTATGGGGCAGATGCAAGGGGACGATATACTGTATGGGGGCACAAGGAGACGTTATACTGTATGGGGCAGCCACAAGGAGACATTATACTGAATGGGGGCAGCCACAAGGAGACGTTATACTGTATGGGGGCAGCTACAGGGAGAATTTATACTGTATGGGGGCAGCTACAAGGAGACGTTATACTGTTTGGGGGCTACAAGGAGACGTTATACTGATCATTATACAAATCAGTATAATGTCTCCTTGTCGCCCCATACAGTATACAGTAATGTCTCCTTATTGCTCCAGTATAGGGGCCACAGGGAGACATTAAAGTGGGGGGCTTCTACTGCTGGGCCTCCTGACAGGTATATTCCCCATCACCTTCTAGTGTGTAGAGAAGCCCTGTGCTGGGGCCTAGGAGGAGAGGGCCACTATCTTTTACCTGCTTCTCCTTCCTTGGACAGTGTGGCAGGCCAGGATCTGGAGAACTCCCTGAGAGACCTGCATGGCCTCCCTCACTTGCTGCTGTCCCGGCACTTCCTGCCTTTGGTGGTGGGCGGGGCTAGGAGCCAGGAGGCAGCGGCTGCTGCGGGGAACTTCATGTGCTGATCCCCAGGGTCTCCAGTCTCCAGTGCCCCCAGCTTTCCCTTCTATGGACTCCAGGATGCGGCTGCAGTACGTAAGGGGCCGCTCTGTGCCCGCAGGTCTCGGGCTTTGTGTCAGTTCGGGGGGCGGAGTCATGGCAAGTAGGAGAAAGCAGGAGGCAGCCGCTGCGGGGACCAACATTTCCTTTGTGCAGGCGCAGTATATGGACGTTTTAGGAGCGGTCGGCACACGTGCGACCGCTCCTATGATGTCATTAAATTCCGCGGTTATTAGGAAACTGTGATATCGCCATATCGCAGTTTCTTAATACCGCGGCATATCGCAGACACCGGTATATTGCCCAACCCTATGTGGCACAGGACTTTGCATCAAAAGAAGGCATTTCATTTTTACACTTTAGTGTAATTTCAGTTGCTTGCCTGCTAGTGTGTGTCAGGCCGACTTCCACTGACTGTAGTGTGCCCACTGCCAGTGCCCACCACTGATACCGTGTGGCACAGTAGCTTGCCGATAAATAAGGCATTTCATTTTTACACATTAGTCTAATTTCAGTTGCTTGCCTGCTAACAGTGTGTGTCAGGCCCACTTCCACAGACTGTAGTGTGCCCACTGCCAGTGCCCACAACTTATACCGGGTGGCACAGTACCCAGCACGTGTAGTACCTAATCTAAAAAAAAATGACAGGCAGAGGCAGGCCACCCCGCAGAAGCCGTCGTGGTCGTGGTGCTGTGATTTCCACTGTCCCTGGAATAATGCCTAGTGTTCAGAGGCCACATACCCTGAACCCGAAAAATTCTGAGGACATAGTTGACTGGCTTAGACAGGACACCCAATCTTCAACAGCTTCCGCTAAGAACCTTGACGCACCATCCTCCTCCAGCTCAGCTTCGGTCACCTGCGCTCAAGTTACCACGCTCCCGCCCGCCTCCACCACCACCACTACCACCACCACCACCACAGCCACTTCATTAGATCAGTCAGAGGAGTTATTTACACATCAGTTGGATGCAATTAGTGATGCGCAACCATTATTGCCAGATGATGTAGATTACAGGGATATGTCTCAGTCTGGCAGGATTACACACATGGACGTACAGTGTGATGATGATGATGATGTTGTACCCGCTGCTGCTTCCTTTGCTGAGGTGTCAGATACAAGTGAAGCGATTGATGATGACAATGTGTCCACGGATGCCACGTGGGTGCCTCCTCGAAGAGAAGAAGAGGGGGAAAGTTCAGAAGGGGAGATAGAGAGAATGAGGAGACGAGTTGGAAGCAGGGGGAGGTCATCGCAAGGAGTTAGTGGCACAGTCAGACAGTGTGTATCGGCACCTGGGGTCAGCCAGACAGCACGCCAGTCAACGCATGCTGTTGCCACCACCAGAATGCCATCATTGCAAAGCTCAGCAGTGTGGCATTTTTTTTGTGTGTGTCTGCCTCTGATAACAGCAATGCCATTTGCAACCTGTGCCAAAAGAAACTGAGTCATGGGAAGTCCAACACCCACCTCGGTACAACTGCTTTGCGAAGGCACATGATCTCACATCACAAACGCCTATGGGATCAACACATGAGTACAAGCAGCACACAAACTCAAAGCCACCATGCTCCTCCTGGTCCAGCATCTTCAGCCACGTCAACCACTGCTGTCCTCCCTGCCCCCTCTCAACCACCCGCCACTCCATCTCTCACCTTCAGCAGTTCCTGCTCATCTGCCCACAGTCAGGTGTCTGTCAAGGACATGTTTGAGCGTAAGAAGCCAACGTCACAGTCACCCCCTTGCCCGGCGACTGACAGCTGGCTTGACGGAACTCTTAGCCCGCCAGCTTTTACCATACCAGCTGGTGGAGTCTAAGGCCTTCAAAAAATTTGTCGCTATTGGGACACCACAGTGGAAAGTACCCGGACGAATTTTTTTTTTCACAAAAGGCAATCCCTGAAATGGGATGCAACAGGGATTAAACTGATGAGAATAGTACTACAGAAAATACCACTCATATCGGGTGTGACAGTAAATTGCACGGCGCAGACGCAGTGACCGTGGATAAAAACAAAGGGGAGGGAGCCAGCATTCTTTAACCATCTCCCCGTTCGAAAAATCAATTCAATTCACCTTTCGGGGACCCTTCGCGTTGTACGTGGCTGGGTGGAGGAAGAAACCTTCAATAACATCACCGGGACGTGGCTAGCTTGGTATCCAACCTTGTGCAAATGGGGAGTTTGCCGTTGTGCAAATGGACTGTTTGCGGTGCATTAAAAGGGGAGTTTGGTCTGTCAATGTCTGTTAAGCGGGCGTAACCCTTAGGCCCCTTTCACACGGGCGAGTTTTCCACGCGGGTGCAATGCGTGAGGAGGACGCATTGCACCCGCACTGAATCCGGACCCATTCATTTCTATGGGGCTGTGCACATGAGCGGTGATTTTCACGCTTCACTTCTGCGTTGCGTGAAAATCGCAGCATGTTCTATATTCTGCGATTTTCACGCAACGCAGGCCCCATAGAAGTGAATGGGGATGCGGGAAAATCGCAATCATGTTTTTCCCGCATGGTTGCTAGGATACGATCGGGATGGGGAGAAATCATCAAGAGAGAAGACGTTCAGGGGCTCTGCGCGTACAATGGGAGAAGGTGAGTTAACTCTATTATTTTTAACCCTCTATAGCCCGGGGAACATTGCATTCTGTAATTAGAATGCGATTATTTTCCCTTATAACTATGTTATAAAGGAAAATAATTACATATACAGAATACTCATCCCGAAACCAGACTTCAGTGATGAAGTCTGACTTCGGGTCTGGGTACCAAGCATGCGGATTCCCGCAACGCACCCGCCTCTTATGCGGGCGTCAAACATGACGCCCGTGTGCAAGAGGCCTTACACTACCTGATCGATACAACATCATACCTGATCGTATACACACACTGGATGTTTTAAAGCACGTTATTCCAAACAATTTAGAAATATTAGTTGATTTATGCCCTTTATGGATTAAAACCCGACTCTGCGTCCACTACGTAATTTTCCATGGGAGTTTTGCCATGGATCCCCTTCCGGCATGCCACAGTCCACGTGTTAGACCCCTTGAAACAACTTTTCCATCACTATTGGGGCCAGAAAGAGTCCCTGTGGGTTTTAAAATTCGCCTGCCTATTGAAGTCTATGGCGGTTCGCCCCGCTCGCGAACATTTGCGGAAAATTTTATGTTCGCGACATCACTATCAATCAACATAATATTTGTAACCTAATTAAAGCTTAGTCCCCTGATAAGACCACACACTACAGTGTGTTCA
This sequence comes from Bufotes viridis, assembly GCA_033119425.1. Taxonomy (NCBI): domain Eukaryota; kingdom Metazoa; phylum Chordata; class Amphibia; order Anura; family Bufonidae; genus Bufotes; species Bufotes viridis. The sequence goes on along the minus strand of CM065590.1, from coordinate 406,733,231 downwards.
AAATGAGTTGGATCATTGAGACATAAGGGACATCTCCACTTTAAGGCCCCTATGGGTGGTAGGGTTTGTCACCTGCATAGGTTTTTTAGGGTCTGTTAGCACAAGGGACTATTCCAGTTAGATCGCCCTTGCAAGGGTTCTCTACATACTCACCTCAAGAACCAGGGACAATATAGGTCAAGCTGCCTTACCTGAACTGGTCCTTATCTCCTGGATTATATGTACTGATACCATTTTCTGATCTTCTATTCTAGTAAGATCATTTTTATTTACATGCAGTGGTGATAAGATGACATTTGTGGATGCCTCGTGCAGCAGTGCTGTAGACATTGGTATCCCACTCGAGTTTCTTTATTTTTTTCACTTTTTTCATTTCGTGTTTGTTTTGCCATTATCTACCTGACTGATATTTGAATTATCTTAACTGATGAAATGAAGTTACATTTTTAATATTCTTCTGTGCACCCTCTCGCTCTGTTTACCATTGAGTTGAGCCTTTATCATCTCTACCATAACTGGTGGAGACCATGACTCTCCATATAACTAACCACACCTCTACTTACAGCAGCAAGACTTCTACATACTCCATAAAAAGGGTATATCTCAGGAAGAAAACGCCTTTTAAAAACAAAGCTTTGATATTATTCTAAAATTGGGTAAGTGGGTGCATGTACACACAGACCCAGTAGTGGCCCTGTGGCCCTGTACCACCTGATTGCAGTAATCTCTGTCTGCAGGCAGGGGCTCTGGTAACTACAAAATATGTGATGCTTTGCTTGCCATCACATTGTGTAGCCAGATGACATCTAGCAGAAGTGATAGCTATATAAATTATTTAAAATTTAGTGCAGGATGTTGGAGAACCACAGACGCAGGTTAAAGGCAAAAGAGAGGCTGCAGACTGTGCCTATGCAGCAGCATGCATGTCACAGGCAGTGCGCAAACACCAGCCCACTGCAGGGAGGGGTATTGGAAGGCAATAGCCTTACTGGCTGGCTTCTTGAGCCCCGAGCACGTGGTTTTCTAACTGGTTGCAGCTCCATAAACTAATATTACAAGCGGCATTACTAGAACTAGACCAAACCAAAGGCCGTAAACTCCTTTACAAACTACATGAAGGTTGACGTACAGGAAACAGGAGGATGTCTGGAGGAGAGTCACTGACAACAACAGAATACACAGGACTAAGAAGATTTGTAGTTGTCACCCAGTGAAATCCTGCATTGTTTGGCTGTTATTTTATAATTTATTATAAGAAACCCTACAAAAGATTGCAGCGACGTGAAACATCATCAGTATAAGACAAAAGTCACATGGCATTTGATTTTCACCACCGTTTCCCTTTAAAGGGGTATTCCATTTACGGCAAGTTATTACTCTATCCATTGGATAGGAAATACTGTGGTGGTCAAGCTGCTGGGATCCTATTGATTTGAAAAATGGTGTGGGGGGGGGGGGGGGTCTTATGTTCACGTTCCCCCCACATGGAGCAGCAAATCAAGCTTGTACACTACCACTCCATTCAAACTCTATGGAAATGCTGGAAATAGACAATTACAGTGTATGGTTATGCCTGGAGTGAACAGAGCAGCAGTGCACATGCTTGAATGCCTCTTCATTCATATGGGGAACACAGGACCCCTGTTCTTGGTGCAGGTCCCTCACGATCTAACAGTTAGCTTGTCACTGGAGTAACCCTTTAAATTACTGCAAGGCGGTCACCAGAGCCTGCTGCTATAAATTGTGACTGCATTCTTCTGCTGCAGTGGGGAATCTGAAAAGCTCAGTTATATTGGTTGAAGGACCGTGTCCAGAGAGTTGTGGTCAATTATTCCTATTCAGAATGGTCCCGGGTTATAAGTGGTGTACTCCAAGGTTCAGTGCTGGGTCCTCAATTATTTCATTTATTTATTAATGATATCGAGGACGAGATTAATAGCAACATTATTTTTGCAGATGATACTAAGCTTTGTAGTACTGTACAGTCTATGGAAGATGTCTATAAACTACAAGCTGACTTGAACACTGACTTGGTAGTAATAGTCTCCGAGCATCATATGTCCTAGGGGGATATAACACTGGGAGAGTCAATTACAGAGGAGGACTTGGGTGTCCTTGTAGGTGGTAGATTAAATAACAGCAATGTCAATAAGCTGCTTCTAAGGCCACCAGGATATTGTCATGCATTAAACGAGGCATGGACTCGCGGGGCATGGATGTAATATTACCACTTTACAACGCGTTGGTGCGGCCTCATCTGGAATATGCAGTTCAGTTCTGGGCACCAGTCCATAAAAAGGATGCACTGCAGCAGGAAAAAGTACAGAGGAGAGCGACTAAACTGATAAGGGGCATGGAGGGTCTTAGCTATGAAGAAAGATTAAAATAATTAAATGTATTTAGTCTTGAGAAGAGACGTTTAAAGGGGGGGGACATGAGTAACCTATACAAATATATAAATGGACCATACAAAAAATATGGTGAAAAACTGTTCCATGTAAAATGCCCTCAAAAGACAAGGGGGCACTGCCTCCGAATGGAGAAGTAAAAGTTCAGTCTCCAGAAGCGTCAAAGCTTCTTTACTGTAAGAATTGTGAATCTGTGGAATAGACTTCCTCAGGACGTGGTCACAGCAGGAACAGTGGACAGTTTTAAAAAGGGTTTAGCTGAATTATTAAAAGTAACCAACATTAATGCTTATGAAAACGTGTAGAAATATGAGTCTCACTTCCTTCTGGGATTCGCATCCCCACCTATCCCTTGGTTGAACTTGATGGACTTAATGTCTTTTTTCCACTGTATTAACTATGTAATTATATTCTTAGGTTTTTAGTGGACGCCTTTCATTTTTAAAGCAAGAAATGACGAGAACTGCGTGTTAAAGCCAGAAAATCCCCATATTTATAATTAGATTTACCAGACGCATTAAAATAAACATGTATTATTTTCCCCACAATGTCTCTTTATATATACACACACACACACACACACACACACAACAGGGTCTGTATACAGCGGGCATGTCCTATAAAAGCATTGCTTCACCTGGTATCATACAACTTCAAAGCAATCACCAGGTACAATCCTGTTCCTGTCAATGAGCAGCATTTCCCACGTCTCTGGCTGGCAGGACCCCTACCTGATAGGGCTGACAATAGTCTTTTATGTATAATACACATGTGGATATCACTTTCCATTAAGACTCTTTGTTCTGCGGCCAGTCACAGGATATATGTCTGTAATGGTGTTGGGCATTTTACCTTGAGAATAGCCGACAAAGATATTCTGACAATTAAAGGTTTAGGTGCAAGTCAACCACTCTTACACAACCATATTACTGACAATGTGAGGAAGAAACCCAGGCCTCTGTCATGGATATTCCAGAAACTGTCAGCTAAAGGTAATATATTCAAGCTAACCATTATAAGGCACAGCAAGACTTCCGGTTCCGGGGCTGCCGAAAAGAGCTCCTCTGCTACACTGACTCCAAGAGCGCCATTTCAGAGCGTCTACACAGCATTCCCCCTTTAGAAACCTAGGAACAGCACCTGGGGTTTCCATCCCAGCTACATAGACCGGTACTTATTACAGAGAGGCACAAATACACTGGATTCACCCCCCTTCTCGGTCTACCAAAATGGCGGCGGCCTCACCACTGATGCTCCAGGAGGACAGCTCCCAGGAACTTCTGCCCTCAGATGGGGGTTCGGATCCACTGGACTACAAGCGACTAGCTATAAAAGTGGCGCTGCGCATTACCCCAGACATCCAAAGAACTCTAGAGACCACCATTCAGTCTTCCCTGACCGCGCTATAGGAGGAGATAGGCCACACTAGCTGCAAAGTGGGAGAGCTAGAACAGGAGGTACAATCCCTTTACTCTAACTCAGCAGGCACAGAAGCCACCATACAGACACAACAATGAGGTCCTGAGCAGATACTTAACAAGATCGAGGACCTTGAGAACAGGTCCCACCTTAATAACTTAAGGGTAGTGGGCCTACCCGAAATAATTGGGCCCTCAGAACTGCTGGACATTTGTGAAAAGGAACTGCCGGATGCTTTGGGTCTAAATTGTTTCTGCCGGGAAGAGCGAGCACACAGGGTAGGACCGGACCCCTTAGTGCAACGCAATTTGAACCCCGCTTTCTCCTCCCCCACTTACCGCGGGAGACCCCACCAAGTAATACTGTGTTTGCTGGACTTCAATGACAAAGTGGCCATGCTGTGCAATTTCCGAAGACGACAACGCCTGATTTCCATCCGGGGCTACAAGCTCATGATATATGAGGACTATTCGGCAGAAGTAGCAAAAAGGCGCAAAGCATTTAGCCCCATCTGCACCGAGCTATTTCACAAAAACATCTGCTTTCAGCTCCTCTATCTGGCCATCTTGAAGGTTTACCATGCCCAGAAAGGTGTCCTTACCTATGACTCTCCAGTGGAGGCAGAGGAATCATTGAATACCATCTTCTCCATGAAGGCCTCAAATACAACTCCCTCCCCGTCGAGGTCCCCCCTGTGCTCACAGAGAAAGATCACCAGACGCCAACGATGGGGCCGCTCGGTGAGAAGATCAATGGAGAGTTCCAGACGCACCAGAAGATTGACCTCAGAGTCGTCAGACAGATTCTCCCAACGCTGACCCACTGCGACCCAAGGGAACCCAGACCCCACACTTTGTTAAAGGGGAAAGTCAGCGGGGGTATACAAGTTCAGGACTTTTAAGTTTCACTGGTTTTGTTTTTCTTTTAGACAGTCTGCATTAGGTTCATGAGGAATGGTAAATGCGACTATGTGGAAGCAAAGTGTTGCTTTAGTTCTTACACAAGTGTTCGCCTGTTTCCCGCAGCCCCCCCTCCCCTCCCCCCTTTTTTTTCTTTTCTTTCTTTCCCTTCCTTCCATACAGGGTGACTCGACTAGCCTAGAATTGAGATGCATATAATATCATGGAATGTTAAGGGGATGCGCTCCCCACAAAAGCGCTCTAAACTTAAAAACCTAAAACGCCTGCGGCCTGGCATAGTCCTCCTACAGGAAACCCACTTAGCAGAAAATGTTTTTTTCAATGTTGCAGAAATGCTGGGTTGGTCGAGTCTATGGCTCCCCGGCTAAAGACCGCAAAGCTGGAGTAATAACCCTGCTACATAAAAACTTCTCAGGAGTGATGTTTCTGAGAAACATGATGAGGAGGGTAGATGTCTTGGGTTAATACTGGCACCAAATACAGCATGTTTATGCACCCAATGGAGAAAACAGATCCACTTTTACTCTACTAGAAAATAAGATACATTCAGATGGGGTCCCCAACAAGATTGTAGGAGGAGATTTCAACGCGGTTGCCTCTGTACATGAGGACCGCTTAAGAGCTGACAGGGCTCCGATCCACCCATGCCATAGAGATGTGGTTTTACAACCTTTAATGTCCTCTACAGGTATGCAAGACATATGGTGCTTGCTTCACCCGGATGACACGGAGTACACGCACTATTCTCACGCACACCAGGAATAGTCCCGCATTGACTTACTCACTCACTAGCGTAAATATAGGAAACTGGGTTTTCAGTGCAGAGATCCATGAGCTGGTAATATCTGATCATTCACCCATCTCCATTTGCTTGAAGAATACCCATCCAAGAGGAACTGACTTCATATGGTGCTTTCCTTCCTTTCTGGCCATACATGACAACTTCAAGGAAATTTTGCAAGGTTGGTGGACAGAGTTCCAGAGTGATAATCTATTAGTAAACTGCGCAAAACAACCTCCTTCACAGTACTTGACAGTTAGCACAGCATTGAGGGAAGCTTATACAAAATTTTTACAGATAGCCTCCACTAGCGATAAGGACAATTGGCTCAAGGCTAGAGGTGATTACGAATGGTGGGTAGATAAAAGAGAAGCAATGTACAGATTCTGCATTTTAAACTGATCTCTTTCGCTACGGTAATAAGTTAGGGCGCATGCTAGCTAACCTGGCCAGAGGCAGATTCACCTCCACGATTATCTCGTCGTTAAAAGATGGCCACGGTGCTTCTCAAATAAATCCCAGGGTCATAAATAGAATTCTGGGGGAATACTATGCTAATCTGTACAAAGATACACCAGGAGATGTAATGGCAGGCACTGGTTTCCTGTCGTCCATCACTATGCCATCATTGACCAAAGATCAACAAGAAAGCCTGATCTCGAAGATCACGGAGGGGGAAATTTTGCACACAGTTAAGTTACTGCACAATGGCAAGGCCCCAGGCCCAGACGGGTTTACTGGGGAGTTCTATAAGATGCTGCAAGCTCAGATCTCCCCCACCCTGGTTACCTACTTCAACCACCTCTTACAATCGGGATGTATCCCTAGTCACACAAATGTAGCCAACATAAAGCTTATACTGAAGCCACACAAGGATCCACAAGATCCTAGCTCCTATCGCCCTATATCATTGATTAATCAGGATCTGAAGATTCTAACAAAGATATTAGCAGATAGATTGGGGGTTTTAATGCCTTCATTGGTGGGGCCCTCTCAGGTGGGGTTCATTAAAGGCAGGTCGGCGGTGGCCAACATTCGAAAGGTGTTGGCTACTCTGGACTGGGTCCGGTAGTGCTCTCAGACAGGAAAAGCCTCCATTTTGCTGGCCTTGGATGCTGAAAAAGCTTTTGACACGGTTAAGTGGGACTGGCTAGGAGCGGTGCTGGACAAATTCCAGATATTTGGACACTTCCGCACCTTCCTAAACGGACTTTATACAAACCCGATGGCAAGAGTACACTCAGGGGGCTTTCTATCTCCCACCTTTTATCTCCAAAAAGGCACACGGCAGGGGTGCCCCTTATATCCCCGCTGTTGTTCGACTTAGCCTTAGAGCCTCTGGCTCGACTCTTGGAAGGCTCGGTTCTGTACTCGGGCATCAAAATTGGTAAGAAAGAGGTAAAATTGGCCTTATCTGCTGATGACCTGCTGCTATAATACCAAACCAGATATGTGAGCAGCTAAAGCAGTCCCCCCCCTGTCAGTCTGGAGGAAAATGAGAGAGCAGCTGCAGAGCTGACAGGCTGCAGAAGGAAAGGAAAATAGTAAAAATATATAGAAATGTGGTAATATAATCATCGTAGTGACCCAGATAATAAAATTATGTTATTTATACCACACAGTGAACACTGTAAATAAATTCCACAAAATAATGTAAAAATTGCTGTTTTTCTAAAAATCCGACAACTAATCACGCAAAATAAAAACAAGATTTTAAAAGAAAAAATTTAAAAGTTATCACTGCTGGAACAGAAAGGGGGGAAATATTATTGGTCTTTAAGGCTAAAATTAATTATGTAACTAAGGGGTTGAAAATGCAATAGTGTCCTCTGAGTTGTTCACCAACAATATTTACTGCAGACACACAATAAAAATCTATAATAAAAAAACTTACATTTTTGGGAGGGTTTTTCCAAGGTTAAAGCATGAAAGTGTCACGTCCTTCACAGCAATAACCCGCTCTGCTCTGGCTAACAGATGAGGATCCCGAGTAGGGGGTATTAACTCAGAATACCCTAATAGGTTGTAAACAACCACGTTATTGGTTAGGGCAGGGGTAGGCAACCTTCGGCACTCCAGCTGTTGTGAAACTACAACTCCCAGCATGCATACTTGCACTGTTCTTCTAAGAACTGTCATAGAAATGAAGTGAGCATGTAGTTTCACAACAGCTGGAGTGCCGGAGGTTGCTGATCCCCGGGTTAGGGAATAAAATTATTATTCTTATGCCTATATTGCACACATTATCTTTTCTGACACAGATTATATAATTTACCTTTCAGTGTATGCCCCTTCCCCAAGCCTCCTCAGATCAAGGCAAAATTGTCACTGAAACCCAATGAGCATGGCATGGTGAAGACCCCAGATAGCAGCTCGAGCTCCCTCTCGGGGCTGCACAATTATCTACGCAGCTGGCATTGTAATATGACGTCCCATAAGGATTAAGCCCCTCACTGCCTGATGCAAGGAGGCAGCAAGCCTTACAAGAAATGGAGCCAAGCAGGCCAAATGCTCTACACAAGGAGAACTCTGTGGCCAAAGGCGCTTAAAAAAAAAAAAGTCTGCAGTTTTGATATGAGAAAAAGACAGGAGTAATCTGTAATTACCAAGGAGAGCTTTGATGTTGTGTGTAACCTCGCGCTCAGGCCAACAGGGGTAATTTAATCCGCCACATACTGTACCCAGAGCTGCCCCCACAGGCCTTATTTCTAAAGCGGTTAAGCACTGTGCAGGACACATAAGATGTGTGTCAGTAACCAGTGGAGCGACAGTTTTATGAATTACGCTCTATAAACTCACACTTGTGATAGCACAACGAATGCAATGTAATCGGTGCTCTAGTATTATAGTTGTACGCTCCACTGTAGACCAATCAGTCAAAACCTTAAAACCATTTGACAGGTTAAGTGACTAACAGCGATTATATCATGACAAAGGTGAACAGTCAGTTCTTGAAGCTGACGTATTGGAAGCAGGAAAAATGGGCAAGTGTACGGCCTCGTTCACATTTCCGTTTTTTCACTGATGCGTGCAGTCCACATTTTTCTTGGGCAGGATATGTACTCATTGATTTTTATCACATCAGTAGTTTTTTACTGACCGTCGCTTGGTGACAAAAATCACTGAGACATGCACTACTTTGGTCCGTGGTGACCATTGGTAGGAAATGCTCTGGAAATAAATTTTCAGCTGAGCAGAGTCGTGGAATATGGATGACACACGGAGGGCAAAAACGGACACATCGACCAAACATGGATTCTTCATGGATGACATACAGATTTTTTTCACAGACGTCAAACAGACACTGAAATGTGAACTAGACCTCAGGCTCTGAGTGACTTTAACAAAAGCCAATGTCTAGATCAGTGTTTCCCAACCAGTGTGCCTCCAGCTGTTGCAAAACTACAACTCCCAGCATGCCCGCACAGCCAAAGGCTGTCCGGGCATGCTGGGAGTTGTAGTTTTGCAACAGCTGGAGGCACAGTGGTTGGGAAACACTGGTCTAGATAACTGGAGCAGAACATCTCCAAAATGGCAAGTCTTGTGGGGTGTTCTGCTATGCAGTGGCACGTTCTTGCCAAAAGTGGTTCAAGTAAAGAAAAGCGGTGAACAGATTACATTTTCAAGGGCACCTAAGAATGTGCGTCTGATCCATGGAGGCTTCACCTATAGCAATTGGGAATTACAAGAGTTGCTGCAAACGTTTTGGCATTAGATACCAAGGGTTCCATGCTTACAAAAGGTCAGAGCTTTTCTGGGAGAACAAGAGGGCCTGTACAACATCAGACTGATGGATTTAACAGCTGATCAGGGTAAATGACCCCTTCATTAAGTGAGGTATCCTATGAAGACAACCCAGTTTTATATGGAAGCAAGTATGGCTTTTCTACACCCTGGCATTCAGCTGTTATAACTAGTGTTGAGCGAACTTGTGTTTTCAAATTCAGCGTACAAGGTTCAGGTTATCCAAGAATTCTATTACGGATTCAGCTACCACGGACCAGAGGTTATGGTCCGTGGTAGCAGAATCCATAACGGAGTTCTTAGATAACCTAAACCTTGTACGCTGAATTTGAAAACACAAGTTCGCTCAACACTAGTTATAACAGCTGAATGCCAGGGTGTAGAAAAGCCATACTTGCTTCCATATAAAACTGGGTTGTCTTCATAGGATACCTCACTTAATGAAGGGGTCATTTACCCTGATCAGCTGTTAAATCCATCAGTTCACTCAACACTAGTTATCACCATGGATGGTTGTGTCTGGCAACATGAATAGCCAACCATGTAATGCATGTGCTATTTCCAGCAGTGTGCAAGCTGTTCTTGCATAGTGGCCCCTGGTTCTGGTTTACAGAGAAGGGTTTGGAGTGGCACCCCTCTAGAAAATCCAGACAAATGGAGTATATGGGAAGGCACTGTCTACATTTTCAACTAGATTCCTGAATATAGATTTGTCAAAAAGGCTTTTCCTCCGCTACTCCTTCTCTTAAACTGGTCTGTGCAATCTAGTGTTCAGTATATTCTGCAGCGCCACCATGGGGGAATTGGGAGCATTACGCTGTGCCCACTGAAATCATCAAGCTGTAATGTATGGATGAGCTCTTCACGCCCACTTATTGAAAAGGGGGGGGGGGGGAATTCTATGAACACATTGTACAGAACACCCCCTTCCTGGAAGCTATCCTCTTACCACTCCAATGCCCTCAAAGGCAAAGATGGCTGTCCCAAAAAAGAGAGGATACGTTCTCCAGCTGGCGGCATAGGAAAGGTGGGTCGGATCCGGTATGTCCTGAAAGCAAACAGAGTCATCTCATTAATACACCAGACAGACTCGTAAAACATGGATGCTTTTCCCAGGGGCTAGGAACATAAAAGGAACTGACACGTCATTAGCTGGCGATCACTCATCCTGCTAGAAATGAAGAAAACTGGAAGGATTTTAAACAAAGCCAATAATTCTTTTTTTAATTCATGGCGGAAGGGAGTGGTCTTATGCTGATATCCAGGAATGTCCCCAACTTCCAAGAAGGTTGTTGTATGCCAGTGAAATATGTATGAGTTAGTTCTGTACATTTTGTACACATGAATCTAAGTTACAGCATACACTTGGTGTTTTTATTTCTGTTTCATTTGGCATTCTGTCAGATTATGTGCCATGTTGTGTATTTACTATAATGCATATATTCTCTTAAAAGAGTTGCCCTCCCCCCAAAAAAATTCCGGACATTTAAAGGAAAGATCCTCCTGCAGGCCTGTGATGCTCTGCTGGGCTCCTTCGATATAAACATGCGGTTTGACATCACCGTGGTGGTGTCCAGCCCCCCTTGCATCATGTGACCATTTGTAATGACGCAAGGGGAGCCGGACACCGCCGCAGACCAGATGTTGATATCGATGGAGCCAAGCAGAGCGTCACAGACCTGCAGGAGAACGAATGGGGAGTCGGTGCCCGGGAGCACAGTCACCTTCCCTTTGCAGGTCTGGAAGAATGGACAACCCCTTTGAAAAGGAACCTGTGATGGTAAATATGGTGTCTGATCTACAGCAGCATGTTACAGAGCAGGAGGAGCTGAGCAGATTGAAATATACTGTAGTTTTATGGGAAAAGTAAAACTCCTGCTCATTCTGGGCTTTGAAGTCCAGGAGACGGTCCTATCAGTGACTGACAGCCTTCCCTCTATGACTGTGTATACAGAGATAGCTGTATGGAGGAGGAGGTCCTATCAGTGATGACAGCCTTCCCTCTATGACTGTGTATACAGAGATAGCTGTATGGAGGAGGAGGTCCTATCAGTGACTGACAGCCTTCCCTCTATGACTGTGTACACAAAGATAGCTGTATGGAGGAGGAGGTCCTATCAGTGATGACAGCCTTCCCTCTATGACTGTGTATACAGAGATAGCTGTAAGGAGGAGGCGGTCCTATCAGTGATGACAGCCTTCCCTCTATGACTGTGTATACAGAGATAGCTGTATGGAGGAGGAGGTCCTATCAGTGATGACAGCCTTCCCTCTATGACTGTGTATACAGAGATAGTTGTATGGAGGAGGAGGTCCTAGCAGTGATGACAGCCTTCCCTCTATGACTGTGTATACAGAGATAGCTGTATGGAGGAGGAGGTCCTATCAGTGATGACAGCCTCCCCTCTATGACTGTGTATACAGAGATAGCTGTAAGGAGGAGGCGGTCCTATCAGTGATGACAGCCTTCCCTCTATGACTGTGTATACAGAGATAGCTGTATGGAGGAGGAGGTCCTATCAGTGATGACAGCCTCCCTCTATGACTGTGTATACAGAGATAGCTGTATGGAGGAGGAGGTCCTATCAGTGATGACAGCCTTCCCTCTATGACTGTGTATACAGAGATAGCTGTATGGAGGAGGAGGTCCTATCAGTGATGACAGCCTTCCCTCTATGACTGTGTATACAGAGATAGTTGTATGGAGGAGGAGGTCCTAGTCAGTGATGACAGCCTTCCCTCTATGACTGTGTATACAGAGATAGTTGTATGGAGGAGGAGGTCCTATCAGTGATGACAGCCTTCCTCTATGACTGTGTATACAGAGATAGCTGTATGGAGGAGGAGGTCCTATCAGTGATGACAGCCTTCCCTCTATGACTGTGTATACAGAGAGAGCTGTATGGAGGAGGAGGTCCTATCAGTGATGACAGCCTTCCCTCTATGACTGTGTATACAGAGATAGCTGTATGGAGGAGGCGGTCCTATCAGTGATGACAGCCTTCCCTCTATGAATGTGTATACAGAGATAGCTGTATGGAGGAGGAGGTCCTATCAGTGATGACAGCCTTCCCTCTATGACTGTGTATACAGAGAGCTGTATGGAGGAGGAGGTCCTATCAGTGATGACAGCCTTCCCTCTATGACTGTGTATACAGAGATAGCTGTATGGAGGATGAGGTCCTATCAGTGACTGACAGCCTTCCCTCTATGACTGTGTATACAGAGATAGTTGTATGGAGGAGGAGGTCCTAGCAGTGATGACAGCCTTCCCTCTATGACTGTGTATACAGAGATAGCTGTATGGAGGAGGAGGTCCTATCAGTGATGACAGCCTCCCCTCTATGACTGTGTATACAGAGAGAGCTGTATGGAGGAGGAGGTCCTATCAGTGACTGACCTCCTTCCCTCTATGACTGTGTATACAGAGATAGCTGTATGGAGGAGGAGGTCCTATCAGTGATGACAGCCTCCCCTCTATGACTGTGTATACAGAGATAGCTGTATGGAGGAGGAGGTCCTATCAGTGATGACAGCCTTCCCTCTATGACTGTGTATACAGAGATAGCTGTATGGAGGAGGAGGTCCTATCAGTGATGACAGCCTTCCCTCTATGACTGTGTATACAGAGATAGCTGTATGGAGGAGGAGGTCCTAGCAGTGATGACAGCCTTCCCTCTATGACTGTGTATACAGAGATAGCTGTATGGAGGAGGCGGTCCTATCAGTGATGACAGCCTTCCCTCTATGACTGTGTATACAGAGAGCTGTATGGAGGAGGAGGTCCTATCAGTGACTGACAGCCTTCCCTCTATGACTGTGTATACACAGATAGCTGTATGGAGGAGGCGGTCCTATCAGTGACTGACAGCCTTCCCTCTATGATTGTGTATACAGAGATAGCTTACCCAACTGATGGTGTGATGATCTGTGCAGCCATCACATATGAGAGTCCTATACGAGGGACACTAAAAGCTCAGCGATATGTGCAGGACGTCCTGCAGTCACATGTGTTGCCTTTCATGGTAGGGCTGCAAATTGGCATTTTTCAGCAGGATAAAGCTCGCCCCCACCCACACAGAGTGTTCCTCAGGAGTGTCTCCTCAAGATTAGAACACTTTCTTGGCCTGCTGGTGGACAGATTTTATGAGACCAGCTGGGATACCAGCTTCAGCAACTTATGAAGGTGAAGGACCTACAGGGCCATCTGCAACATCTGTGGGCAAATATGCCACAGCATACCTGTATGCCCCCATGCCAAGCCATGTCTCATCTTGCATCCAGTCTAGAGGCGCCCGAATAGAGTGCTAGAACCTCTTTTCAATCGTGCAGTTTTCCCCAATAAACGTATCCTTCGCTCTAATATTGTAAAAGTATAGAGCTGTTCCTGGCAGACAATGAAGTAGACATGGCACTGGGGTGCCACAGCTCATTCAATCAGCTGATTGGCTGACCCTCACTATTCTAAAACTGATGGCTATCCTAAGGCTACGCCCCGAGACTATGGGGGAGGTTTATCAAACTGATGTAAAGTAGAACTGGTTTAGTTGCCCATAGCAACCAATCAGATTCCACTTTTCATTTTGACAGCTCCTTTGGAAAATGAAAGGTGGAATCTGATTAGTTGCTATGGGCAACTAAGCCAGTCCTACTTTACACCATTTTGATAAATCTCGCTGTATGTTCAACCACTGATTAGTGAAATCATATACTGGAAAGCAGGGTTGCAACAATTGGCCAAAACGCAGCTGCGAAGGGGGTTTGCCATTCATTTGTGACAAATCTGGGACCCTACGATCCCTAAAAACAGGGGAGCCCAGCCCCCTTACACCTATGCGACTGCTGCCATGAGCCTGCAGTGGCATCAGCCACTTCATACAACTCTCAATGGCAGTTACAGAAACAACTGTGTACCGGAGGTCATGCGATGGGACCCCCATGGAGCTAACACTTATCTCCATCCAGTGCAGAGGTGTTTTCTACTGCAATGGCCCTAAAAAAGTTAACATATTCGTAGCTGTATAAAAAGCCTAAAAGTTTGATGCAGAAATATCCAACAAATTACCGATACTCACCCTTCCAATAAACTGGTAGATCATAACTACACTCCCCAGCATGGCCAAATTGGCAAGGAGAGAGAAGCCAGACAGAAGGCGGAGGTTCCGGATGAACACCAGAAGGATGAGGAACGGCAGAAAGGACAGGATGTAAAGCCTGGAATCCATGCTGTCTTCCAGAAGAACAGTTGCATTGAAGTTGCAGTCGTTGGTTGTTCCATTGGCGGCGTCTACTACCTTCAAGGAGACAAGTAATTGTACATGTAATGCACAGAAGCTAAGAGGATCTACTTTATCTAAGGCATTCTCGCCAAGTGAAAGGCATTTCTGACATGTCCTCCACTATATCTCACTTATAAAAGCAGCTGATGTGCTCCAGAGCTGCTCTTCCTAGAAGCACTTGCAACGGCCGTCATCCATTTTGGAGTGATAATGCATTCTGGTCACAGCCTCACAAGGAGGATCACAATTGTATGACACTTAAAGTACAGTTGGACGGTCTGGACCAACATAAATCAGATCCGTTGCGCACCCCGACAATGGATGTTTTGATCTGTGCGCGGGGAGAAGCTGCAGTGGCGGTGCGGGAACCAGGAGCGGCGCAGGGAGTGGGGAACCCTGCATAATTTCCACAAAATAGTCAAATAAATTATTTGCTTTGACTGGTACCTGTTTTACGTTGTCAGCGAGAAACACAAAGTATACACAGCAAAATCCCAGCTGAGTGAGAATGAGGAAGAAACCGACAGTCCTCCTGTGGCACAAACATAGTAAGAATATATTACAATTCAGTTACCATTACCGGGGGCAGCTCATCTTAGGGATGTTGCTAAAGTAAACCAAGACTAACACAAGTATAGTTCAATGGAAAATAGGTAATTTTATGCACATATCTACATATGTTTTGGGAAAACCGCAAGGCTGCTTGGAGGTGACAAGCACTGGACTTAAACCGTAAAAATACTTTTTCATGCGAAATGCCCAAATACAAAGAAATCAACAAAGCATAAACTTGTAATGAAGATAAAACATGTTACACAGGTCATCCAGTTCTACATGTACCGAGTTTAAAGGGAGTCCGCCACCAACTAGGACCAGTTGTAACCGTGTGTATGGCAGCGTGGCTCTCCTATAGTCTTTTACAAACATACCTTTATGTCCTAATCAATCTTTTCTAGACCCCGAAAAACATGTTTCGATAAATATGCTACTTTGTTGAAAACAGCCCAAGGGGCTGTACTTATCAGTGCTTTAGCCAAGTCACGCACATCAGAACAGAGCCCCGCTTCTCCCCTCCTCCCAGACTCAACGGCGTCATCGTGAGGCCGCTGCAAATCGTGCACAGGCGCACATCTCCTCATGCGTGCGCCTGCGCAGTCTGGCACCCGTTACCTCTAGTAAACTGAATACCGCTGGGGCATGCACAGTTCAGAAGGTATATAAGACTACAGGACAGCTACACTGCCATCCAAACGGTTACATATGGTCTTGGTTGGTGACGGACTCCCTTCAAATTCCTCACCATTTTAGATCTCTGCTTGCAGTCAGTAAACGGGAACACTCTTGCTTTGCTTCCCAAATGTGGTTTTTATATTCGGATTTTTAAATGAGTTATCCAATTAATTTAATAAAAACTAAAAATACCTGGATTAAGACACCCTATTATTTTAATTATATCAATGCACAAAAAAAAGGAAAAAAGAAAAAAAGCTGCACTCCAGTTTGATTTTTAACTTTTTTCTATTTTTACTCTACTTGGAGGACTTTCTTCCCTTTCTGGGAGCAGGCAGTAGCTCCTACATCTCCCAGCAGTGCACTGCAATCAGATCTTCTTAACACCTTCCTAGAACATAGCCCCTCACAAATAATCACCCCCATGAAAAACCTTACAATATTTTTATTGCAATAATACTTCATTGGAAGTGCCCTATTCATTGCGCAGTAATACTTGTAAAGGGCTAACCCCTTCAGAGGTTAAAGGGTTTCTGTCACCAGTTTTAACCCTATGAAGTTAGCTGACATTAGCGATGTGCTAATGTCAGCTAAACCTAACTAGCCTATTCCTACTTTTCTCAGTGCCCGCATAAACCTAAAAATCGAACTTTTATAATATGCTAATGAGGCTCTAGGAGCAGGGGGGGCGTTGTTCCTGCTCCTAGAGCCTCCATTCTCCCACCTTGGTCTCCTCCCTCCAGGTCTTGATTGACAGGGCCAGGCAGCGCTTGCGTCTGTCTGCCAGCCCTGTGCTCGGATGTAGTCTCGCGCCGTTACGAACTCAGCGCAGGCGCGGTGAGGAACCTGGCAGCCGACGAGCATCTTTCCCTCACCGCGCCTGCGCTGAGTTCAGAACGCGCGAGATTTCATCCGAGCACAGGGCTGGCAGACAGACGCAGCGCTGCCTGGCCCTGTCAATCAAGACCTGGAGGGAGGAGACCAGGTGGGAGAATGAGGCTCTAGGAGCAGGAACAACGCCCCTGCTCCTAGAGCCTCATTAGCATATTATAAAAGTTCGATTTTTAGGTTTATGCGGGCACTGAGAAAAGTAAGAATAGGCTAGTTAGGTTTAGCTGACATTAGCACATCGCTAATGTCAGCTAACTTCATAGGGTTAAAACTGGTGACAGAAACCCTTTAAGAAACCTGAAAGTTTTTTTTGTTTTATGGAAATGTTTGTATTTTTTGGCTAAAAAACATTTTTGTAATGGGTTTCGTTAAAAGTTTTCAACGAGTTTGGCTTCTGTTCACTGCTATTCATAGGGAGGTCCATAAGAGAACTCATCTGATGGCTCCATCTCAGCTACTCCTGTGTTGTTCTGAGCGATCGTATCAAAGTTAGTCAAACATTTATAGCCAAAATACATACATTTCAGTTAAAATAAGCCCTCAACAAAGTCAACAGCTTTTAAAGGGGTTGTCTAAGATAATAAAAAAAATAGCCCAAAGCAGAGAAAGTGTTGAAATAAAATATGGTCCAATACATAGGTGTACTGGCCATACGCCTTATATCCCTACAGGACCACCGTAGCAAACCTCCTGTGCTGTAGATCACACGGGTGACTAGCTGCAGAGGGAGTACTTGATATACTTATACTTGCACCTTGTCAAAGTATTTGACAAATGTTTCTTTATTTTTCTATGGAGATAACAAGAAGATCATAATTTGTATCTGTTTGTACAAAAAAAATTTTTCTCGCAAATAAAAAAAAAAAAATGACTAGCTGCAGCGGTCACATGCTGCAGCCTTGTAAAGAAAGCCTGACAGGGAGGACCGGAGCAAAAGTGCAGGAGTGGGACAGAACCTGGGGAGTATGAGATCTTTTCCTTGTTTCGGGAACTCATAATCGCCAATAAAATGTTTCACATGCCTAGTTTAAAAGGGGTGAAAACGGTATACTGACGGTAGTATGAAGACAAGACCAGCGGAACAAGTGCAATTGAAACTGCAAGTATAGTGTGAAGGACATTCACAAGTGGTTGCTTGATAAATGACGCCACCTTGTGGACAGCACATGTATGGCAGCTGCACCATTCACAGCGAGATTACAGTAAGAGTAGGTGATTTGTCTGTCATCTGTCCATTTGTTAAATTTTTTTTCTTTTTTAACAATATTGTGGGCAAATAGCACCTGGTGGCCCTGTAGGCATCTAAAAGATACAATTACACATCATTAAAATGCACTCTTCTGGGCACCAGCATTCCCCTTCAAAGAAAACCCTGCATGACCCCACAATATGGCCCTGAGACATGCTGTCCAAAGAGACATCGTGTCTAGTGGTTACACCGCCGGTGGTGGGTTGTCACAGTGCAAAGTCAAAATGTTATAGGAACCCTTCACATGTCCCTCAGCTAGTTATAGCTGCCACCTTGGGTCCACTAGAGGACATCATTCTGACCGCCACCCTCCATAGCTATACTATAGCTTCTTCCTTTATCACTATATTTCCCTCATTGATGCAGCCATATGAGGACTTGTTTGCGGGAAGTTTTATTTTTTTATGGCTTTATTTTGGGGTAGTTTTCACAGCATTCACCATGCAGAACGAATGACAGCACATTTTTATTCTGTGGGTCAGTAGGATTACTGGGACACTAAATTTATACAGTTTTTATGTTTCACTACTTTTGCACAATGCTTTTTGTGACCATATTCTGAGAATCCCTTTTTTTTATTTTACCATTGATGGAGCTGTAGGATGGCTTGCATTTTGTGGGATAAGTTGTAGCTTTGATACTATTTTGGAGGACGAGACTCATTAACGTTAATCCTTTTTTTAAGAAGAATAAACAATACAAGGTAATTAAGGGAACTTTCACACTTGCAGCATGGCTATCCGGCAGGTTAACAGCCCGCCGGATCCGCCATGCCGCAAGTACCCGTGTGCTGCTGCTCCGTCCCCATTGACTATAATGGGGCGGGGGGCAGAGCTACGGAGCAGCACGGCCAGAGATCACCAGACTAAAAAGTCGGACCTGCAGTACTTTTAGTCCGGCGATCTCCGGCCGTGCACTGCCGTGCTGCGCCGTAGCTCCGCCCCCGCCCCATTATTATCAATGGGGACGGAGCGGCAGCACACAGTAGACATGCCGCAAGTGTTAAAGTACCCTAAGCCATTGTTCATAAGCATTTTGACAGTTATCAAACTTATCAAAGACAATTCCTGTCTGGAAACTATAGCCCTTCACTAGTTTCCATCACACATACGTTTATTAAAGCCACCCTCTGGCTCAAGAATTGAACAATAACTGGGGGAATGAATACTTTAATGGTGACCTCATTTTCATCTTTTTAGCTGCAGATTCACCAATTCCTGGGCTCATCTTCTGCCATCCAAGATGACCACACCGCTTGGTAGCCCAAGACACTTCCTGCTGTCCTTGGATTGGCCAGCTCTGCTCACATGAACAGTGCTGGCCAATCCAAGAGCAGGGCTGCACAAGTAGGAAGTGTCTTGGACGACCGATGCAGGGTGTGCACCACATAGTCTGAGAAACCGTATGGCCATCTTAGATGGCAGAAGAGAAGCCTGAGAATAATAGGATCTGCAACTGAAAAGATGTAAAGTGTTCTGCTCGTTCCCCAATTAATGTGAATTGTTTTCTTGCACCAGAGGGTCGCTTCAGGCACTAGGACAGATACGTATTACATACCTTCCCCAGACAGCATATGTTCTCAGCCACTGACTTGGAAAGGACTCCATACTGTACATGACAGCATCTCCATAGTCCACAAATGGAAGCTGGTTCCTTGGGGAAAGAAAATAAGATTGGCATCTTACTACTTGGATTTACCATCTCTTTCTAATTATGGGAATCCGGCCACTGGAAACCCCCCCCAAAAAAAAAATCACAATACAAAAGAGACAGCGCTGATAAAGCACAGGGGTTCCTATGTCTTGGTCTACAAAATGTGGGCAGCACAGTGGTTAGCGCTGGAGTCCTAGGTTCGAATCTGACCAAGGACATCTGCATGGAGTTTGTATGTTCTCTATGTTCTCCCCGTGATTGCGAGGGTTTCCTCCGTGTTCTCCTGTTCCTCCCACACTTCAAAGACACACTAAAAGGGAACTTAGATTGTGATCCCCATTGGGGACAGCTTGATGCTAATGCCTGTAAAGCGCTGCAGAATATAGTAGCGCTATATAAGTGCATAAAATAAGTAAATAAAATAAATACAAAGAGCTACCTTAGGGATTGGTGGGTGCCACATCAGTCTGATGTGAAAGTAATGAGATATCCTAGGAACATACCACTACTTATAATGATGGGAAATCTCACAATTTAGTTTCATCTGTTCTACCATGGCGGTGTAATGACCCAGAGTGCCATTACCACCACCTTTTGTACCCCTGCTATCTGTATTGTATGATCCTGTGTCATCTCTCATGCATATATTACCATTTCCTGCAATAAGTGTATGTATTTCCTTATAAACCACTGTTTATATGTAATGTGCCTGGTTCACCAGCGGGTGGCAGCAAGTCTGTGCAGAGCTAGTTTCTCTGGAGAGCAACGTTCAAGTTTCATTCCAGTCCTCTCTAGAGAGGGAGGAGTTAGTTAGTCAAGGTCAGTCTAGCCTACCCCCTCCTGGGGAAAGGTTGTGTGTTGGCTAGCAGAGCACTGCCTGCTCTGCCTGTGAAGTGCTACATGGTTGCTTGTCACCTCATGGGCTTGCATTGCCTCCCAAGCTAAGTGAGCATGATGCCAAGAGAGATTCCTAGGATTAAAGTAAGAGACAGACTACAGACAGCTAAGTTCCAGCAGAAGAAGAAAAGTTCCTGTTTTCCCAGCCAGCATAGCAGAGCGGAGAGAGCTACCGCATAGTAGGGCTGAGATTGTTGCACAAGTGTTTGCCTGCCTGAATAAGCCAATACCTTCTGACGACCAAGATAAAGGTTGGAAACTGTTTCAATTACCGTTTATGCCCAATAAAGCTGTGTTCAACGTTACTACAAAGTCTGGACGCCATTTATTCTACTTATTCATCACCCAAGTTCAACTACCCCTTTTTGCACTTGCTTCGGGCTACACCATGTCTGGGACTCAAGGATATCCAGGTAGGAGCACCGTGACACATGTATACAACATCTACAGAGACATTGTAGGCCACTCTACACCACTCTGGCAATCCTACCCCTGGGTACCAACACTACCATCTACAAAGGGGACTCCAAGTCCTCGTTGCATAAATGCAACTGGTGCCAGGACTACTTGCTCTAACAGAGGGACATATAATCGTAGATACCTCTTAAGGGGCAATGGATCCCCAGGCGCTGGCAATAGGCTTCTGCAGCGGGAAGCTGAAAGGTTATGTTTACATCTATACCAGATTCTGCCATTTTTACCAGGAAGAATAAATAACCATGCAGCACAATTCTTCCTGTCCAAAATGGATGCAATTTAATCTGACCTTTTTCTCTGATCTCTTACATTTCCTACTGATAATGCATACGGTGTAACTTAGACTATATAGGAGACCATGACAAATACTTACCTCTGACAGATGTGATTTGCACATTTTACCAAGAGGTCCATGCAATGAACAGCGATGATTCCCATAACAACTAAACTCAAAGGACCCAACTGCAAGAGAAAGAAGGAAAAATTAGAACTGAATACACTTACAGTCGTAGCCAAAAGTATTGAGACCGACACAATTTTTGGTTTCCTTCATGTTTGCTGCTTCTGTGTTTTTAGATCTTTTTGTGTCACAGATGGCTTCAGTGGTGACATCTCTCTAGTGGTCACATCACTGCTGAAGATAATCAGGTGATCAAGCACATGCCAAGGAGGAAGAAAACAATCCCCCGGTAAGGGTCCATTCACACGTCCCTAGTGTATTGCAGAACCGCAATACACTGGGCCGGCACCCCTATAGAAATGCCTATTCTTGTGCGCTATTGAGGACAAGAATAGGACATGTTCTATTTTTTTCGGGAGTCTCGGACCAGAAATGTGGATGCGGACAGCACACTGTGTGCTGTCCACATCCTTTCTGTCCCCATTGAGAATGAATGAATCCGCAGAATTGCGGAATGGATGCAGGCCCATTCTACGGACATGTGAATGGACCCCAACTATGAATCCTTAGCTTAGTGGGGCACTTAGTAGATGTCATTATTACCAGAGAACCCCTTTAAAGGGAACCTGTCATCAAAAAATACCATTTGAAAGTATTAACAGTACCTCCTAGTGCCCGCAAACTGTGTCCACATGGTCCTTTTATTCCGATTGTCAGTCTTAGCTTGATTGATAAAATGCACTTTTATTCTGCCGCTGCCCCGTGCTTCAAGTCAGGCTTGAAGTCATGGGGGCAGCGGCCTCGGTGTCTTCCACGGTGCTCTTCCCGCCCCCTGCCTCCTTGAGTGACAGCCGCGATTGCCTTGTCGGGACCGCGCCCTAAGGCCGCATGGCCTCCAGCCGCCCTTTACTGTGCATGCGGCCTTAGAGCGCGGTCCCGGCAAGGCAATCGCGGCTGTCACTCAAGGAGGCAGGGGGCGGGGAGAGCACCGTGGAAGACGCCGAGGCCGCTGCCCCCATGACTTCAAGCCTGACTTGAAGCACGGGGCAGCGACAGAATAAAAGTGCATTTTATCAATCAAGCTAAGACTGACAATCGGAATGAAAGGACCATGTGGACACAGTTTGCGGGCACTAGGAGGTACTGTTAATACTTTCAAATGGTATTTTTTGATGACAGGTTCCCTTTAAAGACCAATTAAGTTCTGAAGTGATTTTGAGAAATCACCCATAAATTACCCAAATCACACCATTTTAAAAGATCACCCCTCAAATTATTCAAAATTAATTTTTGGAACTTTGCTAACCCTTTAAGTATTCCACAAGAAAAAGTAAAATTGATGATTTTTTTTTTGCAGAATTTCCATTTAAATCCTCACTATTGATGACCCTAAGTCTGAAGTTCAGAAAAACACCCCATATGTGGTTGTAAACTGCTGTATGGGCATACTGCAGGACTCAGAAGGGCCACATGTAGGGTGCAAATAAACACCCTAATCTTTTTCCTAGACAACAGTGCTCAAGGGAGAAAGAGCACCATGCTCATTGGAGGCCTAATGTGGTGATTTACGCATCTTGTGCTGACAACTGTAGAGGCTCTGGGGTGAAATAATATATGGAATCCCAGAGAAGTAACCACATTTTGTAAACTCTGCCCCTCAGGGTATTGCTGGAATGGTTTTTGGGCTGCACCACGTCTGCCTGAGGTACTCCAACAGTGGAATCTTCCAACAAGTGGTAGAATTTTGGAAAATACACGCCTCAAGGTATTTATCAAGGGATGGAGTGAACATTTTGACACCACAGGCATTTTGTAGAAATAACCCTTTCATGACTAGGCCTGAAAAGGCCTGTATGACCAGGAACTTTTTTGCGGTTTGGCTCACGTGATGGGTCAGCGACCCTAATTTTTTTTAACATATTTTTAAAATAATATGCATTATGGTGACGGTTTCAGAGTGGGCATTTTTTTTGTTTCCATTCTTTATTATATTGTTTTTATTTATGTTTTTAATTTATTTTTGGTACATAATATGCCCTCCAAGTGGTCATTAAAACACCACTGGGGGTACCAGACACTTTTTTTTTGAATTGTACAATATTTCAAATACAGTGGAAAACAGTGCCTCATGGGGGCATGGCACACAGCTGATCAAGGGCTGCCAAAACACTGCTGCTCTGGCCCAGAGACACCTGGTGGTCACGGCTGTCAGAACCATTAGAGAAAGCGGCTCAGCCACTTCCTGTATTCACTGCATACAGCCAGCACAGGAGAAGGCAGAAGTGGTAAAAAAAACGCTTCTCTCTTCTCCTTGGGGAAAGGGGGGGGGGGGACCCTGAAGGAGTGTGTGTGTGTGTGTGTGTGTGTGTGTGTGTGTGTGTATATATATATATATATATATATATATATATATATATATATACACACAAATAAAGCAAGGTAACACTCAAAAAAATCCAAAATAAACGTGCATTTATTGACCCAGTGCTCCAGCAACGTTTCAATTGCTCAATGCAATCTTTATTAAGCCATGGCATGGAGGGCAGAGGGGTCCGGAGGCGAGGGCAGAGGGGTCCGGAGGGCACAAACACAGCGGGCACCATGACATTTTACTGAGCACTACAGCCCCCAGCTGGCGCTTAGCCTCTGCAGTCCCCGCATCACTACAACGCCCAGCTCTTTCCCCCTCTTGTCATTATCTTTCTCCCCCCCCCCCCTGTCATTCTCTTTCCCGCCCCTTGTCATTCTCTTTCCCCCCCTTGTCATTCTCTTCCCCCCCCCCTTGTCATTCACTTTCCCCTCTTGTCATTCTCTTTCCCCCTCTTGTCATTCTCTTTCCCCCTCTTGTCATTTTCTCCCCTCCCTCCCCCGCCTGTAATGTAGCGTGGGCCGAGCTTTGTATGGTCCCACCGGTACAGGAGCTTTAGTTTCCTGTACCCGGGCGGACTGACAGGAAGTGCACACTGTGTGCGCACTTCATGTCAGTCCAGCCGGGTACAGGAGACAGATGCTCTCTGTACCCGCGGACCATACAGGGCTCGGCCACGCTACAATGAGGAACTGACAGGAGGGAGCGCTGAGCGTTTCCCTCCGGTCAGACCCTCTCTTCATGGACGCTATAGCCCGGGCAGTGCTCCGACGTCATTCAGGAGCGCCCCGGGAGCCGCACGGAATGTAAGTATGCCGCTTCCCCGCTCCCCACTGCTACTATGGCAACCAGGACGCTAGTAGCGTCCTGGCTGCCACAGTAACACTGAAAGCATTTTGAAGACTGATCAGTCTTCAAATGCTTTCAGTTCACTTGCGTTGTGCCGGATCCGGCGTTCACTTCCGGCGACGGAAGTGCACGCCGGATCTTCACAACGCAAGTGTGAAAGAGGCCTTACTAGAATACAGAAATGTATGGGATCCAATCACAAACCTCTTGGGACTTTGATTAACCAATCATAATGAAGTAGTACAGCTTTAAATGATATTAGCCTTGGCTACTTTCACATTAGCAGCAGCCTTCTCCAGCGGGCTGTTCTGGCGGGTGAACCTTATGGCTAAAAGCCACTGAATGACAAGATGTACTATGACCTTTAGTTAGATAAGCTCTAGACCTATATATATGTGTATGCAGGAAACAAAGCTAAACCACAAGCTAGTGGTTAAGATAAGCTTAAAGGGGATGTTCGTCCAGTTTACATTTTTGAAAAGGGGCTCGATGTGGAGTAAAATAATGATTCAGCGTGCCCCTCTGGTCTCTGCTGACATGTAGGAAATGTCCGTTCAGACCGAGCACTGCCTGAATAGGGTAGTTTACTACATTTTCCTCTCTGGTAGCGCCCCCTGCTGTTTATCCTTCGTAGTACAATTTATTCATTAGTAGTGGACCAACATGCGCTCTACCACTCAAATTAAGAACGGGGACTCAGGATCCCTAGTTTTCAGGATTGCGACGAATCCCCCCCGTTTTGTTTTTTTTATCCCGTATGTTGACAGGTGATAAATATTTTTCATGGGATAAGTCCTTTAAAACTGACCTAACAGCTCGGAGGTCAATTTAATTAGTAAAACTGAAGATAAAATGAACCAAGTGACCCTTCTGTGCTACATTTCTCCTACATGGCCTATCCAAAGAATAATGACAATAGACAAAGGGAAATAAATTCAGTGGAGGTGAAATAAAGATGTCACGGAAATTAAAGGGGCATTCCGGTAATGACGACGAAAATCCCACAGAGATGGAGTGGCAGCTCGCTGATTTTTTATTTTTGTGATCAGTTGGACCCCTACCAATCTAAGGCCCCTTTCACACGGGCGAGTTTTCCGCGTGGTGCAATGCGTGAGGAGGACGCATTGCACCCGCACTGAATCCGGACCCATTCATTTCTATGGGGCTGTGCACATGAGCGGTGATTTTCACGCATCACTTCTGCATTGCGTGAAAATCGCAGCATGTTCTATATTCTGCGTTTTTCACGCAACGCAGGCCCCATAGAAGTGAATAGGGCTGCGGGAAAATCGCAAGCATCCGCAACTTACCTTAGCCACTAACAACTAAAGGACCTGTGATGACGTCACATCACATGGTCCAATCACATGGTCCATCTTACCATGGTGATGAACCATGTGATTGGACCATGTGATGTGACGTCATCACAGGTCCTTTAGTTGTTAGCTGTAGCTTGAAGACAGAAGGCAGATCGCAACTACGCGATCAAGTGGCTAAGGTAAGTTAACTTTTATTATTTTTTAACCCCTTCCTCATCATTTTACTATGCATTCTTTATTAAGAATGCTATTATTTCCCCTTATAACCATGTTATAAGGGAAAATAATAAATTCTCCAGAAGACCCGAAACCGGACTTCAGTGATGAAGTCCGGCTTCGGGTCTGGGTACCAAACATGGCGATTTTTCTCACACGCGTGCAAAACGCATTACAAACGTTTGCACCCGCGCGGGAAAATCGCGCATATTCCCGCAACGGACCCGCCTCTTATCCGGGCGTCAAACATAACGCTCGTGTGAAAGAGGCCTAACAGTTAGCCTATCTCTGGTGGATGATACCCCTTTAAGCTTAGAGTCCAGTAGCATCAGGCTGGCTGGGTTTGACAACCTTCATTGCTCTGCATCAGCTTTGTTCCATGAGATTTCTGCTCAGCAACCCAAATAGGAACAACAGGTTGTTTGATCTTTTTGAAAATGAAAAAAAAAACAACAACTAAGAATCACTTATAACCAGAAATAAAAGAAGATTACAGTAATTTGTCATCAAAGCCAAGTGATGCACAAACAAGAAAAAAAGAAAAGCTTTCTGCCGCTCCAGTCATCCAGATAAGAAACCAATCCATACATGAAAGCAGATGGAGTGTAATACGAGCAAGCATCTGCATGCTGGCAGCAAGAAATATGTACAAAGCAGAACGGAAAGAACAGAACTAGAACTCTTTACAGCAAAATGACCTCCATGGATTGTCTGGTACCTTTTCTTTTTGCCCTATAAGACGCACTTTTTCCCCCTAAAGTGTGTGTGTGGGAGGGGGGGGGACGTCAATGTGTCTTAAGGGGCAAATACTAATGAGCGCTTCCATTATGGAAGCGCTCATTAGTACAGGAGGATCGGGAGCGTAGCGCGTCAGGTCACAGCACAGAGGCGGTGGTGTCCGGAGCAGGAGTGGTAAGCGGATTTTATTTATTATTTTTTGGTCTGCTGAGCATGGAGGTCTGAATGGGGGTCATTCACATTGGTGCACTAATCTGAGGTCTGAATGGGGGTCTTATTTCCATTGCGGCTCTGATCTGAGGTCTGATTGGGGGTCATTCACATTGGGGGTTTAATCTGAGATCTGAATGGGGTGTCTTATTTACATTGGGGGTCTGATTGGAGGTTTTATGAGCATTGGGGTCTGAGGTGAGGTCTGAATGGGGTCTTAACTTTGGTGGTCCAGTGTGGGGTCTTATAATATTGGTGGGTCTGAGGTGAGGTTCTTTTGGGGGTCTTATTAACATTGGGGGTCTGATTGGTAGTCTGATCTGAGGTCTAATGAATAATATTTTTTATCTTCTTTTCCTTCTCTAAAACCTAGGTGCGTCTTAAAGGACGGAAAATCTGGATATATTGTAATTTATTGTTCTCTGCAATCAGAGGCCACATGGGAGGGACTATTTTCTATGCATCCTGGGAAACGGAGGTGCTCAATGAGAAAGGGAGTTATGCGAGTAAAAGTGTTACTTTCAGGAGAATAACCCCCCCTGAGAGGCCGAGTAGGTGAATTAGAGCAGCGAGGCCCAGGAAACTCAAACTCAATATTTCAGAAATAAAAGGTTTAAAGCAATTCGCGTTTTTCATACCACAATGCCAGCATTTTTTACAGCCAGTGGCAGCCCAAGGAGTCCAGTCCCAATGTTCCCTTTTAGTAAATGTATCAGCGTCTGGAACCATCTACAGTAGGAAAATACAGAAAAGGATCACAGCTATCACAATGACATCAAACCATCCAGATTGAAATAGAAGCAACCAGCAAATAGTAGCGCTACAGTCCAAAATAATAAAACGTACACGCCCTTATTAACAGGTTTGCCCAGACTGCACGGTCCTCTGCAGTTTCTTCTGTTAATTCTTTATGTGTGGACAGGTACAGTAATTGCACTTTGAAGGCTACAGAGATAGGTCTTTAAATGTACTAATGTATTGTGACTGTCCATATTGCCTCCTTTGCTGGCTGGATTCATTTTTTCCATCACATTATACACTGCATGTATCTATGGTTACGACCACCCTGCATTCCCTCAGTGGTGGTCGTGCCTGCACACTATAGAAAAATTTGCTTTTTCCTGTCAGGTGCGACCATGACCACCACTGATGGGTTGCAGGGTGGTCGTAACCATGGAAGCGAGCAGTGTATAATGTGATGGAAAAATGATTCCAGCCAGCAAAGGAAGCAATATGGACAGTCACAATACATTAGTCGGGGTCTTGTATTAATTGCCTCTACATATATGCCATTTCCTGAAGTGAGAGAACCCCTTTAAGCTCAGCATTGCCCCATACTCTCCTAATTGATTGCACCCTCTGTATGACAAACAGTATAGAGGGGTTGGTTCCTCAGCAGAATTAGTCAGCTCTTAGTAACTCCGTATGCAGTAAGCTCCCTCTAGTGGTGGTTACAGGTAGCCTGAATGGTGACAACAACCCCCCCAAAAAAAAAAAAAAAACGTGGATCTTCATTCATACAGGTTATTTTACTCGCCGAAACTTGCACTTCTTCTTATTAACAGGACCCTGATGTCATGGTAGGCCTCACAATTCTTCTTTGGGTTATGGGACTTGGTTTTCAGCTCACACCGAAAAACTACAACTCCCATTACGTTACTCCACACTTGCGTGGGGAGAGCAGAGATCAGTAATGTGATGCACGGGGCTGTCAATCTAACTTGCTGTCATATGATTGGTGACGTGACAACATAAAGGGGAAGTGGAGGTTAGGCCTCAGTCACATGTGAACGCATATCGAAGGAAGAAACCCTGCACCTTATAAAATAAACATAGTAAGTACTATAAAATTAAAGGGGTTGTCCAGCTTTTTGGAGATTTTTAACTATTGATAGCAGCATAGTCTACCTACTCACTGCTGCCTGCTGCTCTGATCCAGCTCCCTTCAGATGTCTTGCAATCCCCGTCCTATAAGCTTCTGGACGGACATGGCCATGTGTGCTGCTGCAGTCAATGACTGGCTTCAGTAGTGACATGACAATTGGGAACCTAGGGAGTTGGAATAGTCTGGAGGGGAACGGGCGAGTGTGGCTCTCACCATTCGCTTCTATAGAAACAGCCAAGCAAGCGTCATCAGAAGTAGATAACTGTGCGGTCATAGACTTACGTAGTGCTGCTGCTGCCATGTTCTCCAAGCCTCTCGTACTGTGTGGATCTAGGCACTAAGCGGTTAATGATCCCCGGGGAGCTCTCCTCACTAGGACTGGCTTCAGTGGAGCTGTAGTCATTGTACACGTCGGTTCTCAGCCTGGTGGTAGCCATGACTCCTAGACAAAGAAAGGTGTCAAAAAAAGCTTAAAATGACAGTAAGAAAAGTACTTGGCTCCAGACAAAAACGTACTTAAAAGGGTTTTCCTGAGAATCAAATACTGATCGCTGGGGGGCCTGACACTCGGGACCCCGCCGATCAGCTGTTTGAGTAGGCACAGGCACTCACAGTAGCCGTGGCTATCTCACAACCATGTGATGTAAGATGCAGATTTCACATAAAAGGTTTTTAAAGATGTGACCAGCAGCATTTTCCTGTCCCCAGTGGAGAACACAATCTAAGTTCCCCATCGGTGTGGGAGGAAACTGAAGAACCCAGAGTACCGGGGAGAACATACAAACTCCATGCAGATGTTGCATCTGGTCACACTCCAACCTAGGACCCCAGTGCTGCAAGGCAGCAGCGCTAACCACTGAGCCACCGTGCTGCCTACACTGAGCAGGAGAAACTATCCCTGCCGATTCTGTTCTCTAGTGCACTGCAGAAATAGGGGGATTTCAGTAATGGCTGTGGGTGCATACAGAAACGTACATAGAAAGGATAGATACACCGCGAGACTGAATTCAGAAGTGGATATCAACTCTAAATAAAGGCAGGAGGTGCCCATTGAAGTGTCCCTGCTTTCAAAAAATTTATGTCATGCCCCCACCTATTGCTAGAACAAGGAAAGAGAAGCAAAACCTTTGGAATGTCAAACGTTTCCTGAAAGCTCAGTGACCCTTTAACCCCGGGCCCGTTTTCGCCCTCCTGCCCAGCCTATTTTTTGCAAATCTGACGTGTCGTAAACTGATGTAAGGGCACACGGCAGGGCGCAGAAGAAAAGGAGTGCCATATTGTTTTTGGAAGGCAGATTTTGCTGGACTGGGTTTTACATGCCATGTCCCATTTGAAGACCCCTGATGCACCCTTGCAGTAGAAACGCCCAAAAAGTTACCCCCATTTTGGAAACTAGGGGATAAGGTGCTAGTTTTATTGGTACTATTTTGGGGTACATACGATTTTGAATTGCTCTATATTAAGTTTTTTGGAAGGCAAGGTAACCAAAAAATGGCTGTTTTGGCACCGTTTTTATTTTTTACAACGTTCATCTGCAAGGGTAGATCATGTGCTTTTTTTATAGAGCCGATTGTTACAGACGCAATGATATCAAATATGTCTACTTTGTTTCAGTTTTACATAATAAAGCATTTTTGAAAAAAAATTATGTTTTTGAGTCTCCATTTTATGAATGCCGTATTTTTTTTTATTTTTCTGCCGATCAAGCAGTGCAGGGGCTCGTTTTTTGCAGGAAGAGTTGACATTTTTATTGGTACCTTTTTGGGTACGTATGATTTTTTGATCATTCATTCTTACACTTTATGGGGCAAGGTGACCAAAATTTAGTCGTTTTGGCAGTTTTTATTTATTTATTTTTACAGCGTTCACCTGAGGGATTGAGTCATGTGACATTTTAATAAAGCAGGTCGTTACGGACATTGCAATACCTAATATTTGTACTTTTTCTTATTTATTTACGTTTTACACAATAACAGCATTTTTTAAACCCAAAAAAATTATGTTTTAGTGTCTCCATAGTCTGAAAGCCATAGCTTTTTTATTTTTTGACCGATTGTCTTAGGTAGGGTCTCATTTTTTGTGGGATGAGGTGACGGTTTGATTAGTACTATTTTAGGTAGCATACGCCTTTTTGATCGCTTGGTGTAGCACTTTATTTGATGTTAGGTGCAGGGCTCCAGACTAAAAAAAATGACAAGGAGCCATTGGCTCCTAATCTGAAAAAGTTAGGAGCCAAATGAATTTTTTAGTCGCCAAATGCATATTATAATAAAAAATAAGACTTGTCCTTACAGAGCGGGGGAAGTGGGCTAGGGTGACAATACACAGTCCGGCATGCTGCCCAGGTGTGTGGCACGGCACAGTAGGGGGCATTCCTTGCGGATCTTCAGCGTGTAGGGCCCCTGTGAACACTGAACAGAGTCGTTTCCACTCTGGGGTTCACCTGAACCCCTACTTCTTTGGTGTATGAGCGGTTCAGCCTCAGCTGGCTGAGCAAGGCCTTCAGCTGAGCCCACCGGTAGTTTATTATCCAGGCAGTCAAAGGGAAGGGCAGACTTCATGGGCCCCCTTGTAGGGAGGCTAATCCTGTAGGGCCCCTGGGTTTGTAGAGGGCTGCTGCCAGTAAGGCTTCGTTCACATAACCGTTTGTCTTTTCCGTTCTCAAGCTCCGTTCAGGAGCAGGAGAACGGAAAGGACGGATGCTGTACATAACTGACACCTAACTGACACCAGCGGAGCCTAAAGACCCCATAGACTTTAATGAGGTCCGTTTGGTGTCCGCTCAGAACATGATTTTTGAGCGGACATGAAAGTAGTGCATGCAGGACTTTCGTGTCCGCTCAAAAATCATGTTCTGGCGACACACGGACCTCATTAAAGTCTATGAGTCTTTAAGCTCCGTTAGTGTCAGTAGTGTCAGTGCTATGCAGCATCCGTCCTTTCCATTCTCCTGCTCCTGAGCGGGCTTGAGACGGAAAAGACAAGCGGTGATGTGAACGAGCCCTAAGTTGGCCCATCATAGTTCAGGGAGGGTACATGATTCCAGCCATGTCAGATCAGAGTGTCCTGCAAGGAGCAGGTGGGCTGCGCGGCTGCCCCTATATCAGCCTGTTAAGCCCCTTGCAGACGAGCGTTCCTCTGCTAGCGAGTCTGCAATGGAGCTCCGGCCCGACCTTCCTGCACTCACAGGATTCACATAGCATTATATTGATTTATGATGCTATGTAACCCTTACAGCTCTGGAATGTATTGGATAACACTGGCAGCATTATGCCAGTGTTATCAACACATTCAGAGCTGTAGAGTACATAGCATCATAAATCAATATAATGCTATGTGAATCCCGTGAGTGCAGGAAGGTCGGGCCGGAACTCCATTGCGGACTCGCTGCGTGAGGAACGCTCGTCTGCAAGGCACCTTATAGCAGGCTCCTTACTTTAATGACCGGCAGCCCTGCAGCCTAACCCCTTCACTACCAGCCACACCAAAGCCTCCCCAGCATGGTGACATCTCCGCACTTACTGACAACTAGACTGATGGCACCCCGGTCCCTCATATGCACGTGCGCCAACAGATGGGACTGGTCCCAATCGCACTTCGAGCTTACACCTGAGAACCCCCTCCCCCACACTTCAGCATAAAATTGGAGGTAGGTGAGGGGATTAGTGGCAGCATAAAATTGTTGGCGTGCAGAGAGAGAGAGAGAGTTGGGGGTGGGATACTGGGCAGCGGCAGCCAGCAAGTGAAGTCTTAGTGGCAAGCTAACCTGTTGGAGAGAGCAGTCGGCGTGGAGCAGTTTCATGAAGACAAGCCTCTGCAGGGTTCAGCGCGGAAGAATGGGGGTGGTGTGAGGGGAGCAGCAGCAGCCAATGGCAGGGCAGCCCGTGGATACCATGACCAATCAGCAGCCTCCTCACTAATAACAGAGCTCTGTACTGTGCGAAGCTCTGTTATTGGTGTCTGCTGCATGAAATCCCGGTTCTTCTTAAAGTGGCAGAGCAGCGGAGGGACTAGGCGCAAATGGCGACAAGACTACAAAGTCTTGTCGCCATTTTGCATTTTAAAGTCGCATTGGCGACCATTTTGGTCGCCATCTGGAGCCCTGAGGTGACAAAAAAAATTGCTTTTTTGGCACTGTTTAGGGGTTAGGTCATGTGATATTTTTATATAGCAGGTTATTATTGATGCGGCAATACCTACCTTTTTTTTTTTATTTATTTCACTTTAACACAATAGCAGTTTTGGAGCAAATAAAAAAAAAATCATATTATAGCGTCTCCATTGTCTGAAAGTCATAGTTTTTTTATTTTTTGACCAATTGTCTTAGGTAGGATATCATTTTTTGCGGGATGAGGTGACTATTTGATTGGTACTATTTGGGGGGGCATACGCCTTTTTGATCGCTTGGTGACATAAGGTGACAAAAAATGTTTTTTTTTGGCACTTTTTTTTTTACGGTGTTCAGCTGAGGGGTTAGGTCATGTAATATTTTTATATAGCTGGTTGTTACGGATGCGGTGATAGGCAAAAAGTATACGTTTTTTATTTATTTTACTTTAGCACAACAATAGCATTAGTAAAAAAATAAATAATTATATTTTAGTGTCTCCATGTTCTGAGAGCTATAGTTTTTTCACTTTTTGAGGGATGAGGTGACGGTTTTATTGGTACCATTTAACGCCTTTTTGATCACTTGGTGTGGCACTTTTTGTGATGTAAGGTGACAAAAATAGTTTTTTTTGGCACAATTTAAATTCTTTTTCTTTTTTTTAAATTTCTGTCCCACTCTGGGACTTCAACTTTTCAGGGTCTGGTCCCCTCTGCAATGCATTACAATACATCTGTCCAATTGGCTGCCCAATGCCTTGCACAGCATGGGGACCTGCTAGGGGGCTGGCGAAATAGGGGGCCCCGCAGCTCTGATTCTTTCAAACAGCGATTCTAATTCTACCTGTCACTTAGGATAGAGGGGGGTGGACCCTCTTTTAAAGCGATTCTGGTTCCTGTTTCCTGTCCTGAAGAGAAGGTGGTCTCTCCAGGGGTGCTGCCATAGGCGAAGGGGAAAATCGCTGCATCAGTTAAAATCCTGGAATACCCCTTTAAGGCTAGGGCTACACTTTCCATTATGTTACTCATTTGATTGGAAAGTGTTGTATTGCTTTGTAGTGAAGTTGAGGCTTGAGAGTGAAAACCAGTCAGTGATCACAACTCCCAGCATGTACTACCAGTTACTGACAGGTCAAACAGAGCTGAAGGCTTATTCTACTGGCATATCAATAGCAATTCCAGCCAGGAGAAAATGTTCTGTGCCGTCTGGTACCGGTCCACCTAAGATGCAGAAAAATATTGTCTGGGTTCTCAGCTGGAAGCAATGATTTCCGGGAAGCCGTCCACGTCCAGTAATTGGCTCATTGATATACTGACGTGTAAACTCTCGCAATCACAAGTCTGTGCTGGAGATTGCACAATCGGAGACTTTTGTACTTCATATAGGGAACATGAAACCAGTGTCATCTCCTGGAGAAAGAGCAGAGTCAGGAGCTGGTCGCACCACAACGAGCTGAATCACAAGGTGCATGTAAAACCATGCAGACATACCCAGCACTACTACAAGGATCCCTGAAGGCATCACTACAGGCCCTCAGAGCCTCCACACATGACCCAACAACTGTTTAGTGTCTACTTGCCAACTCTCCCGGAAGATCTTAGAGGCTCCTCGGAAAAGAGAAGACCTCCCGGACTCCTGGGAGAGTTGGCCAATCTCCGGGAGGGGAGGCGCAGAATTCTCCCGGCACTAGCACTGTGTGTAGCCCTGGGATTCTGCCTTCTGAGAGTAAGCCCCGGCAGCCAAACACACATTGAGGCAGCGGTGCCATGTCACGTCAAGAGGGTGTGGCCTGCCAAAAAGGGGCCTTTCAATGCACAAATTATTTTTTTGGGTGGCACACATCGCACACCACACTAATGTGTCACCCAGATCCCACTTGTTAGTACAATGTTGGTCCTAAGGGCCTAAACCAGTGCACTGTCTGAAGTGTGCACCCCTGTAAAATATTATTATAACCTACATAGGTTTAAAATGATATCATGATAAATTTAATAATGAATCTAGATAGAAGGCGGTGCTCCGTTCTTGGTTTTTTTTAATTCCAAGAAAAAAAAAAACATCCTTGTTCCACCACTAGAGGGAGCCAACTGCATACTCATTAGTATTCAATTCAAATACGGTGTAACAATATGCAGTAAGCTCCCTCTAGTGGTGGCGGCAGGTGGCCTGCAGGTTATTAGGACTTGTCCATATTCATTCATTGAAAATACCGTGCCCGTACAGTTAAATGGCTTCATTTTACATTTCTGCCTTTTTAGGGTACTTTCACACTAGCGTTTTTCTTTTCCGGCATTGAGTTCCGTCATAGGGGCTCTATACCAGAAAAGATCTGATCAGTTATATCCTAATGCATTCTGAATGGAGAGAAATCTGTTCAGGATGCATCAGGATGTCTTCAGTTCAGTCCTTGCTGCGGTTTTATCTCCGTCCAAAATTCCGGAACACTTGCCGGAATGCCGGATCCGGCATTCTTTCCTATTGGAATGTATTAGTGCCATTCAAAATACCGCAAGCCGAATCCGTCGCATGCACAGACCGGTAAAATGCGAATAAAATATATAACGGATCCGTCTCTCCGCATGACAAGCCGAGAGATGGATCCGTTCTTGCAATGCATTTGTAAGACGTATCTATAGCCGGATCAGTCTTCAAATGCCTTCCATTTACAGGATCCGGCAGGCAGTTCCAGCGACGGAACTGCTTGCCGGATCACTCTGCCGCAAGTGTTAAAGTACCCTCACATGTAGTTTTTTATTCTACACAGGTGGTTTTCATACGCCAGGGATCGAGCACCCCACATTTACAACAATCAGATGTTCCGGATGACACCCACCACCCCTGCCGATCAGCTGTTTGAAGGGGAGGCTGCTAGTTCCCCTTCATTACACTGTGCGCTGTCTCAGAAGGGAGTGAGTACCTGGAATTACACGACGCTACCGGGGCGGGGAGGCGACGTGTAGTGTAATGAAGAGGAAGCAGCGCTGTCTTCTCTTCTCACAGCTGATCGGCGGAGGTTCCGGAAGTCGGACCCCCACCAATCTGATAACGATGACCTCTCAAGGATAGGTCATCAATATATACTGCCAGATTTCCCTGCTAAATCCGCAAAGATGTACCTCAATTGGCAAGGTAACGGACAAAGCGGGTATAAGGGGAAAAGATCCAGGGGTGAGGGAGGTGAACTGCGGCTGGAAGGTGGCAGATACCCAGAAGACGCAGGGCAAGGAAGAGCGATCAATGTGCAGGACAAGGGGAAAGGAAGGCATATGTATGTACAGTAGAGAACCCAGAGACCAGAGGGACACATCCAGGGACCTGGGGCAAGAGTTTGGTTGGGCCCTCTTCCCTCAGTGCTTTGCAGTGCCCTGGACACAACAAAAGAACCAGCTCACCATTACTTACATGGGCTAAAAAAAATAAAAAAATAAAAAATGTTTTCGTAATTTGGGCATAAATCAGCTCAGAAGATCCATATTAACAATCACAATAGTGACCTGCCTCCGTACTGCCGTTATCGCCCACATGATAATATTGACCCTCGCCTCCACCCGTACTCCCAGCGCCCACATCATGCATTGACCCGGTGCTTACATTCTGGGTGACTCCAGCGGCGATCCTCACAGCTTCCTGCTCCTCCGCTCTGTCAGCTTCTCATCATTACCTCCAGCTGCAAACACTACAGTCACGTGAGGATCAGGTCAGCTGATCGTTGCCCTGACAACTGTCTTTTTTTTTTTTTTTTTTCGTGTTTCAAAAAGCTTTATTGTTCTTAGTGTGAAGAGTTACTTCCTTCCAGATACATGGATAATGCTCTGTTGTGCCTCTCTGTGGTAGGTTTACTACAAAATTACAGTGAGATAAAGTTGTCACTGTGATTTTGTAGTAAAAAGATCACAGAGAGGCACGGAGCAGTACCAATCATGTTACTACTCCGTGTCTGCCGTCTGGAACGGGGCTTGGCTCTCTTTCACGCAGTGGATTCCACGCATGGGATCCGCTCGTGTGAAAGAGCCCTTATTTATGCAATTTTTCCCCGAGGATAATCCATAAACAAGTTCTTATAAGTTGTAATAGCTCGCTTTGTTTTGCAGGTCATTTTGTGACTGGTTTCTGGACGTAGTTTCGTACAGTCACCAGGTGGCGCTGTAACGTTATCTGCAGTGGCAGTCTATCGTCGGTGTGGCCACGCGGTGGCGCTGTGACGTTATTAAAACTATAGTGGCCGTCTATCATCGTTAGCTGAAGCTTGCTTAATATGGCCACGAGGTGGCGCTGTGTATTTGTAGCTAGATCAGATGATACTGTATATTTGGATAGGAAACCCATAGCTGTTTTCCATGTTAGAAGCTGCTAAGACCCACTAAAGCTGCTCATAGACATGATAATGAGATTGTCTTATTGCTCACAGCCTACAGAGGGCTGCACTAATGCCATCTAATGGGTAACTGCACCCAGTGTGGATTACACACGTTTTTCCTGCGCCAATTTTCATGCTGAAAGACCACAATGTAATACAGTCACAGCAAAGTGATTGAGACTAGACATAATTCATGCCCTCTGTGCTTTTCTTTACGAGCGGAAATTGACCTGCAGTGCGGATAGAGTTGCCATCTTGCCCATATTTACCAACCTTTCAGTTGGTAAAATTGGGACATAGAAGTCCCTGCCCAGGAACACCCACTTATGGGTGGGGTTTATGTTAGCCCGGCCCATTTTCAGCCCAGCATATCGCAAATTTGCCTGGACTGTCTCTGAGAATTGGGGACAGTCTCACCAAATTCGAGACAGTTGGCAACTCTGCTTCCCCAACAAAAAATACCAGGCAAGTGTATGCAGGTAAATAGGGGGCGTCGTTTGAGGCATGGCCTAATGCAGGGTGTTATTTGACAATAACGGTTTGATTATATTTTACAGTTTTGCACCTTTTTAAAAAATAATTTGTTTCCTGTGGTTTTTAATATAAAATGTGGACTAAAATGACTGTGTACAGGTGTTATGGAGAAGCATATATCCACCAGGCCAGGAAAAATCCACGTAAGTGTGCAGCCCTATGCAGAAGCCTAGTTTTCCCTGGTCTGTGCTGTAAAACTAATAGAAGACAATGGTTTCTGCACTTAAAGGGGTTTTCCCATCTCAGACAATGGGGGCATATCCTAGCCCCATTGTCTGATAGGTGCGAATTACCTCTGGGACCCGCACTTACGCTGAGAACAGAGCCCCGAAAGTTATGGATAGCAGCCCCCCTCTATTCATTTCTATGGGGTCGCCAAAAATGGCTGAGCACTGGCTTCGCTATTTCCGTCAGCCCCATAGAAACGAATTGGAGCAGTGGCCACACAAGCGCGGTGTGCTCCCATTTACTACTACGGGGAGAGCGCTTGGTGGTAGCCGGAAAACCTGGGGTTCTCCGGCTACCGCCTTCGCCGGTCTCTTCTCGGTGTAGGTGCGTGTGCCAGAGGCTGGACCCGCACCTATCCAACAATGGGGGCATATCTTAGCGATATGCCCCCATTGTCCCATATGGGAATACCCCTTTAAGAGTCCCCACTGATTTCATATATAGAGTCAGTGCTATCCCCAAGAACTAATTTGTATGTTTGGGTACACCCCTGTGTAGTTAAAGGGAACCTATGAGATTGCACATAGTATCTGAGCTGAAGGCAGCATGTTATAGAGCAGGAGGAGCTGAGCAGGCTGCTATATAGTTTTATGGGAAAAGATTCAGTAAAACTTGTCATTTATGAAGTCGAGAAGGCGGTCCTATTAGTGACTGACAGCCTTCCCTATATGACTGTATACAGAGATAGCTGTCAATCACTGATAGGACCGCCTCCTTGACTTCAAAACTCAGAACGACAGGAATTTAAATGAATAGAATGCAAGTTATACTGGATCCTTTCCCACAAAACTATATATCAATCTGCTCAGCTCTGCAGATGAATTCACATTTTCATGGTGATAGGTGCCTACTTTTAAACTGCCATCTTGAACCCAGGACCCTCTGTATTGAAGACAAAGACTCTAACCATTGAGCCACAGAGCCCAATGCTGTGAATAGGAAGATTTTCTCCAGTTTCCATAGCAATGGTCCATGAAAATCACTGGCAGAAGAAGGATGCCATTTGTGTTGCTAGTAATTTTTATGGACCCATAGAATCTAATGGGCGTATTCGACCCGCATCACAGACCGAAGTAGTGCACGTCTCGATGTTTTTTTCCACTGACCCACAGTTACTGATGTGTAACTAAACAGATTAAAATCTATGGCCATGTGTGTTGCCTGGAGAACACAGACGTGTGATAGAGGCTTTAGGCCACCTGCAACTTTGCGGAATACATGCAGTTTTTCCACACGTAAAAACCGCAGAGTAGTACAGTACCAGTAAGGTGTATGACATTACACAAAGGTTATGAACACCTTGCAGATTTTTTTCTGCGTGGAAATTGACCTGCCGTGCGGATTTCCAAATCTGCAACATGTCAATTATGTTTGCAGGTGTAGGCCTATTGCACACGACCGTATGGTTTTGCAGTCTGCAAAAAAAACGGATGACATCCATGTGCATTCCGTTTTTTGGGGGAATGGAACATCTGGCCCCTAATAGAACAGTACTATCCTTGTCCGTGATGTGGACAAGAATAGGACAATTTCTATCTTTTAACGGAAACGGAATGCATACGGAGTACCTTCCGTTTATTTAGCGGACCCATTGATATGAATGGTTTCGTATCCGGACCGTATATGGAACGCAAAAAACGGCCCGTACACTCGCAAAAAAAAAAACGTTTGTGTGAAAGAGGCCTTAGCTGCAGATTTCACCATTCTCCAATGAACTGTGAGATCTGCGGCTAAAGTGCATCTAATCTGCACCAAAAAACACCATTAGAAATTTGCGAATGACAAAAATGAGTGCAGATCTTATGTGTGTTCGCCCGCATTCGTGTGCAGATGGCCTTAAAGTCCATGAATCTGTGTACTGTCCTTGGCGAACACGGACTGCACACGTTTGTGGTTCACTCACGTGTGAAGGACACCTTAGTAAGGCCAATGTAATAAACAAAAATCTAACTGGATTTCATGAAAAGAAAATCTGCCCATAGAAAAGTGAGCGCTGTAAGGGCTCTTTCACACTAGCGTTTTTGCTTTCCGTCCTAGAGTTCTGTCGTCGGGGCTCTATGCCGGAAAACTACTGATCAGGATTATCCTAATGCATCCTGAATGGAGAGAAATCCGTTCAGGATGCATCAGGATGTCATCCATTCAGTACCCAAACGTTTTTGGTCGGAGAAAAATACGCAGCATGCTACGGATTTTCCTCCGGCCCAAAATCCAGAGGACGTGCTGTAACGCCGGAACCGGAATTAATGCCCATTGAAGTGTATTAATCCGGATCCGGAATTAAGCTAAACGTCGTTTTGGCGCATCGCCGGATCCGCATGCGCAGCAGCAGTTCCGATCGGGGCCCCAGTGTAAGCTGGGGCTCCGATCAGTTACCATGGCAGCCAGGACGCTACTGAAGTCCTGGCTGCCATGGTAAGTACTCCGCAGCAGTGTACTTACCTTGATCTATGCACCACGGGGACCTGTGATGTCATGAAGGAGCGGCCGCAGCGCAGGTAAGTACACTGCTGCGGAGTACCATGCTAGCCAGGACTTCAGTAGCGTCCTGGCTGCCATGGTAACCTGAACGGATCCTGATCAGTCTTCAAATGCTTTCAGGTGACTTGCGTTCTGACGGACCCGGCGGGCCTAAGGTGCCTGCCGGATCCTCAGAACGCAAGTGTGAAAGCACCCCAAGTGCTTAGCTGAACAGTGGAGGTGAGTCTGACACGACCTTGTGAGATGAGACTCCTTCACGTCGCCACTTGTCTTTCTCTTGTACATGAATGAACTGAGAAACTGTTCACATGAAATAAAGTTGCACAAAAACCAGTTCACGAAAGGCAATTAATTATAACTGCATTGTGTAATTATCACATTTAAAGGGACAGTCCAGCTGGTTGTAACAATTCTAAAATACTTATCACGTGCCGTCATTGAAAAAGATCTTTGCCAGTGGGTCCTTACAGCGTTATGTGATCTACCGTGCAGGTCTCATATAGGGTGGTTTCACACAGTTGTTTTGGGGGATTTTTACAGTTTTTGATGCTTTTCTGATGCATTTTATTATAAGCGGGGGTTGAACATCCCGCACCCCCACCACTTAGATGTTCTGCAGTAGCTCCAGCACTGGAACTACACACCTTCGTCCATTGTGCAGAAGACAGCGCTGGTTACTATAATGCCTCTCCCATTGTAGAGAATAAGAGCAGAGCTACAGCCACTGCACAACGGATGGAGCTGTGTATTTCCAGCAGGGGCGTAGCTATAGGGGGTGCAGAGGTAGCAGTCGCCACTGAGCCCAGGAGCCTGAGGGGGCCCAAAAACCTTGTGCGTCATAAGAAGACACTGGTATTATAGAAAGTGCATGCTGGTTAAGTTACATGTCTGGCTGGAGGGAAGGGGTTAGGTTGAGAATTTTGCATGGGGGAGGGTAGCTGTTTACATTTTTGCCTCAGGCAGCACAATGGTTATTTGCTTCGTTGCCCCTGGTCACAAAGCACTGAGGAAAGGGGGGGCCCTAGCCACGAGGTGTCGGATCACATAGTGATGGTCTACAACACAATGTTTTGTGTTTCACCTACAACAGCCTCTGGAATCTGGCAAAACAGCGCTTTTATGCCGTGTTCTGAACAGCTATGTGTGAATAAAACCTTGCAAGTTAAAAGCAGTTAAAAAATTCCCATGCATATTAGCCACATTCTGGTTGGACTAAAAAGTTACAAATTCTTCTAATGCCACAGCACAAAAGGCACTTCATAGTGCTGCGCCTGTCACAAGCATAGGTGCTCCGTACTCCAGTACGCGGCGCAGTATGAAAGTGTGGATTCTAAAGCGCAATAGGCACCTGAATCCAGGGTAAATCCTTTAAAGGGACAGGTCATCGGTATCTAATCGGTGAGGTCCGACTCCTGGCACCCCCACTGTAAGAAATTATTTTATATACTGTTTTTAAATATAACATGTATAATCCACCCTCTTACTGTATCTGAAGGTTAGGCACAATAAATGAGATACATTAGTATATAAATGTATATAAAAACGTATATTGTGGAAAATTGATATTACAGTTATTATTACTGGCAAGTATATGAATATATAGGGGGTCATTTATCAAACTGGTGTAAAGTAGAACTGGCTTAGTCACCAATAGCAACCAATCAAATTCCACCTTTCATTTTTAACAGCTCCTTGGAAAGCTGGAAAATAAAAGGAGGTATCAGATTGGTTGCTATGGGCAACTAAGCCAGTTCTAGTTTGATAAATGACCCTCATAATATGGAACTAGAAAAAAAGAAAGAAATCATACATACACAGTGACGATTTGGTAAGGGCTCTTTCACACTAGCGTTTTTGTTTTCCGGCATAGAGTTCCGTCGTCGGGTCTCTATGCCGGAAAAATCCTGATCAGGATTATCTCAATGCATTCTGAATAGAGAGAAATCCGTTCAGGAAGCATCAGGATGTCTTCAGTTCAGGACCGTAACGTTTTTTGGCCGGAGAAAATACCTTAGCATGCTGCGCTTTTTGCTCCGTCCAAAAATCCGGAACACTTGCCGCAAGGCCGGATCCGGAATTAATGCCCATTGAAAGGCATTAATCCGGATCCGGCCTTAAGCTAAACATCGTTTCGGCGCATCCGACGTTTAGCTTTTTCTCAATGGTTACCATGGAAGCCAGGACGCTAAAGTCCCGGCTGCCATGGTAAAGTGTAGTGGGGAGTGGGGAAGCAGTATATCACGTGATCCATGCGCATGGGGCGCTCTGATGTCATTCTGGAGCGCCCCGGGAGCCGCAAGGACTGTAAGTATACCGCTCCCCCGCTTCCCACTACTACTATGGCAACCAGGACTTTAATAGCGTCCTGGCTGCCATAGTAACCTGAAAGCATTTCAAAGACTGATCAGGATCCTGATCAGTCTTCTAATGCTTTCAGGCGACTTGCGTTCTGACGGATCCGGCGGGACGGAAGTGCCCGCCGGATCCTCAGAACGCAAGTGTGAAAGAGGCCTAACAACAACATAATTCCTTATAGTTTACAGTGCATAGTTACCACACATGGGCCTTTCACACACTTTCTCCAGTCTCTTCCTCTGGACCCTCCTTACCACTGTCCTCTTTGTCCCTCCAGGTTCCAACCTCCACCTCTTCATGCATGTAGATGCCTCATCTCTGTTATTCCAGAATCTTTTGCCCATCCCGCCGATGCAGTGTTCAGAAACAGAATCTTGGGCAACCAGTATTTTATCATTTTCTGACAGTTTGTCCCTATTTACACATGCTGTGTGCCTTTTATTCACCCCCTATTAGTATACACCTGATACCCAAAGAACCAGGGGCGTAACTACCATAGCGGCAGACCATGTGACTGCTTTGGGGCCCAAGGCAAGAGGGGGCCCAGTCTTAGTTGGGATTCTCTCCTCTTCTACTGGGGGTGGATACTTGGTCAGGACTCTACTCTCTAAAGGAACAACTGTTAGCAAATGAAGCAGTGGAATAAAGGCCCAAGTGTCATTGAAAAGGGTTTAGGCAGTAACCCTTCTGCCCTGTGTAGGGGGCCTGGTTTGATCCTTGCCTTTGATCTATGATGCTGTGTGCTCCCGTGGGCACGATCAGTGCCACTCCGGGACATATGGCCTGCTCACGGACTGTATATCTCGGAGGGCATACAGTCGTGTGCAAAAGCCCTAAAGTTCCATTCATACGGCAATGTATTGGTCAGTGATTTTCATCAGTGGTTGTGAGCCAAAACCAGGATTGGAGCCTCCACAGACATGAGGTACAGGGAATAGATCTGCTCCTGTTCTCTGTTCAGAGCCGCAGCTGGTTTTGGCTCCATCACTGATGGAAATCACTGACCAAACACTGACGTGTGAATGAGGCATAAGACAAAAGAGCTTGTTGCATACTAATGAAGTGCATTCCATTTACAAATAACATACCTTAGGGCCGCTTCCAGGTTCATGTGGGCCTTTGGGCGATAAAGTTTCAGTGGGCCCCCTTACACAGTGATAACTCTCTGAGTACAGATAATATAGTAGATGTCCCCTGCAGTCCTATGTAACAGCACAGATAACACTAGTGCTAATATTGTGTTAGTGTTACCTGCAGTCCTATGTAAAACCAAAGATAACACTAATGCTGATAATGTGGTTGTGTTACTTGCAGTCCTATATAAAACCACAGATAACACTAGTGTAGATCATGTGGTAGTGTTACCTGCAGTCCTATGTAAAACCACAGATAACACTATTGCTGATAATGTGGTAGTGTTACCTGCAGTTCTATGTAAAACCACAGATAACACTAATGTAGATCATGTGGTAGTGTTACCTATGTCCTTAGTGTGCCTCCCTGTGTCTCTCCCATGGACTCCATGCTGGCGGCGCTGCCTCCTCTTCCATCTTCTTCTTGCCCCGCACAGAACGTCCTGATGCAGCTGCGTCAAGACATAGGAACACTGTGACTGTGGGCATGGTGATGTGACACACACACACAGGGGGACACACACAGCTAGGCCTCACCACACTCCAGGTAGACTCCTCTCTGTACAGGAACACACAGGGTCACTAGTGGGGTGACAAGAGGAGGGGGGGAGCAGGGTCACTAGTGGGGTGACAGGCGGAGGGGGGAGCAGGGTCACTAGTTGGATGACAGGAGAAGGGGGGAGCAGGGTCACTAGTGGGATGACAGGAGGGGGGGGGAGTAGGGTCACTAGTAGGGTGACAGGAGGAGGGGAGAGCAGGGTCACTAGTGGGATGACAGGAGGAGGGGAAGCAGAGAACTGTGAGACTGGACAGAACCATGA
The DNA here is from genome assembly GCA_033119425.1 of Bufotes viridis. Lineage (NCBI taxonomy): Eukaryota > Metazoa > Chordata > Amphibia > Anura > Bufonidae > Bufotes > Bufotes viridis. Next base: position 406,688,281 of record CM065590.1, on the reverse strand, counting down.
TTGGGGGAGGAGGGAATCACTTACTTGACTGACAGGCCAGACTCCTTAGCTCTCCAGCGACCCTGTTATGTTTCCTTGGGTCCTTGCGCAGCGCACCATGCTCTCCTTACTACAGCCACCCGGGAGCCGGCCCTCCTCCTTTCAGCTCCCGCCGGCTTCCTCTGCTACAAGGCCTGCCACTCCGACCAGTGTACTCACGCACGTGCAGATGCACGCGGCGCACTGATGCTCCGCACTCTCAGGCCTGGAGATCTTTTATGACGGCAACAGAGCCAGCAACAGTTTGTAAAAATTTTTAAAGGGACCGCGCAGAAACGAGTGGGCCCCCCCAGAAGCAGTGGGCCCCGGCACTTGCCCGGGTTAGCCGGGTGCTGGCGCCGGCCCTGCCGTATATTATATAGGATATAACACAATATCAGGTTTACATTATTTCAAAAAAACAGTATTGCTTACACTGCCACTCAGCTGTTTAACCACCTCAGCCCCCCTAGCCATGGCCATCTCAGTCCTCAGACCTGAATATAATTGAAAATCTGTGGTGGGACTTAACCACTTCAGCCCCCCTAGCTTAAACACCCTTAATGACCAGGCCACTTTTTACAATTCTGCACTACACTACTTTCACCGTTTATTGCTCCGTCATACAACTTACCACCCAAATGAATTTTACCTTCTTTTCTTCTCACTAATAGAGCTTTCATTTGGTGCTATTTCATTGTTGCTGGCATTTTTCCTTTTTTTGCTATTAATAAAAATTCAACGACATTTTTGCAAAAAAAATTACATTTTACACTTTCTGTTGTAAAATTTTTAAAAAAAACTACATTTCTATATAAATTTTTCTCTAAATTTATTGTTCTACATGTCTTAAATAAAAAAAATTCAATAAGTGTATATTTATTGGTTTGGGTAAAAGTTATAACGTTTACAAACTATGGTGGAAAAAAGTGAATTTCCGCATTTTGAAGCAGCTCTGACTTTCTGAGCTCCTGTCATGTTTCTTCAGGTGCTAGAATGTCAGGATAGTATAAATACCCCCCAAATGACACCATTTTAGAAAGAAGACACCCCAAAGTATTCGCGGAGGGGCATGGTAAGTTCATGTATCATTTCATTTTTTTTCACAAGTTAGCGGAAAATGACACTTTCTGAGGAAAAAAAATAAAAAAATAAAGTTTCCATTACTGCTAACTTCTGGAAAAAAAAAAAAATCTCAGACGGACTCACTATGCCCCTCAGTGAATACCTTGGGGTGTCTACTTTCCGAAATGGGGTCATTTGTGGGGTGTGTTTACTGTTCTGGCATTTTGGGCGGGGCTAAATTGTGAGCAGCCATGTAAAAGCTAAAGGTACTCATTGGAATTTGGGCCCCTTTGCGCACTCAGGCTGCAAAAAGTGTCATTAATGGGTATCGCCGTACTCAGGAGAAGTAGGGCAATGTGTTTTGGGGTGTATTTTTACATATACCCATGTTAGGTGAGAGAAATATCTCTGTAAATTGTCAACTTTGTATAAAAATTTTTTAAAAAGTTGTCGTTTACAGAGATATTTCTCACACAAAGTATGGGTATATATAAAAATACACCCCAAAACACATTGCCCTACTTCTCCTGAGTACGGCGATACCACATGTGTGACACTTTTTTGCAGCCAAGATGCGCAAAGGGGCCTAAATTCCCATGAGTACCTTTAGGATTTCACAGGGCATTTTTACGCATTTGGAATCTCACGCTTTAGGACCCCTAAAATGCCAGGGCAGTATAAATACCCCACAAGTGACCCCATTTTGGAAAGAAGACACCCCAAGGTATTCCGTGAGGGGCATGGCGAGTTCACAGAAAAAAAAATTTTTGGGCACAAGTTAATGGAAATTGATATATATATTTTTTTTTTTACAAAGTCTCATATTCCACTAACTTGTGACAAAAAATAAAATTTTGCATGAACTCGCCATAACCCTCACGGAATACCTTGGGGTGTCTTCTTTCTAAAATGGGGTCACATGTGGGGTATTTATACTGTCCTGGCATTTGAGGGTCTCCGCAATCATTACACATATGGCCAGCATTAGGAGTTTCTGCGATTCTCCGTATATTGAGCATACGGGTAATGAGATTTTTTTTTTCCGTTCAGCCTCTGGGTTGAAAAAAAAATAAAAATGAACGGCACAGATTTTTTCATTCGCATCGATCAATGTGGATGAAAAAATCTCTGCCAAAATCAGTGACTGCGGTGCGGTGGGCTGGGCGCTAACTACCTAACAAGTAGCTAACTAACTGGCGGTGATAAGGGACCCTTATGCCCCATTCACACGTCCGCAATTCTGTTTGCGGAACGGAATTGCGGACCCATTCATTTCTATGGGGACAGACTTTGTTTCGCTCGGATACGGAATTACGGATCCGCGCTTCCGGGTCTGCACTTCCGTTCCGCAAAAATATAGAACATGTCCTATTCTTGTCCGCAATTGCGCACAAGAAAAAGCATTTTCTATATAGTTATGTGCGGATCTGCAAAATGCGGAAAGCACATTGTCGGTGTCCTGGTTTTGAGGATATGCGGATCCGTGGATCAGATCCGCGGATCCGTGGATCCACGGATCCGCAAAACACATATGGACGTCTGAATGGAGCCTTACAAGGGGTGTGATCAATGACAGGGGGGTGATCAGGGAATCTAGATGGGGTGATCAAGGGGTTAACAAGGGGTTAATTAATGAGGGGGGAGGGGGGGGTTAGTGTAGTGTTTGGTGCAACTTTACATAGTTACCTGGTCCTCTGGTGATCGATCCCAGCAAATGGGACCCAGAACTACAGGACCGCCCGCCGGACGCATCCGTGCGTTAGGCGGTCCTGTAGTGGTTAAAGGCCAGTGACGTCACGTTCATCGGTCACGTGGCCTAGGTGCAGCTCAGTTGCATTCAAGTGAATGGGACTGAGCTGCAATACCAAGCACAACCGCTATACAATGTACTGCAATGTGCTTGGTGAGCTGCGAGGAGGCCGTAGCGCTCTGGTGATTAGTGGGGGTGCTGGGTGTCGGACCCCCGCTGATCTGATATTGATGACTTATCCTGAGGATAGGTAGTATTAAACACTTTGAAAACCCCTTTCACCTGATAATGACCTTTAAACCCGTCCCATGCTAAATGTTGAAAACTTCTGCTCCTGCACTCTAGCACAGAGGTCCCCAATAACCGGTCCGCGGACCAGTACTAGGCCGTGGATCATTTGGAACCGGGCTGCACAGAAAGAATAAAGAATGTCATACAGAGTGGGCACGCTTATGTGAACTTCCACGACAGGGCGCTTCCAGTGTGTCTCACCCAGCATGGCCCTGGTGACTTTCTATGCATACCGCTGTGTACGCTACCAATACACACATTACACAGCAGAGGAGAGTGTGAAGGGTCTTAATCACATGTGTACACAGGCATGGAGAAATAAATAAGGTCTCTACTGTGGATTAAGGGTTGTGTCTAAACTCCATCCACCATTTGAAGCAGATGGGTAATATCTACATCCCTTACAACGTCACAAGGCCCCTACTAAGGACGGAGTTTAGATACAACCATAAATTAAGCAGAAAAACACGCTCAGTGCTCCCTCTGATTCCGCATTATTGTGATTTCAGTCACATTTGTATTATAAATGTAATAATTAAATAATATAATACGCACTTTACTGTGTTTTGTTATGGGTGTGATCACCGGCCAGTCCATGGGAAAATTGTTACCTGCAGTCCTATGTAAAACCAAAGATAACACTAATGCTGATAATGTGGTTGTGTTACTTGCAGTCCTATATAAAACCACAGATAACACTAGTGTAGATCATGTGGTAGTGTTACCTGCAGTCCTATGTAAAACCACAGATAACACTATTGCTGATAATGTGGTAGTGTTACCTGCAGTTCTATGTAAAACCACAGATAACACTAATGTAGATCATGTGGTAGTGTTACCTATGTCCTTAGTGTGCCTCCCTGTGTCTCTCCCATGGACTCCATGCTGGCGGCGCTGCCTCCTCTTCCATCTTCTTCCGCAATCATTACACGTATGGCCAGCATTAGGAGTTTCTGCGATTCTCCGTATATTGAGCATACGGGTAATGAGATTTTTTTTTTCCGTTCAGCCTCTGGGTTGAAAAAAAAATAAAAATGAACGGCACAGATTTTTTCATTCGCATCGATCAATGTGGATGAAAAAATCTCTGCCAAAATCAGTGACTGCGGTGCGGTGGGCTGGGCGCTAACTACCTAACAAGTAGCTAGCTAACTGGCAGTGATAAGGGACCCTTATGCCCCATTCACACGTCCGCAATTCTGTTTGCGGAATGGAATTGCGGACCCATTCATTTCTATGGGGACAGACTTTGTTTCGCTCGGATACGGAATTACGGATCCGCGCTTCCGGGTCTGCACTTCCGTTCCGCAAAAATATAGAACATGTCCTATTCTTGTCCGCAATTGCGGACAAGAAAAAGCATTTTCTATATAGTTATGTGCGGATCTGCAAAATGCGGAAAGCACATTGTCGGTGTCCGTGTTTTGAGGATATGCGGACCATATGGACGTCTGAATGGAACCTTACAAGGGGTGTGATCAATGATAGGGGGGTGATCAGTGACAGGGGGGTGATCAGGGAATCTAGATGGGGTGATCAAGGGGTTAACAAGGGGTTAATTAATGAGGGGGGAGGGGGGGGTTAGTGTAGTGTTTGGTGCAACTTTACATAGCTACCTGGTCCTCTGGTGGTCGATCCCAGCAAATGGGACCCAGAACTACAGGACCGCCCGCCGGACGCATCCGTGCGTTAGGCGGTCCTGTAGTGGTTAAAGGCCAGTGACGTCACGTTCATCGGTCACGTGGCCTAGGCGCAGCACAGTTGCATTCAAGTGAATGGGACTGAGCTGCAATACCAAGCACAACTGCTATACAATGTACTGCAATGTGCTTGGTGAGCTGCGAGGAGGCCGTAGCGCTCTGGTGATTAGTGGGGGTGCTGGGTGTCGGACCCCCGCTGATCTGATATTGATGACTTATCCTGAGGGTAGGTAGTATTAAACACTTTGAAAACCCCTTTCACCTGATAATGACCTTTAAACCCGTCCCATGCTAAATGTTGAAAACTTCTGCTCCTGCACTCTAGCACAGAGGTCCCCAATAACCGGTCCGCGGACCAGTACTAGGCCGTGGATCATTTGGAACCGGGCTGCACAGAAAGAATAAAGAATGTCATGCAGAGTGGGCACGCTTATGTGAACTTCCACGACAGGACGCTTCCAGTGTGTATCACCCAGCATGGCCCTGGTGACTTTCTATGCATACCGCTGTGTACGCTACCAATACACACATTACACAGCAGAGGAGAGTGTGAAGGGTCTTAATCACATGTGTACACAGGCATGGAGAAATAAATAAGGTCTCTACTGTGGATTAAGGGTTGTGTCTAATATCTACATCCCTTACAACGTCACAAGGCCCCTACTATGGATGGAGTTTAGATACAACCATAAATTAAGCAGAGAAACACGCTCAGTGCTCCCTCTGATTCCGCATTATGGTGATTTCAGTCACATTTGCATTATAAATGTAATAATTAAATAATATAATACGCACTTTACTGTGTTTTGTTATGGGTGTGATCACTCGCCGGTCCATGGGAAAATTGTCTTGCATGAAACTGGACCGGTTGGGGGCTGTTGCTCTAGCAAGATCAGAGCGGCAGCACTTGAGCCTAGGGGTTTGGAACGGAATTGAACATTTTTTTTTAATTGTTTTCATAAGCTACTTTTTTTTTTACTTAACAACCATTTTAATGATCCATACAGGGAAAAGAAACGTCACATCCATAATACAATATATAAGGGACAAACCGACCAGAAGAGTTATGTAAAGATATTTTATTAAGTTATTTCAGTGTCATGTGACATCATTAATTATTAGTATACCTAAAAGAAAAAATACATTTACATCTTGTACTGCCCAGGCATACCTGAGTCTTCCAGAGACCTAGCCTCAATGCAGGACCTGCAGACATTAAGATGGACACACACGGTCACTCTGCCACTTATTACGTGGACAAAGACTGATATTAAAGGGGTATTCTGGTTATATTAAGGTATTTCCTATCCACAGGCTTGGGGGTAACTATTAGATCGGTGGGGGTCCTACGTATATAGGCTGTACTAGGCTATCTTCAGATCTCCCATAGAAACGAAGTGCATGTCCAACTGTCCGCTCTGTTCATTTCAGGAGCTCCACAGGGTAAGAGGCCCCCGTTCTTGTGATCGGTGGGAGTCCCAACTGTAGGACCCCGACCAATCTAATAGTTATCCCATATCCCTTTAAGTTGTTCTCTTCTGCAAAGGTGATAAAATGATATGGTTCAGTAGCATCTTTTTGTAACCCCCACCAATAGCCGCCAATAAAAGAGCAGTCACTCAGCTTTCCCAGACAGTTCTGCCTAATTCTGTAATAATGCACACCTAAGCACTAGCTGATCTGTTATGGCAATTCACTAACATCCATAGTGGTATGGCACAAAACTAATCTAATGCAGCTCTGGTAAGAAAAAAAAGTGCATGTTAAAGGAGTATTCCCTCATCCTTAAAGGGGTTGTCTGACCAAAAATATTCTACAGTTTTCAAACCAGCATCTGGATCCGAATACTTGTATAATTGCATGTAATTAAAAATTTTGTATAGGCACTGATTTATTCAATGAAATCTATCTGTATAGCGCCACCTGCTGTTCTTGTTCTCTTTCTAATTTCTTTGTCCAGCTCACTGAGATGGCCGCACATGCTCAGTTTCATCCTTTAACTGCCTCCTGAGCTGTGATAGGTAGAGCATAGACACGCCTCCTGGGCTGCAGCAGAAAAGACACTCCCGGTTAGCTGTCAAATCTAGCAGAGCAATGAATGTGGAGATTGTCATGTACTCTATGATGTCTGATTTTCGGTTTTTATATTAATCATGGGATAACCCCTTTAAATGTCAAGCTAGTGAGGACTACTGAAGAGGTGGTCCACGTTTGATAGTCTTTTGTGCTTGTAGAGTCCCCAGATCACAGGATGCCATGTCTGGGACCCCCAACAATCAGCTATGACCAGTAAAGCAAGCTGCTAAGAGGTGTTCAATTTCCCTCCAGCGCAGGAGAAATTACTGAGGGTCCAGAACAGGGCGCCTCCTCTATTAAAGTGACCTTCTGGTTCAAAACAAAAAATTCACTTTACTTGGGAAATGTAGAGAATACTTACATGGTGACCTCCTTTTCATCTTTTGAGCCATGTATCCAATTCCCGGACCCCTTTTCTGTCAAGATGGCCGCACCGCTTCAAAGACTACCTGATGCACACTGGGCATCTCAGTTCAAGACACCTACTGCTCTTCTCAGATTGACAAGCGATACTCACATAAGCAACATCGGATGGCCAAGACCAGAGCTGGACAAACAGGAAGTGCCTTGGACTGTCTATGCGCAGTGTGTATCGGGTAGTCTGAGCAGAAGCGTGGCCATCTTTGGTGGTAGACGGGGGAATCAATGGATCCATGACTCAAAGGATGAAAAGGAGGTTACTATGCATGTGTTCTGTGCATTCCCCAGGTCTCTGTCTAAGACAACCAACCTTTCTTGGAAGCGGATATAACTAGATAATGACAGAAGAGGGCATCTCGGGCTATAAACACTTGTCATATTCTAATTGTGAATGGATTTCAGTGTAACCCTATATTACTAATAATCTATTTATTGCTCTAAATAATCTTCTATTTTACAGATTATTCCCATAGAAGCATCCAGAAGATTGTGTCCCTACTATATACATGTACACATTAAAAATGTTAAAACACCAGGTTAATAAACTTTTACCTTGGGAGTGTTAGCAAAAAGTAATATATGTAAAAGTAAAATAAAGTGTTAAAGGCCTCAGTGCATGTACATTATAACATTGGGCTGACGCCAACTTATCATGGAAGCCATATTCGTTGTCACAGATCTACTTTTGTGGTCCCTTGTTTTCTTTAGAGATAAGAACCTGCTAGAGAGAGAGTGAGTTTGGCACAACCAATCTCTTGGTCTTCGTGGCTGACGACAATTTTTATGCGGTAATTGCCTTTGGTGAACCAAGATGGAATAGACAGACTTGGAATTTCAAAGCTGGTGACAGGGAGATAGTAGAAACCCTTCAAAGTAAGGAGAAAATATAATTAGATGCTACATTATGGGTGGTGTCACACATAGCTTTTTGTGGTAGTTTTTGATTCAGGTTTTTGAGCCAAAACCAGAAGTGGTTTAGAAGGAAATGGAAATCACTGAAAAAGGGAATACTTATACTTATTGATTTCTGGCTTTGGCTCGAAAAAACTGTATAAAAACCATACATTCCAACTGTCCCGGATCCAGTGAGACAGTCCCAGAAATCCTCAGCTGTCCTGTGTTCCAATACAGCTGAGGTATGTCCCAAAGTCAACTGTATCAGCATCCTGAGGACAGCTCCCTGCTTCACCATTCACCAGCCAGTGCTTTCCCCCATAGCAGGCGCCATTCAGTGACATCATCGTGCCTGCTGAGCTGTGGAGGAGAACGCACAGGCCAAGGATCATTCACCAGCCAGGGAATCAGACTGTGCACTCCTGCTCAGCTCAGCAGGCGTGATGATGTCACTTCATCGCACCTGCTGCTGGGGAGAGTAGGATGTGCTCTGTTCATCAGAGGAACGGGGCTAGGTGAGGATAACTTTACTCACCTTAACACTAAGGGACTTCATATTGTAAAGAGCAGCACTACTGTAAGGCGGGCATAACTATTGTGTGGGGTCATTCTACTGTGAAGGGGTACTAATGGGGCATAACTGGGGGCCCTAAGGGGACATTTTAACAGTGTGGGGCACTAATGGGGCATAACTGTGGGGAAACTAAGGGGACATTTTAACTGTGCGGGGCACTAAGGGGGCATGACTACTGTGAAGAGGGCACTAAGGGAGCATTTTATAGTGTGGAGGCAGTAAGGGAGCATAACTACTGTGTGGGGATATAGCTACTGTGTGGTGGAATAAAGGTCCCCACACAGTAGACTTTGTTGCCTATAGCAACCAATCACAACACAGCTTTCATTTCATAGTCTGTTCTTGATAAAATGAAAGCTATGCTATGATTGGTGCCGCTGAGCAACAATAAGAATCTTTCTGGGTTTTTTATGTGTTTTTTTTATTTGTGGTCCAAGAAATTGCAACATATACTGTATCTTTATTAGGCCTCATGCAGGCAACTGTATTTTGGGTTTGTGTTCAATCCGCATTTTTGGTGGATCGGACACAGACCCAAGAGAATTTCTCATATAAAATATGGACAGCACATAGATGTCATCCGTGTGCTGTCCGCATCCATGTTGCTGTTCCTCAGATTATAGAACATGTCAATTCGTGTCTATTTTGCAGACAAGTAAAGGCAGTTCTAGTGAAGGGAGTGAGGACACTGTGGTATCTGCAAAACGGATACGGTTGTGTACATGAGACCTAAGGATTCGAGCTCTTTCTGTTACAGAGCTCCTAATATCCTGCTTACCGATAGATAGATAGATAGATGTAAATAGCTGACATATAGTTTAATTTATAAGGGGCATATAGCAGCTGCCGAGACTTACCTCGTGAAAGGGACAGTGACAAGGTAGTCCATAAGTGTGCAGAGGTTCTGGACATGGCTGCCCCGGCTGAATTAACTGATCCAGAAGGTCACAAAAATCATCATAGGTGCAGCTTCCTAAATTATCCAAGCAGGGAATCTTCAACCACTCGCCAATCACTTCTTTCTCTGCTGTAACTTGTATCTATGGGAAGCAAAAGAATAAAAAAGCATTTATGTACCCATCTGACATGCCGTTATGGGGTCATGTGGGTGTCACTGTTAGGTCTCACGCACACGGCTGTTGGCTGTTTTTCAGTCTGCAAATTGCGGATCTGCAAAACACGGATACTGGCCATGAGCGTTCCGCATTTTGTGGAACAGAAGGGCCGGCCCCCTAATAGAATAGTCCTATCCTTGCCCGTAATGCCAACAATAATAAGTCATAACAGAAACGGACACGGAAAAAAAACAAAAGTTCCCTTATTGTCATCCTGCAGTTATGGCAATCCTTTAGTGGGCGTTTCATATTGTTTTGTGTTCATATTTAGGCTGAGTTTACAAGAGAACAAAAAATCTGTGTAAAATTATGCATTTGGCAGTTTGCATCTACCTTAATTGACTGTCGCCATGTAGTCCCAGCCGCATTGGTTTTTTGGCCCTTCATAGAATTTCTCAGATAATATATTGCAATTGTTTGCACATTCATAGAGGGCGTGGAGAATCTTCAAAATGAAGAGGTGAGGAGGGAAGAGTTAAATGATTCATCTATTGTGGAACCTGCCCCACTAAAAGAAATCCTGTCCGCGGTAAAAAAAATATGGAGATTTAATACAGAATATCTCAACGCAGCTCGGGTAATCCAGACAGATGTGGTCCTGATAAGGGACGATGTTACAAAGATCCAGGACAGAGTTACAACTATAGAAAAAACTATGGGGGCTTTGGAGAACGAAGCTAAAATATCTAAATCTAAAAATTTCCACATTGAGAATGGAGGTTTACATTCTTAAAAAGAAAGTGGTGGATCTGGAGGATAGGCCTAGGAGATGTACGGTAATTTGAGAATCCTGAAGGCTCTGAAGAAAAAAATCTTGCCGAAATGATACCTTAATTCAGGAAAAGTTTGGGAAGGAACATTTCTCTGCTCTGTTTCTGGTTGAAAGAGCACACCGGGTGCCAGGAGGTAAATCTAACCCTGGAAGACAGCCACGGATACTTTTGGTGAAGATATTGACGTCACGAGACAGAGATACGGTTTTGAGAAGGTCAAGGGAGTGTCCTCCTATTGTATATAATGGAAGTAAATTGCTTTTCTTTCCATATTTCTCTAAAGAGATCCAGGAAAAGAGACGCAGTTTTATGGCGGCAAAAAAACGCTTACAGGAAAAGGATATTAGATATTCATTTGTTTATCCAGCTAAACTGAGAATAATATTCAATGGTGAAACCTATTTTTTTGAAACCTCGTGCTATAGACTGGCTGGATTGGAATAATATTTAAGCAGTTTTTTCATGATCGCTTTTCTTTAGATGTTCTCTTTTTCTACTTTAGATGTCGGTGGGGAAGAGGAAGGGGGGGTGGTCTTAGGTGAGAGATCTGTGCAGTGTTGTGGCAGATCAAGAAGTGGGGGGGGAGGGATGTGGGATGGGTTGCCATGTGTCTCCTAAAATGGTGGGGTTGGGGGTGGAGATTTGGATTATATCTATAGTATGGGAATTTGTCAGCTGTGATGGCAGTTAGAATTTTCACTTGGAATGTGCGAGGCCTTGGGGATAAGATTAAGAGACAGGCGGTTTTTGACCAGGTTCAGAGACATCTACCAGCGAGTGTTTGCTTGGTCGAGACCCATGCCACTGAAGAGTCGGTTTTGCGTCTCAGTAGGGAATGGTCTGAGCAGATTTATCATTCTGTCTTTACTAGCTACTCCAGAAGTGTCACAGTTTTGATTCATGGGGGGATTGATTTTGTCTGTGAGGCATCCTCTATCCATAAGCAGGGGAGGTTTGTTTTTCTCTATGGCAAACTCTCTGGAAGATTCTGTATTTTGGCTTTTGTTTATATCCCGCCCCCCTTTTCTTTATACGTACTGAATAGTTTATTAACCTTTGTGGATCAGTTGCCTGAATGTTCCTGCTAGTTATTGGGGACTTTAACTGTGTTGTGAATGCAGAAATAGATAGGATTTTATTTATACTCCAGCCCAAGGGTCCCCCTTGGCATGCTGTTGTCTAGAAACAGGGTATGTGGCTGTATGGGGATGGATTGGAAAAGGGAAAAGAGCTTAAGTAAATGCATAAGTAAATCTGGAAACTCCATGTCTAGCATAGACCTGGCCTTAATAAATAAAAACCATCTTAGATTTATTAAATCGATGAAATACAAGGCAAGGTAAGTATCGGACCATGTACCCCTATCTCTTGAATTAACCAAGGGGGGCAATGATTATAAAGTAAGACCCCTATTTAGATTGAACCCCCACTGGTTAAGGATACTCATGAATCGGTGAAACAGTAGATGGGGTGCTTTTGGGATAGTAATGAGAACACAGCTGGAGTCCAACTGGTATGGGACGCATTTAAGGCCTTTATCAGGGGAATTTTTGTTAGTAATATTTCAAATCTAAAAAAGGGATATGGTAAGAAAGAGGGGGAGTTAAAAGAAGCAGCGTTAGTTGCTATGAATGAGTTCACTAAGAATAAAACATCAGGAAATAGGGATACTATGCAGAATGCAAGTCAGGGGTATGCCGATTTTCTCTTGGAAAAGGCCCAGCAAAGACTCTTTTTTAAGGGACAAAGCGAGGAAGACCAGGGAAACTGAGGGTGTAATTATTAAAGAACAAGAGTGTATAAAGGGAACCTTTTTGAAGCATTTTGCTGAACTATATAACTCAGATAAGAATTCATATTTGAACCCTATTTCTCTTCCAGTTCTTACCGATACTCAGAGGGATTTTCTAGATTTGGATCTCTCTCTAGAGGAACTGGAGGCTGCACTGAAGGCATGCTCGGGGAATTCATCTCCCGGGTCAGATGCACTACCATATGAATTCTATCATAAATATAGAGAGATTATCCTCCCTCGTTTATTGAGGGTTTTTTAGGATCATTTGAGGAGGATAGCCTTCCAGAATCAATGATAGAGGCTGTAATAATATGAATATTGAAAAAGGGGATGGACCCCTTACATATGGGGTCATATAGGCCTATTTCCTTATTGAATACAGATATGAAGCTTCTCTCAAGAATTCTGGCTACAAGGCTATCCAAGGTTATTACATCAATTATACACCCTGGTTGAAATGGGTTTATTCCTAATAAGGGTACTCACTATAATTTGCATTGTCTGTTTGCTAATATACAGTCCTCCGGGTCGGCTTCTCGCTCCATTCTTTCTTTAGACACCTCTAAGGCATTTGACAGGGTGGAGTGGAGATTCCTTTGGAAGGTTTTGGGAAAGATGGGATTTGGTAAAAGATTAATAAATTTGATTAAGTTATTATATAAGTCCCCTATTGCAAGATTGAATATTAATGGGAGCTTGACGGAGATCTTCTCTTTGAGTAGAGGTACCCGTCAGGGTTGTCCACTCTCTCCATTATTATTTGATATTTATATTGAGCCCCTCACTGCTAGAATTAGGCAGGATTCTGGGATTGAGGGGTTGTATACTAGGAATAGAGGACTGCATCTCTCTATATGCGGATGATGTGTTGTTATTTTTTTAAATCCTACTAATACTTCACTTCCCGAACTTATTCAAATAGTGAACGCCTTTGGTGAGGATAGGTCAGCAAAGTTGCCTTTGATATCAACTGGTCAAAGGCAACACTTATGCCTGTGTATAGACCTGAATATTCAATTGAGGGGCCCTTGAGTTTACTTAGGATTTCTGACTCACTTGAATATTTGGGCATGATTATATCCCCTAAAGTTGAAGATTTTCTACATCTAAATCTGATTCCATTGATGAGTAAGTTGAGGTCTTGGCTTCGACTTCCTTTATCTTAAACTGACAGAATATCCCTGGTTAAGATGGTGATATTACCCCAACTCCTCTATATTCTTAGGAATTCCCCATTGTGAATTGAAGATACATTTTTCAAGAAGAAGCTCGAGTTCTCGCGAGATTCTTGAGAATTTGAGCGATTTCACACAGCCTGAGCCGGGCGCCATCTTGGATTCCCCGGAGGACTCCAAGTTGGCGCCCGGCTCAGGCTGTGTGAAACCTCTCGAGTTCTCAAGAATCTCACGAGAACTCGAGCTTCTTCTCCCTGGCTGAAAGCGGGGCGCCCTAATTGGATGCGCTCCGTGCCAGGGAGAAGAAAGCCACGACCGGGATAACTTTTGCAGGCCCGCCCAGTTGAGCCGAATGGCTCATTTGCATATGAGACGAGAATTATTGCGGGGGCCACTGTGGACAAACGGGGGCACATTATGGAAAATGAAAAGCTGAAACAGCACCACCGGGGGCCGCCATGTAAGTGGATATATGTATTTTAATGTGCATTTTCAGATGAAAGGTCCTCTTTAAGTCCAGACCTTGAGATGAAGTTCAACAGCAGCTCTACTTGAATAAAGGTTTCTCCAAACAGTTTTTAGGCTTTGTCTTAGTTCCAGCAGGATTTAGCATGAACTGGCAGGCAAACTTAATTCTGCTTTATCTTTCTCTTTGACTCTGCTGTACTGACGAGCTTAACTAGTATCTTTGCTTTCTTATTGATGCTGCACTTTCTCTCTGTAGTCTGACTCTAGGTTATGCCAGGTAACTTTCCTCCTGGATCCTGAGGCTTCAAGCTTTGACCTTCATGTCCAGCAGAGCTTAAGGTGCTCTGGCTGGCATGGGAATGTCCAGCAAAGACATGCCCATGCGCACCCTTCCCTTCCCTTCCTTCGTTGTGTTAGCCCATTAGAGATAGTAGCAGGGTGCAGGAGTGGTGTTACATATCTCCGGGACCATATGGGAGGGACTAGTTTTCTTTATGCAGGGGAGGAACAAGAGCTAATTATAATGCATGCTGGGAGATGCAGGTGCTTGATGAGCTACTATCCACCCACAGAAAGAAAAAAATGCTTCCAGATATTTGTGTAAAAAAGAGTTTTCAATTTGTGGAATAACCCCTTTATGCAGTATCCTGATCTAATAATGAGAAAAACTGCATATCCAGCACAGCCACTACTAAATGTACAGCTAACGGGTATACGATCATCAATATCTGATAATTGGGGATCCGACCCCAGCCAGGGTTACCAACCATCATTTTCCTTTTTTTGGACAACTTATCCCAAAATCACGGACAGGCAACATTTTTTTTATGGACAAATTGGAAAACCGTAATGAACAATAAAGATTATAAGGAATACATGTCTATAGCTCAATATACTAATAATTAATTACCAGCATGTACTGTGAGCTGTGAAATTATGATAATTACCACCAAAATAATCTAGTCAAGTACCACCAGCCTCCAAAAATTCACGGACACATCTAATTTTTTTCACGGACACAGGAAAAAAGTCACCTATTTTTACAGACTGTCCAGAAATTTCTGGACGGCAGGCAACCCTAATCCCAGCACCTCCATTGATTAGCAGTTTGAAATAACATAGCCGTTCTGCAGCTCAGTCCCATTCAGGTGACAAGCCTGGCCTCTATGGGATGTACGGTGCTGTACTCGGTATACTGTAAGAGGCCACGGTGCTTGTCCGAGCGCTGCAGCCCCCTCATACAGTGGACTTTCAGGTGTGTCAGAGTTAGACACATTTAAGATATTGATGAACTGAGGATAGGTCAGCAATACTGCACGTTACTTCCACAGCCCAGGATGGGGAAGGTGGTGTGAACAGGACCAGAACCGTGCATGCGCCAGGGAGACAAATAGTTCCGACCCCGTCCACATCATCTGCCCCTGTCTCGGGCTGTGGAGTGACATGCCCATCCATAGACCAGACCAGAAACCGGTATTCAGACTGAAGGACATGACATCAGTGGATGCAGGATTTTCAAAGAACTAAAGGACCTGTGATGACGTCACATCACATGGTCCAATCACATGGTCCATCACCATGGTAAGATGGACCATGTGATTGGACCATGTGATGTGACGTCATCACAGGTCCTTTAGTTGTTAGCTGATGCAGGGAAAGAGAGGAGAGATCGCAACTACGCGATCAAGTGGCTAAGGTAAGTTAAGTTTTATTATTTTTAACCCCTTCATCTTCATTTTACTATGCATTCTTTATTAAGAATGCTATTATTTCCCCTTATAACCATGTTATAAGGGAAAATAATAAATTCTCCCGAATACCCGAAACCGGACTTCAGTAATGAAGTCCGGCATCGGGTCTGGGTACCAAACATGGCGATTTTTTACACGCGCGTGCAAAACGCATTACAAACGTTTGCACCCGCGCGGAAAAATCGTGCATATTCCCGCAACGCACCCGCCTCTTATCCGGGCGTCAAACATGGCGCCCGTGTGAAAGAGGCCTTAGCCATACGAGGGCTTGTTTTTGCTGAACAGGCTGTGCTTGCTACCTGCATACACTGCAGTGGGCAGCTGAAAAAATTCTTAATGAGATGGACTTGCAAAAAACACAAACTCAAATACACTATTTTATGGATTTTGGGGGCCATTTACTATCCAGAAATACACCTAGTTTAGGTGTATTTCTAGCACAGATAGCGGTGAAAAGGTTATTTGCGACTTCTTCCAGCTTACACCAGGTCTAAAAAAGTGGGCGTGATGTGGGCAGGGAAGGGGACAGGCCTGTCTCATTCATCATTTTCTATGCCTGTTTTAGGCGTAGAAAATAGTCTAAACATAAGCCAGCAAAGAAGCTGTCTTTAGACTAGCGCTGTATACGCCAAAGGTATGTAGATGCCTCTATATAACTTTGGCGGCTCCACCACCTACTATAGAGGTTATTAAGACCGGTGTCTAAAACGGGTGTCTTAATATATGAACCCTTTTGTTTTTAGAGCATTCACTGACACGTTAACCTAATTCTGAAGGTCAGAACAGTTACAGTAATATTAAATTCTGTTTCAATAAAAAATGTTTATATTTCTGTCTATGCTGCTGTGTGAGGGCTCTTTTTTTTGCAGGCCGAGCTGTATTTTTCCCTGATACCATTTTGGGTTACGCATGACTTCTTGATCACTTATTATTAAATTTTTTGTGGGAAGGCGAAGTGACCACTAAAGATCAATCTGGGAATTTAGATTTTTTTCCATTACTCTGTTTACCATACTGGATCAATACTTAGATATTTTAATTGCTAATGATGTTTTTATTTTTATTTGTAATATGGGGAAAGTGGGTGATTAGAATTTACATTTTTTTCATTTTGATTTTTTGTTTTATTTAAAAAAAAAAAAACCTTCTGTACTTTTTTAACCCCTTCAGGGGTATAAAGATGCGATTTGTTTACTCTTGCAGTATATAGTAAAGTTGTCTCTCGATCACGAACGTTGCCAGCAGATGTCTGCTGTGTAAAACTGGCTACAGGTGAAACTCGAAAAATTAGAATATTGTTCATTTATTTCAGTAATGCAACTTAAAAGT
This sequence comes from Bufotes viridis, assembly GCA_033119425.1. Classification (NCBI taxonomy): domain Eukaryota; kingdom Metazoa; phylum Chordata; class Amphibia; order Anura; family Bufonidae; genus Bufotes; species Bufotes viridis. The sequence continues at coordinate 406,671,087 of CM065590.1, read as the reverse complement.
TGAAACTAATATATGAGATAGACTCATTACATGCAAAAAGAGATATTTCAAGCCTTTATTTGTTATAATTTGGATGATTATGGCTTACAGTTTATAAAAACCCCAAATTCACAATCTCAGAAAATTAGAATTTTGTGAAAAGGTTCATTATTCTAGGCTCAAAGTGTCCCACTCTAGTCAGCTAATTAGTCCATAACATCTGAAAGGGTTCCTGAGCCTTTACATTGTCTCTCAGTCTGGTTCAGTAGGAATCACAATCATGGGAAAGACTGCTGAGCTGACAGTTGTGCAGAAAACCATCATTGACACCCTCCATAAGGAGGGAAAGCCTCAAAAGGTAATTGCAAAAGAAGTTGGATGTTCCCAAAGTGCTGCATCAAAGCACATTTATAGAAAGCTATGTGGAAGGGACACAGAGACGGATCCTGGACATGGGCTTCAAAGGTCGTAGTCCTCTTGTCAAGTCTTTCCTGAACAATCAAAAACATAACCATAGCAAAGGCAGGATATGTCGAACTAACCTCTCAATTTTACATCAGTGTGAGGGTTTAGTGTTGCCGCAGAGTGCACCTGCCTTTTCTATGGTTATGTTTTTGATTGTTCTCCACATTATCGTTATCGTATGTAAGATGGTTATTGTGGTACTTGTAGTCCGTTGCTGACATCTTCCATTGTATGTATTTTTTGCTGTTGATTGCCCCTAGCAACGGACTACAAGTGCAGGATGTGCTCCCCTATATACATGCACAACTGCATATGGGTTGAGCATATCCTGCTTGTTAAACACCACACCACGTTTTCTAATGGTTTGTATAATATGTTTGGAGGTGTATAAACTCCGATTTAAATGTGCCTGCTTTTCATCTACAGACTACATTCAGGTGCACCTGGGAGGCTCTGGGCCATATCAGCCAGTCTCGGGTGGGGCTCACCGGCACCTCCTACCTCCCATTGCAAGCATGGTTACATGCTGGAGGTCACTGGTGAGCTGTTTGTGAGTCAGGCCTTACGCTCCCGTAATGCCCAACGGCCCCTGGTATCTCCCATAAGGCACAGGTAGGTTGAGTGGTAGGGTCTAGGGCTATTTGAGAGACCTTGGCGTTGTTTCCGAGCTTAGGACATGTCCTCCTAGTAGGATGTGTCGAACTAACCTCTCAATTTTAACATCAGTGTGAGGGTTTAGTATTGCCGCAGAGTGCACCTGCCTTTGCTATGGTTATGTTTTTGATTGTTCTCCACATCCACATTATCGTTATCATATGTAGGATGGTTATTGTGGTACTTGTAGTCCGTTGCTGGCATCTTCCATTGTTTGCATTTTTTGCTGTTGATTGCTCCTAGCAACGGACTACAAGTGCAGGATGTGCTCCCCTAGATACATGCACAACTGCATATGGGTTGAGCATATCCTGCTTGTTAAACACCACACCACGTTTTCTAATCCTTTCCTGAACAACAAACAACGTCAAAAGCGTCTTACCTGGACTGATGAAAAAAGAACTGGTCTGTTGCTCAGTGGTCCAAAGTCCTCTTTTCTGATGAGAGCAACTTTAAAAGGAATCTACTCTTATCACAGTTTGTGCTGTGCCCTGTAAGCCTGACAGGAATAAGGAGGCCAGCTACATCGTCACAAATCATTTCTCGGCTCTGTGCTGTGCCCTGTCAGCCTGACAGGAGTGAGGGAGGCCGGCTACATCGTATGTGTGCTAGTAATTTCAGGTAACTTTCTGAGGTTATTTATCAGAAACGGAACTTTCCTTTCCGTTTTACGCGCGTTCCCATTGAAGTCTATGGGTGCAAACTCGCGACAAAACGCCCCAAAGAAGCTCAAGAACTTCTTTGAGCGTAGGGCGTTTTACAGCGCGTTCAAACGCGCTGTAAAACGCTCAGGTGAGAACGATGCCCATAGGGAAACATGAGTTTTCTCCTGTTGAGCGTTTTACAGCGCGGTCGAACGCGCTGTAAAACGCGCAAGTGTGAACTGAGGGTTAGTGAGTGTACTGTGCATTCTAGGACGCGTTTCTGAAGCAATGACTTGGTGGCAGCCATTTTAGGGTCCCACAGTGATAACTCCCTAGGGAAAATGAGATTCTTTTGATAAATAAAGGTACTTATGAATGTTTTTACTATGACATAATATCTATATATTTTTTTTAATTAGTTTAGTTTCCCGGAGAACTGCTTTAAGGTGTAATATACAGGTAGGAACCAGACAGATTTCTGGAGCATTTTAGTAAGTTTATTAATGCACATTTATTTCCTAGGTCAAAATGAGGGGCAGTTAAGGCGCAAAGAGGGACTTGGGTCAAAAAGAGGAATTGTCCCTCCAAAAGACAGACACTTCAGGTGCATGAATGTGACCAATGCACATGACTACACTGACTTAGTAAGAGGCCGTGGCACTCATCAAAGCAACGTGGTCTCTTCTAACAGCTGATCAGTGGAGGTGCCAGAAGTCAGATCTCCACCAATCTGATATTGATGACCTATCATGAGGACCAGAAAACCTCTTTAACCCTAAGTTCACACCAGAGCGTTTTACAGCGCGTTCAAACGCGCTGTAAAACGCTCAACACATGAAAACCAATGCTTTCCTATGGCCCTGGTTCTCACTTGAGCGTTTTACAGCGCGTTTGAACGCGCTGCAAAACGCCCGACACATAAACAAGTACTTGAGCTTTTTTTGGGGCGTTTGTCGCGCGTTTTGTGAATAAAACCACAGTAGTCAATCACAAGAACGCGCGTACGAACGCGCGTTTCCTATTTGCAAAAACGCGCTGAAATACGCGCGACAAAAACGAGCGCAAAATGCGCGTTTCCAGAACGCTCAGGTCTGAACCCAGGGTAAAAGAGCTAGTGAGTTGGATCCCCATGAGCTGCATCCCCACCAATGACTGCCTCTTTAGAAAGACATTATAAAAATGTATATATTCAGTTGGAAAAAAAAAATTATCTTCGCAAACTAGACATTTGTATAGATATAAAAAAAATTAAAATACACAAATACACAGTCACAAAACAATGTGAACGGATCTGGCCACATGCGATTCAAGTACCTAGTCTTCCCCCATTGTGTATATTACAGTTGCTTGCAGTTTAGCTGCTTCCCTTTGCAGAAGTAAAAAAAGAAATACGAATTATAATAACAGTATAGTAAATCAGAAAGAGGAATCTGTTCGTCCTAAAAGCTGTGTGTGCCTGAGACTTCTCCTGCCTTCCGGATGTAGCTATCATTGTCAGCCATATTTGTGCTAATGGTTGCTTAGTTTTTGTCATCCAAATACCCAAATAGCCCTCTCTCATGTCCTTGTCCCTCCCAGGCAGATATGTGGTAGGGTAAAATGTCCACCCTGCAATGAAAACTGGAGAAGTGTGGAGGGGATGAACATCCATAAAAATAGGAAGTGCGAGTGTGTATACCACAAATGTGTGGAGGGTGGTTACATATAACAACACTGGGGAACGCTGGGGGAGGCAGAGTAGGCAGCAGCCTAGGGCACCTATGGTTATATGCATTTACATTTTTTTGTACAGCCATTTGGCAGTTGTTTTTCAGTTCCTCACAATACTATCAATGCTGGAGTAAGATGAGCTCGTCTGATCTGGCGTTGAGAACTAGACATGTATGGGGGGGATGGACAATAGGGAGTAGGAGCGTTTATTATCAATATGAATACTAGGGACTGAAGGGGCAAATTAGTGATTGTCCTTCTGTCAGTTGTCCTGCAGGATTTTAGGGAAGGCATACAGTAACTATCATCTCCTCCTAGATGTTTGTCACTATAACCTTTCATTGCCTGGGTTTATTTTGGTGTCCATTTCCCCCTCATAATCCAAAAATATATTGGGGAACAATTATACTGTATGTACCGAGCTGTGGAATATCAGATTATCAGCACTGTCCTTGTTTGCTCTTATATTATGTCGGTGGAACTGGCCATAGGATTACAGCTCGGTCCAAAGATCACAGTAATGACGCTTGTTTATGGCGCATATGTCCTCACTATTATTCTCCGCTATCGTGAAGTGCAGTGATGAACGCGCTGAGGATTGCAGGTTACACAGGGTTACATTCACAGTGACTAGTGCAGATGTAACCACCTCCCTCTGCAATGCCTGGGGGTCCTGGAGTTATAAGTGATCACATCGTGAGTCATGTGGTGCAGTGTACTGGTTCTTTAGAACAGCCTGTAGTGTCCTAAAAACTATCAGCATAGATACGAATAGATAAAGTTTTCAAATAGACACGCTATATATTACTACTACGTTGCAATATTGCAGTCATCTTACCCACTATAACAGGTCCCAGGATCCCTTATTTACCACAAACGGGGCTCCTAGAACTCAGACGCGCCCCCCCCCCCCCCATAACATATTCAAGTCATATTTACGTTGTGATGATTCTACATCATAGTTACATGATAACATAGGCTTCAAAGGGTTGTCCTGTCAGGACAGGCCATCAATAGCAGAATGGTGGGGGTCCGACACTGTTTCCGATGGTGGAAGAGGTAGCGCTGTTCCCATTCACTTCAATAAGAGTAATAGTGCAGTTCCAGCACCCGTTCACCACACAGCGCATAGAACTGTTTAGTTCCAGCTTCCATCAGGAGTGCGGGGTGTTGGACCCCACTGATCTAATATGAGCATAGGCTATCAATATAAAAATCTGGACAACCCCTTTAAGGTGCCCATACACATAAGGCCTCATGCACACGACCGTTGTTTGTTTCCGCGTCCTTTCCGTTTTTTTTCACGGATAGGATGCTTCCCCATTCATTTCAATGGGTCCGTCAAAAAATGCGGTTGGTTAACCGTTTTTGTTCTGCATCCGTGGTCCGTGTTTACCTTCCGTCAAAAAAATAGAGCATGTCCTATTTTTTTCACGTTTGCGGACAAGTATAGGCATTTTTACAATGGATCTTCCAAAAAAACGGATCCGCCAAAAAAAACGGTCCGTTATCCGTTTTTTCTGATGGACGCAAAATTTGCGGACGGAGCGGACGCGGAGGCAGGCAACGGCCGTGTGCATGTAGCCTAAGAGTGAAGGCTCATGCACACGACCATATTTTCTTTCCGCTTCTGTTCCGTTTCTTGTGTGGCCCGTATGCGGAACCATTCACTTCAATGGGGCTGTAGAAATTACGTTACTCCGTGTGCATTCCGTTTCTGTTTGTCCGCAAGGCAGTTCCGCAAAAAAGTAGTGCATGTCCTATTATTGTCCGCAAATCACGGACCGAGGCGCCATTCAAGTCAATAGGTCCGCAAAAAATACAGAAAGCACATGGAACACATCCGTATTTCATCCGTATATTGCGGATCCATACTGTAGAAATGGTGATTAATAAGTTACTGTTTCTGTTTCCGCATATGGAAACCATACAGATATGTCGGAACGGAAGAGGACTTAAATCAAAGAAAAAAAAAAACTCAGACGCAGAACAACGGATCCGTGAAAAACGGACCGCAAAACAACAACGGTCGTGTGCATGAGCCCTAAAGTTGACTGATTTCAGGAGGACCAGCTGATTATCCTAAGTGTACGAGGTGTGCAGACTATTGGGCATGCTGAATGTCAATGCCCGATCATTCTGTCTTCAAGGGATTTAACCTGCCCACAGAGATGTCTGACAGCAGCTTAGTCCCCGCTCCCTATTGAGAACACATGCACTCATGGCCCAAGCCAAGCCTGCATGTGTATGGGGGCGTGAGGATGACTAGTGCTCGGATGACAGCTACTGAAGGTGTTTGGCCACCTTTACCCACAGTGCATCAAGGTATTACAGCTGCCTCTTGCCTCTGCTCTGCTACATTTGGAAGAATCTGATGTGAAACATCTGACACCAGTATTTGTCCGAAATAATTAAATACATTCAAAATTGAAATGTTTATCAGCTTGCTGCCCAATTTTCTTACATTTCCAATTAAAATGATTTTGATGCAATCCTATAGGCACCGATTGTAATATACAGGACAGTGACAAGCCTACATGCAGACCTGAAGGGCAGTGTCAGATATATCCAGGGCTGTGTTGTGTGTTGAGTAAGAATATTTTGTATACACGGGTATTATAGCATGCGCTGCTTGTTGTTAGTAGTACTGTTACACCGGTGTGCGCTGGGACTCCATCCAGCATGAAGAATGTTGGAGGGCTGATTACCTAGCACAGGATTTGCACAGATTTCTACGTCCACCCTTACCTTTCCTCTTGGCTCACGATATACTGAAATGAGTTGCACAAAATGACCCACTTGTAGGACGTTGCATGTAAGGCCTCATGCGCACAAACGGTTTTCTGGTCCGCAAAACACGGATACCGGCCGTGGACATGCCGGCCTTGGATATTTCTTCTATAGAAATGTCCCATGCTTGTCCATAATAAAAGACACGTATTGGACATGTTCTGTTTTTACGGGACAACAAAATGAGTGTTGGACTGGTATGCCTAGGGCCCACCAGTTCATTCTAAGGGCCCACTGTACAACTACATGCAAATGCTACCTGCAAGATGGTCAAGGTGATTGATTATAGTGGTCCCTGAACGATTTTAAGAAGGCAAGTCCCTGGAGAAAGAGGGTACTTTGTGGCCTACCTCTGTTCCTACAAGTCATCTCAGCCACCTGATGTGTCTAATAAACTGGTTAGTCAGTTTTTTATATGGACGCTTACGCTGGTTGAGATGCTGTAGGCTGTCTCTCTGTATGTGGTAGTACAGTCAGTCTGTTGTGCCATATGCTATTTATGCAAGGGGTGGGGAACCATGCTAGGGGCCCACTGGGGGATTCCCTGTGAGCCAGTCAGATCCTGTCCACATCCAATCTGCAAAAAAAATGCAGATGAGATGCAGACCAAAAATATAGTCGTGTTCATGAAGCCTTACTCAACAGTTTTTATTTTTCTCTTGCTTTATGTATTTCAGGATATCTCAAGCCAAGAGGGAAGGAAATGAAGGACACATCATGTAAAGAGAAATGGTGCAAAAGAACACATAGGTATATTTACTAATCCCACCAACATTTCTAAAAGGGGTTATCCCCTTTTAGAAATGTTGGTATATTTACTAATCCCACCAACATTTCTAAAAGGGGTTATCCCCCAAAAAAAAAAATTATTACCTGGAGTAATGCACACAATTACATTAAAGAAGCACTTCAACAAAAATGTTTATGCACTGACTTGTTAGATAGGAACATGCTGTAAACTGCAGTAAAGGTAATCTTCTTACCAGTGACTGTACGTCTGAGTTATCCCCTCCCTTCTGATCCTCAGCTGTGTCATGTGATCAGCACTCTTTTATTCCAAATAACACAGTTTTTCTATGTGTTCCTATGGGAGCCTAAATATCAGTCTCATAGGAATGAATAGAGAAGTAACTGACTTCCTGTCCTGTGTAGAGGCATAGTGTTGGTCACATGACACAGCTGAGTATCAGAAGGGAGGTTATAACTCACAAATACAGTCACTGGTAAGGAGATTACCTTCACTACAGTTTACATCATGTACCTTTTTAACAGGTCAGAGAATAATTTTTTTTGAGGGAGTGTTACTTTAACTTTCCAGGATCAATGCAAAAAAATGCTGCTCTGCTATGTGATGTTCACCTTTTTTAGCTTCTTTACTCACATCTGTCTCTGGGAACTCAGCTAGGTTCTCTGGTGCTGCCCTGCTCTCTCCTGTGGGCACAGATTCTGCACTTCTCACTAATCAGCTGCCTCCATGCTAACTAGTACTCCAGCCTCTGTCCCCTTATGGCGCACACACACTTACCTCCGGCCTCTTAAAGGGCCAGTGTGCCAGTGTGCGCACTTCCAAATCCTTCCCGAGCCAATAGCTAGGAGTCTCTAGGTATTTTAGGCCCCCTCTCCATACAGAGGGTGTCTGAGGTTCCTGGTGAACAGCAAAGGTGTTGAAGTCACCTGCGATTCTTCTGGATTTTGCTTGCATTTATACTGCATTTGTTCCTGTTTGTGTTATAGCCCTGTACCGGCCCTATCTGTGTGCTCCTACACTTCCAGTTTTAGTTCTGTTTGTGGTTAAGTTAACCCTGTCAGTCTACCCTGTTCATGTTCTTGTCTCCTGTGTCCTCACTACCACCCAGCCTGCCAGTTTGTTCTGTACTTTATTCATCTACACTGCAGTCCGGATCTAGTAACCAGCATTTAAGCCATAGTGACTGTTCAGACTTCTATTGCAGCTTTCCTGCAGTTTTGGTGCATTTTCTATATCCTAAGCTCCTGATGCCTGCACCAGAGTCCCTGACCCTGGTGCGTCAGCTGCCATCTACTGGGACTATCCCAGGAGGGAGCAGTCTGGTTGTTTCCCTGCAGTGAAGGCCAGATCCTTATACAGGAGTTAAAGGCTGAATATGTGGGGAGCACCAGAATAATGTCCTTACGGTCAGCCATACGCCTACGAATTAGTTGGCACAGTGGGTCCACACTTGCTGATCTGTAACAACAGTTAGGGTCCATTCACACGTCCGTAGAATGGGTCCGCATCCGTTCCGCAATTTTGCGGAACGGGTGCGGACCCATTCATTCTCATTCACTCTCATTGTGCTGTCCGCATCCGCATTACCGGTCCGCGGCTCTGTACTTCCGGAGCGGACAAGAATTGGCATTTCCATAGGGGTGCCGGCCCGGTATATTGCGGATCCGCAATACACTACGGACATGTGAATGGACCCTAAAGCCATGGCCAGCAAGTAGCAGTGGACTGAACTATATAACATCATAATGGACATATCATGTATATGACGAAATAAGAACTCACCTTGACTGGAGCGGTCAGTGGTACAGTCGTATTCAGGATGGTAGACACTGTAATTTCTCCAGGAATAAGTAATGGGTCAGGTAGAATAGTAAGAGTTTTTATTTTACCAGGTAGAGTCTCAGCATCACAATTGGCCCATGAGAAACCATTAATCTGTAATGATATCACATTACTATGAAATAATCTAATAGTAAATATCATACTTATTGTATACCTCAAAGGACACATGGTGCAATGTTCTTAGATCTGAAGCAATGAAAACCTGCATACTTGGACTCTTCAAAGCACAACAGGATATGACCATTTTAAGAATATGTCTACCTTTGCAACCATTTTTTTTAAGTAAACAATAAAGCAAATTGCAAATAGTCTGCTACAAATCTAGCGTTTGTCTACAGCCCCTAGTCATACATATGCATCACTATGGTAACAGACTACAAACAAACCTTGTGTAGTCTGATCTTGCAGTCCAACTCTCATGCCTCCATTCCCTACTAATTGCACACCTACCTAATGCACGTGAGCAAGAAGTGAAGAGATGGAAGACAGCATGACTTCAAGATCAGACTACACGTGGCTTGTTTGTAGTCTGTAACCATGGAAACACGTATCTGCAACATTTTTTATCTTCATTTTTGAACATACAGTATGAATATTGTTTACATTAGAGGGAACCTGTCACGTTGTACATGTATTCCGATCTGCTAGCAGCTTGGTATACAGCAGAAGGAGAGGAGCAGATTGATGTATAGTTTTGTGGGAAAAGGTTCAGTATAAATTGTATGCAAATTAGCAAAATAACTGTGCCTCTAGTGCTATTTTTTAGAAGGCAGCTAGGCTATAGGTCAATATCCAAGCTGTTATACAGGTTCATCTGGAGACAGCTATTTCAGGGTGATCGCCCTTCATCAGTGCAAAGAAGAGAACTGGTTTGGCTGAGTGACAGGCCTCTGTTGGGGATCTGGAGATCCTATTTCTCATTATGGAGAGCATCTAGTAGGTGCAAGAAGTCTTCCCTGGGAAAAAGGTATGGAAATGCTCTCTGTTTCCAAAAGAAAAAAGAACGCTGTATCTCTGTTTTTAATCTCAGTATCTCTGGATTTAGGAGTCCACGGGGCAGTCATACTCAATGATTGACCGCCAACTCACAACTGGCATGGACTGAGATGATCAAACTACAATTTATACTGAATCTTTTCCCACAAAGCTATATATCTGCTCAGCTCCTCCTGTCCTACACCATGCTGTGGGCTGTAATTACAACGTGACAGGTTCTCTTTAAAGAAGAGACCTGCAAACGGTGGCTACCCAGTGATTGCACAAAAGTTGGAGACCAATGATAGCTATATATTTTTTTAAAAGAGTTTAGGGTCCATTTACACGTCCAGATCCGTTCTGCAATTTTGCAGAACTGGTGTGGACCCATTCATTTTTCAACAGGGCCGCATCCGCACTCCCGAAAAATATAGAACACGTCCTATTCTTGTCCACAGCCACGGACAAGAAAAGGCATTTCTATTATAGTGGCGGAAATGTGCGGTACACAAAATGCGGAACACACATGGCCGGTATCCGTATTTTGCGGATCCACAATTTGCGGACCGCAAAACAGTTGCGGACGTGTGAATGGACCCTTTATTAAAAAGAATGTATATGCCGTACTCATCCTGCTGCAATCCTGTAGATCATGGAGACTGTGGCCACTGGGACAGCAGTCCTTGCTTACAAGACGACCATGACAAACGCATACCATGCGTTTCGGTAAACACTTGACAAAATGGAAAATCCCTTTAAAAACGATACCTTCTATAAAAATAATTTTACAGTAAAATTTACAACATAATATTTTGATCATCTAAAGCAGTGGTGGCGAACCTATGGCACGGGTGCCAGAGACAGCACTCAGAGCCCTCTCTGTGGGCTCCCATGCCCTGGGAAAAGTCTATGGTGTACCAATATGCCTTAGAGTTTTCCTGCCATTCATCAGCGCAGGTTGCACTATGAACAGCGCAGGCAGCGCACTGATTGTAGGCAGGTTATTATAGCTAAATGATAAAGTACATGGAAGATATATTATACTGGACTGTAGTATTCAGGGTAAATTGCCGTGTTGGCAATTTGTGATAAATAAGTGGGTTTTGGGTGCAGTTTGGGTCTCTAAAAGGTTCGTCATCACTGATCTAAAGAGTGCTAGAACTTACTGATGTGATCCTCCATTGTAGTCGGTTGACTAATAATCCTGAAGCTGTCACCAACGGCACTACAGCAACACATGCAAAGACAAAACACATGTATGTGTGTGCCATTGTGGCTGAATGCTGCACCCAGTCCCAGGGTCTGCAGTGGTTAACCTATAGATGCTTCTTGCTCCGCACAGCAAATACAGTCCTGACATGCACCAGCAGAAAGAGGAAGTGCCCTGAAGCTGACAGCCAGCCAATCACATGACACTACAGCTCAATAGGCTGCCTTGTTATGTACTGTGTGACCAGCAGCATTATGGGAGTGACAAATAAGCTACAGTCGTCGGTGCGATGCTGCCCTCTGCTGTTAGCAAATGCATAATACTCCTTTTGCTAATTTATTTGGCCATGATACACTTCAACATTGCATTCCCACAATAAAATGAAAGTTTCCTCTTACTATTTTTGACCTTTAAAGATACACTGATATTTTCAAAACTTTATGTATTTATGTATTTTTGTAGGACCAATAATATTTTTTAATGGAACAATTATTCACCAACCTTTATTCCTTTTTTTCTCGGGGGAGCATGGTGAATAGAGAAAAAATAGAAATGATATCATTTTAACCTTTTTTTTTTAGTCCAGGAAACTACCATTTTCTGATCTTTGTTAAATTCTTATCTTCCTAGAAACCCGTCATCACTAGTGTTGGGCGCGAATATTCGAATCGCGAATTTTAATTGCAAATATCCCCACTTCGAGAATTTGCAAAGATTTAGAATATAGTGCTATATATTCGTATTCGCTAATATTCCAGATTTTTTTTCCCTCAGAACCCATGTTCCCTCCCTGCATCTTGCTTGGGGGCCAATGAGAAGGCTGCAATGTCTTTGTCTGAGCTTAGCAACATCCCTAGCAACCAATAGAAAAGTTGCCTTCCCCTTACTATATAAGAACCTCCCCAGCAGCCATTTTCTACAGTTTATTACAGTTCTGAGAGAGACAGCAGTGTCATTGCTGTGCTCTGTGCTTTAGGCCCCTTTCACACGAGCGTGTCCGGATTAGGTCCGGATGCGTTGCGGATGCGTTCAGTGAAAACTGTGCGATATCACAGGCAAAGCCATTCAGTTTTGCCTGCGATTGCGTTCAGTTGTTCAGTTTTTTCCGCGCGGGTGCAATTCGTTTTGATGCGTTTTTCACGCGCGTGATAAAAAACTGAAGGTTTACAAACAACATCTCTTAGCAACCATCAGTGAAAAACGCAACGCACCCGCACTTGCTTGCGGATGCTATGCGTTTTTCACGCAGCCCCATTCACTTCTATGGGGCAAGGGCTGCGTGAAAAACGCAGAATATAGAACATGCTGCGATTTTCACGCAACGCACAAGTGATGCGTGAAAAAAAACGCTCATGTACACAGACCCATTGAAATGAATGGGTCAGGATTCAGTGCGGATGCTTTGCGTTCACGTCACGCATTGCACCCGCGCGGAAAACTCGCTCGTGTGAAAGGGGCCTTACTGTGTCACATTACATTACGTAGTTAGTTAGCTCGTATATATAATGCAGATAGTTAGTGGGAGATAGTCAGTGTCATTGCTGTGCTCTGTGCTTTTCTGTGTCACATTACATTAGATAGTTAGTTAGCTCGTATATATAATGCAGATAGTTAGTGGGAGATAGTCAGTGTAGGTGAGATAGTGATATAGTGTAGCTGATAGGTTCCAGTGCAGGGTGTTAGGTAGTATGACCAATCAGTAATATGTAGTCAGACCTGCTAAAATGTGAAGTTGCACGTATTGCGCCAAAATATGCGCATCATTAATTGCAGATTTGCGCATTTGCAAATATATTGGAGCACTCTATCTGCATATAAAGTTATTGTTATGTTCTGCGGTGCCAACCATTTTCTCCAGTCTCAGGAAACTTCTAGCAACTTGAAAAATGTACAGTAGCAATAGTGACCCACGCCTGTATTGAACGCACAATACGTGCATATTACATTGCCGATTTTCGCAATCAAGAAAATAATCGCAAATTCGCAAATTTATGACAACTATTTGCCCAAATATTCGTGAAGTATCGCGAATTCGAATATTGCCCCTGCCGCTCATCACTAGTCATCATCCCACATTCATAGGGAGCAGTTGACATAGAGTGTACTCTTCCTCTGTCGAACCACCCTCATCTGCTATTGATCGTGGCCATACCTCCTGCAGCGACTGGGCCGCAGGGGCAGTATGTGTGAGTTACGGTGGGCTGATGGGGGGAGTAGCGTGCAATGTAGGGAAGGTCAGCACCAGTCCCTTGGGGCACACTCTGGTGTACAGGGACTCCCACCAGATGGTGGTTGAGGTGCCCTTGGTGGAATGAATTTTTAGATGCCGTGGAGGCAGGGTGTTCGTGACGCCAGCACCGTAAAGGTGTGATTGGAGGATGGCGAAGAATGAAGAGAGAGTCAATGAGTTGCTGAACCAAACTAGAACTTTACTAAATATGTTGCCTTGAGGTAGATATCCGGTATTAGGGTACTTTCACACTTGCGTTGAGAGGATCCGGCAGGCAGATCCGTCTCACAGATGCATTGCAATAACGGATCCGACTCTCCGGTTGTCATCCGGAAAAACTGATACGTTATTTTTATTTTTTTTATTTTTAAAGGTCTGCGCATGCACAGACCAGAAGAACGGATCCGGCAATGCGGTATTTTTAATGCCAGATCCAGCACTTTTACATTTCGATGTAAATTAATGCCGAATCCGGCATTCCGGCAAGTGTTCTGGAATTTTGGACTGAGATAATACCGCAGCATGGTGTGGTATTTTCTCAGTCCAAAAAACTTGCAGTGACTGAACTGAAGACATCCTGATGCATCCTGAGCGGATTGCTCTCCATTCAGAATGCATTAGAATAAAACTGATCAGTTTTTTTCCGGTATTAAGCCTCTAGGATGGAACTCAATGCCGGAAAAGAATAACGCTAGTGTAAAAGTACCCTAAGGCCTCTTTCACACTTGCGTTCTGAGGATCCGGCGGGCACTTCCGTCCCGCCGGATCCGTCAGAACGCAAGTGGCCGGAGAGCATTTGAAGACTGATCAGTTTCCTGATCAGTCTTCAACATGCTTTCACTGTTACCATGGCAGCCAGGACGCTACTGGAGTCCTGGCTGCCATAGTACTCAGCAGCGGTGTACTTACCTGCGCTGCGGCGGCCGGGCGCTCCTTAATGATGTCACAGGTCCAGCCCGGACCTGTGATGTCATAATGGAGCGCCCGGCGGCCGCTGCGCTGGTAAGTACACTGCTGCGTTGTACTTACCATTGCAGCCAGGACTCCAGTAGCGTCCTGGCTGCCATGGTAACCGATCGAAGCCCCAGCTTACACTGGGGCCCCGATCGGAACGGCTGCTGCGCATGTGCAGCGCTAAACGTCGGATCCGGCGATGCGCCGAATCGACGTTTAGCTTAATGCCGGATCCGGAATAATGCTCTTCAATGGGCATTAATTCCGGATCTGGCATTGCGGCATGTCTTCCGGCTTTTTGGACGGAGACAAATCCGCAGCATGCTGCGTTTTTGTCAACGTCCAAAAAACGTTGACATACTGAACTGAAGACATCCTGATGCATCCTGAACGGATTGCTCTCCATTCAGGATGCATTAGGATTATCCTGATCAGTTTCTTTCCGTCCTAGAGCCCCGAGGACGGAACTCTAGGACGGAAAGAAACAACGCTAGTGTGAAAGTGCCCTAAGGCCTCTTTCACACTTGCGTTGTGTGGATCCGGCGTGCACTTCACTTCAGACAACTGAAAGCATTTGAAGACTGATCAGTCTTTAAAATGCTTTCAGTGTTGCTATGGCAGCCAGGACGCTACTAAAGTCCTGGTTGCCATAGTAAGTAGTGGGGAGCGGCATACTTACAGTCCGTGCGGCTCCCGGGGCGCTTCACAAGGACGTCAGAGCGCCCCACGCGCATGGCTCACGTGATCCATGCAATCATGTGATCCATGCTCATGGGGCGCTCTGACGTCATTGTGGAGCGCCCCGGGACTCGGGAGTCGCACAGACGGTAAGTATACTTCTCCCCTGCCTCCCCACTACACTTTACCATGGCAGCCAGGACTTTAGCATCCTGGCTGCCATGGTAACCAATCGCAAAAGCTAAACGTCGGATCCGGCGATGCGCCAAAACGACGTTTAGCTTAATTCCGGATTTGGATTAATGTACTTCAATGGCCATTAATTCCGGATCCGGCGTTACGGCATGTCTTCCGGATTTTTGGACGGAGACAAATCCGCAGCATGCTTCGGTTTTGTCAACGTCCACAAAACGTTCACATACTGAACGGAAGACATCCTGATACATCCTGAACGGATTTCTTTCCATTCAGGATGCAGTAGGATAATCCTCATCAGTATCTTTCCGTCCTAGATCCCGGAGGACGGAACTCTAGGACGGAAAGCAAAAAGCCAAGTGTGAAAGAGCCCTAAGTGCTTTTCTGTACAATCAGTTGGCAAAGCTGCAAATCCCACAACAGGCTTAAGCAGGGCTGAATTGGTTCAGGATCAGGAGTTGGTCAGACTGGAGTAGAGAAATGTTTCAACCAGCTGCGTCTATCTTTCAATAAACCTTGCTTCAGGAATCTGGATCCTTATCACAACTTGGCAACCAACAGGGCGGTCTCCCTAGCCGCAGGCATCAGTCTTCTGCACCATTATTTGAACAGGTTGCTTTTGCATAGAAGAAGAATTCAGTCACCTTGGCTTTGGTCTCCCACTTATCTTGCCCTTCTGGAAAGTGCCCAGGGGGCACACGTCAGCAACTACATGCTCTCCTCTCCTCCAATAATCTCTAATCTGATTTTCTGTGACTGACCTGTTCCTTATATATGATGTGATAGCACCACCTAGTGGCGTGTGTATGAAATGCAGTTTTTACAGAGTTTGCAGCTATTACAGAGACATTTGACATTATAGTGATATGACATATACAAAGGTTTTAGGTGCCCACTTTTAGCATGGAGTGGGACACTGCACTCCCAACCTTTGAAAAGCCCAGAGGGATAATAGCAGCAGCATGCATGGCGATACCGTAATTATTCCCTCTTAGTGCTTCCACACAGTAGTCTTGCCCCTTTACTGCCTGTACGCAGCAGTTATGCCCGTTTTGTGTCCCAACACAGTAGTTTTGCCCTCTTTGTGCCCACACACAATAGTTATGCCCCATTTCTGCACCCACAGTAGTTTTTATGCCCACCTAGTACCTCCATGCAGTATTATGCTGCTATAGTTCGTGAGTAGCAGTTGGGTACTTATTCCCTCTTACTGCCCCCACACAGTATTTATGCCCCCATAGTGCCCCCACACAGTAGTTGTGCCACCATACAGTTATGCCATCTTACAGTAATGCTGCCTTCTCACAATAATGTTGCCCCCTTAGCGCCCCCCCTAACAGCTGTATTGTCACTTTAGTGTTCCCCTTGCAGTAGTACTGCCTCTGTACTGTTAATAAATAGAAAGAAAACAGTAATACTCACCCAGCCCTATTCTCCCAATGAACAGTGCATATCATGTGCTTCAAAAGCAGGCACGCTGCAGTGACATCATCTTTCTTGCTGAACTGGGCAGAAGATGACATGGGCCGATTCCCATGCATCATGCTGCACAACTCCCAGAGACAGTAGAGACAGTTGAAATCTGGACATATCCATCCATACCTCCATCATGGCTGGGAGGTATGATCATGGCATCTAAGTGGTTAAATTACCAGGACTGAAATTCTCTCATTTCAGCCATTGCAGCTAGATTCTTACTGTATACTACAGCTGATACTCGCCACTGATGGCACAAGCCCAATTCCTGTGACTATGCCAGACAATAAGAATAATTTCCCAAAAGTAGAAGTTGTTGAGTTATTCCCAAGTGGTTAAACAGGCGAGAACACAGGTATTAGCTTTTTCTTTTGGTACATGTGGGCAGTGGCTACATAGAGAAGTAGGGGCCCCATAGCGAGGATCAAACCAGGCCCCCCACACAGGACAGAGGGGTTTCTGCCTAAACCCTTTTCAATGACCCTTGGGCCATTATTTCACTGCCTTTTTTTGTTAAGTTACTCCTTTAGAAGTTAGAGTCCTGACCAAGTTTTCACCTCCAGTAAAAGAGGAGATGATCCCAACTAAGACTGGGCCCCCTCTTTCCCTGGGCCCCATAGCAGTCGCATGTTCTGCTGCTATGGTAGTTACGCCCCTGCATGTAGGTGACCCTTAAAGGGGTTTTCCGAGATTTTTATACTAATGATCTATCCTCAGGATAAGTCTTCACTATGTGATCAGTGGGTGTCTGACACCCGGGACCCCCGCCGATCAGTAGTTGGAGAAGGCAGCGGCGCTCCTGTGAGCCCCTCTGCCTTCCCCCTGCTTTTTCTAGGCCAGTGACGTCACGTTCATAGTTCACGTAGCCTAGGAGCAGCTTAGTCTTATTCAAGGGGCAGAGCTACAATACCAAGCACAGCCGCTATACAATGTACGTCGCTCTGCCTTCTCAACAGGCTGAACATGGACTTTAATGCCCCTGTTAGCTATGGTGATATTTTTTTTGTTCATTTTCATGCATAATGGGTAGTTGTTCCAACACATGGTCTTTAAACCAGCAGCAACCAAGATCTCAGCATCCACATACTGCAGCCAGGTAGACTGGAGTATCCGCACTGAAGCAACAGCCATATTCAGTTTCCTAAGAAATAAGTGTATATGGAAAAGTTAAAACTTAATTCCAGCTCTTACTATGGTTGTGCTCCTCACTCTGTGACTTTCTTTTTATGGCATGTTCAAAAGGAACAAGTGGCTACTACATAAGACGATAACCAAGGAGGACCAGAGCAGCTGCAGCATCCCACTACTATGGTCAAAAATGTGCTTTATGTAATGCATGCAGTTAATGTATTTTTGGTGCACAAGGAGCTAATAGGCCTTAGTATCACTAAGTGGGGCTGTGCATCTCTGCCCATAGGGAGCAGTTAAGTCAGAGAGACAGTATCTAGACATTGATGAGTGCAGATGCAGCTGAACGCAGCCCTGGATCACAATACCAGCCAGATAGGAGCAATGAGAAAACAACAACAGATATATTTGAAAGGCATTCCAGTGTTGAAAGAAGGTGCATGTAGAAGCTCTGTGGAGATAAACTGTCTGAAAGGGTTTGCAAGCTCTACAGCAAACTTGTTCAGGATATTTAAGTCTTACAGTGCCTTACATTAAAGCCTGGCCAGCTGTAAGAAGAATACTACATCCTGCTGAAGACATTGTAGAAATTACAACTGTTATTATAGTGACCTGTACAAGAGGTGCAGAATTGACTCTGATGTAGGAGTCCGTTCTGTGGTTCCCTCGTGTGAAGTGTTGCACACCCATTTCTGGACACTTGTGCTTAAGTCAGCTGGAGAAGTGCTATGTGAGGAAAATTGCTTTGTATAGACATCTTGGCCTATTAACTACTTCTGCAGCTGTGTGACCTGTCAGATCTAAAAAATTGCAGCATGGGTAAGAACTACCAGTCCATGCCTGCTGGGAACTGTATCTGATGCCCTTGAACTTGAATCTTCAGTAAAGAACTGCTCTACTGCAAAAGTGCCTCCTCATTCCCTACACCGCTGCTGTGGACCCTGCTTTGCAACACACAATTCATCGCTATCAAGGGCACCCTGAATCAACACCAGGTAGAAGAACCCCAAGACCAAGGTGTGCCCCAAAGAAACGAAAAGGTGTGCCATTTGCATCACTGCATATTCTAGTGGAACGTCACCGTTAGTAACAACTACAAGCACCATTCTTATCTACTATCACTCCTCTCCTCTCCTCTCCTCTGCTCTCCTCAGGCACAGGCATCTGCTGCTATTTATATCTAGTGCTGCTCTCTGATTAGTGGACTTCGTGACCACTTCATGACCTTATTATTACCTCGTGGGTGGTTCGATTTGGCAGGGCTGCTTTCTGATTGGTGGAGGGGTCACGTTAAGAAAGAATGGTACTTTATTGTACATCTGAATGGTCAGCAGTGCTGTCATACAATGACCGAGTCTGAAAACGACTTAATAACTTGTGAGAGTGTAACGTGCATAGGTCATGGTGCAGGGAGGGGGAGTAGCTGTCCTCATAACCTATTTGTAATGGTGGATCTTGTCTTACCTCCATCCAGCTTCATAACAGAGTTTCTACTTTTCATCATAATTCTCAACAGGACCACTGTCACTGCCGGCCCACATGACATGGCCCTTACAAACGTACATAAAGCACAGAGACAGACATATTTAAGTAGTAACCGATTTATTGGTGGTGATTGAAGATTGATTTTGAGACAGATGCAGTTATATGGACCGGTGCATAAATAGAGGCTGAATATTCACTCTGCTGCTTACATTACACTGATATAGGAGGCGGCAGTAACAGATCCTGGGAAGACTAGTGAAGTCCTAAGGCATCTGTTCATTCTGACTATTGATAACCAGTTTATTTCTGTGCTGCTGATGTGGACATTTGCTCCAAGGTTGCACTTTCGACCAAACCTTTTTCACAATCAGCCTTGCATTAGGAACAGTTTTGTTAGGTGCGCAGAGCCTCTAGTGCTCAGGGGACTATTCTTTAACAGGACAGGGAATGAAACATGCAG
Organism: Bufotes viridis; assembly: GCA_033119425.1. NCBI lineage: Eukaryota > Metazoa > Chordata > Amphibia > Anura > Bufonidae > Bufotes > Bufotes viridis. The sequence continues at coordinate 406,651,464 of CM065590.1, read as the reverse complement.
GGCAGTAGTATTTCAGGTTGCAACCAAGAAGGAAAAAGTGGAGCTGTCACAAGTTCAATGTATCCAGGCACTCGCAATACCCATTGGAGATGTGTAAGTAGCATGGCCATACAGATGTAGTAGAGCTGAATTTGTCATATGCAACATTGGGGCAGCATTATATTTGTGCATAACAACAGGTCTCACTTTATTCATGACAAAATCAGCTCTGCTGCATCTGTCTTTACAGACTAGTCCTTAAATACATTTATTTGTACAGTATGAATGAGGCTGCTAGTGGGGCTGTCGGTGGTATCAAAGGGATATAGGGAAATCATTTTGGATATGAAATATCTTCTTTGTCGCAGGCAGCTGCACGTTCTTCCCTTTACCACCACCAGGAGGAGGTAGATGACAGAGAAAAAGTAAATTTAGCACATCCAATCTCCGTATCTTGGTGGGTCAGAATTCCAGTTACTCTGTAACTCCCGTCAGCCATCCAGGATGGCAGAGAAATTTTTGGGATCTTGAAACTGGTGGTAGGGAGAGAGTAGGAACCCTAAAAAAGTTAAACAGAACTGAATTATTATGTGGTACAATGAAACAGTTGATGGCTTAGCCAGTGGGAAGAATAACGGGCAGGCAACGTGTCTCCCAATTTTGGGATAAGGATCTGGATTGTACTTCAAAACAGATCTCAGAGGGCATGAGCTTCTGCAAATGTTCTCCAAGATGGAGTTTTCTAGAAGTTTTGTGGGCATTCCTGGACAGATCATGAGTGACCGAGAGTGGTTGCATGTGGTTCAGTGCAGTTTATGTATCATCTTGTGGTGGTCATATTTTTTATGTGCCCTTGTCATAGCAGGTGGGAGTTCATAATCCATCATGGAGTATGGGATGGGAACCCTGCATTACATTTTTAATATGGATGGTCTTGATGACTGTTTGGAGGCTCTGGGTGGGATCCCTGGATATTGGAGTTTAGAATTAAATGGCATCTATCCCCTGGGGACACATCACCGCTGAGCAGCACACGTGATCCTATCCACATCCCAACTGGAAGTCAACAAACCTGGGATTTTTGACCACAGCCAGGGCACAGGAGCAGAGAGGCGGGGGCCAGGTATGTATGAGTCTTCTCTTAGGTCAACCATCCTAGGGGGGGCTAACTCAAAACAAAAGGGATCCTGGACAACTCCTTTGAGCAGTTACATGCTGATGGATTTTTAAGGTGCTGCCATAATAGCAGTAAAGGATACTTACAGCTTTGAATGGACAGTGGCAGGGAAGGCCATAGGTTGCCAGGGGTCCTGGGCATTGCTGTCCTGGCTTGAAGAAAGCATCCAGCAAGCTACAGACATCAGTGTAGGTGCAGCTGCCAAATTTATCGATACAGGGAACAGTCAACCACTCGCCCAGCAGTTCCTTCTCAGCAGTAATTTTGATCTGGAATACAGAGGGAAGTACTGGGTATAGAATTCAGTACATGACACTTATACGTGACACCAGTTTTGTTGGCTAGACTTACATAGACAACCAGAAAAGATTGAGGGTTGGTGGGACATGTGCCCCAGGTACTAGGAGAGGCAACAACCAGGGGGGGCAAACTGGGCAATTGCCCAGGGCCTACATTGTCTAAGGGGCCCCCTGCTTCAGTGCTGCTGTTCAGCTGAACGTCCGAGGAAGCAAACGGGTGGACAGCTGAACATGCAGTGTAAGGTCCCCTCCCTCACATATAAAAGCAAACGTTAGCACAGTGCTGACAGGACCTGCGGAGCTCAGCAGAGAAGAGGGGATGAAGGACCCGCGATGACCTCACCATCATGTGACCAGAACAGGAGGCGTTGCTCAGCAGTGCAGTAAAGATTGTAGTCTTCTCTTATACCTCCTCTTGTAATGTACTCTGATATTACATAATAACGGCTTGGACATGCTGGGAGTTATAGTCCCATCCTGTTTTACGTCTCCCTGTAATGTGCTCTGATATTAAATAATAATGACTTACACATGCTGGGAGTTATAGTCCTCTCCTATTATACCTCCTGCAGTAATGTGCTCTGAATTAGGGCCGGGATGATGAATAGGGGAGGGTAGTCATCCGCCTAGGGCGCCACTTTGCGCCATCGCCCCTTAAAAGGGGGCGCACTCATGGCCGTCCAACTTCACAAGTTAGGCCCCGGAGCAGAAGTGGTGATGTCATTGGGACTGCATGCATCAGGACGCAGCAACACAAGCCACAGATAAAACTGTGGTCTGCATCACAGACAGCGGCGGGGGGCGGGAGTTTTTTTTTTTTTTATACTAAATGTCCACACTGCTGGGGGCACCAGGAATGGGGGGAAGGAGATCATTATATATATCTGGCACTACTGGGGAGGAATGGAGGAGCATTATATACATACTGGCACTACGGTGGAACATTATATATATATTGGTACTATGGGAGGAAGTATTATATATTGGAACTAGTGGGGGGCACTACAGGGGGACATTAGAGCCACTGGGAGCATTTCGGGTATATTATTACTACTAGGGTACTTTAGGGACGTTATAATTATTTGACGCAATATCGAGGGCATTGCTACTAATGGGGGCTATCTTGGGGAGTATTATCACTATTGGAGGCACCATTACTAATGAGGGCAGTCTGGGTGTATAGTATAGTGTTTGTGGACATGGGGGGGAGCACAACAGGCACAGTATTAGGTGTAGCTTCAAGAAGTTCTCAGTGTTTTTTCATATTAATGGCCTATCCTTAGGATAGGTAATCAATATTAGATTGGCGGGGGTCTGACACCGGGCACTCCAGACGATCAGCTGTTTGAGAAGATGGCGAGCGTGCCGTCTCCCTTTTCTATTCCTGCACTGCTGCTGTATGTCTATGGGACAGCAGCATTGAACAGCACGCGCCGTCTCCTTAAACAGCTGATCGGAGGGGCTGTCGGACGTCAGACTGTGTTTTTAGCACATTATTACAAGATGTGGGCCCCCCCATTTTGATCTTGCCCAGGGCCACATTTTTTCTAAAATCGGCCGTGGCAACAACAAACATAACTGAAATATCCATTGCAGAGAAGGTGAGGCTTTGTGGTCTCAGGTTGGATACGTTTTTTAATCTCAGTTTGTAAGCATGCTCGGACATTTCCTACAACAATGGGCCTGTAGCAGTAGAAAACCTCATGATTCGGCTTGAAAAGTTCAGGATGTTAGCTCACCTGGAGGGGAGAACTTAAGGGCAGCTCAGTGTTCAGAACGACAGAGACGGTCACATCTCCGGGGATAGAGACGGGGTCGGGGCTAATAGAAAGACTCTTGATTGTTCCTGGTAGTTTTCCTGAATCACAGTTTTCCCATTTAACACTCTTCACGTCCTGTGGGAAACATTGAAAGTTTAAAAGGTTTATCAATCAATAACAGCACTCCAACTCATGATTAGTGTTGAGCGCGAAAATTCAAATTTTTATCGCGAATATTGGCACTATAAGAATTCACGAATATTTTGAATATAGTGATATTTATATTCGTAAAAACTAATATTCGTTTTTATTTTTTATTTTTTTTTCATCTCAACCCATTACCTAGTATACCTACCTGCTACTTGCTTGTGGGACAATGTGAGAAGGCTGTAATATTGTAGTCTGTAGTGAATTAGAATATTCTTCATTATTTAATTTATTTTCTCTTATGCGAAAAATCGTCAATGTAATATTCGCGTAATAGGAATATTCTAAAACATGAATATATAGCACTAGAATATATATTAGTTTTTTAGAATATTCGTCACTTTTTCCAATTTAATGTGAACAATCATTGGCCAAAAGCAACTTAAGCAGGGAGGAATCATGACTTCAGATGGAAAAAAAATGACGAATATTCTAAAAAACGAATATATAGCATTATATTGAATATAGTCCTATATATTTGTTTTTTAGAATATTCATCATTTTTTCCAATTTAATGTGAACAGTCATTGGTCCAAAAGCAACTTAAGCAGGGAGGAATCATGACTTCAGATTAAAAAAAAACTCTGAATATGCTAAAAAACGAATATATAGCACTATATTCAATATAATGCTATATATCCTTTTTTTAGAATATTCGTCATTTTTTTCCCATCTGAAGTCATGATTCCTCCCTGCTTTTCGGCCAATGACTGTTCACACTAAATTGGAAAAAGTGACGAATATTCTAAAAAACTGATATATGGCACTATAATCTATAGTGTTATATATTCGTGTTTTAGAATATTCGCATTACGTGAATATTACATTGCCGATTTTTCGCAATCAATAGAATAATCTTGAATACGAATATCTAACGAATATTCGCAAACTATCGCAAATTCGAATATTGCTCCTGCCGCTCATCACTACTCATCATGAATGAAATCCCTTAATAAACTGCCAAGCGTACAGATAACACTGATGCATTTGGAGCTGGACTGTGTTGAGGTTTAGAGCTAATACACCAAGGTGTGTCCTGGTATTATATCTGACCATAGGCAACATCTGCATGAAGTATTTATGTACTTCTCTGTTTTCTCTCACACTCCAAAAACAAACTGGTGAATTGTGGATTTAAAGAGGTTTTCTGGATTGGCCATCTACATCAGATAAGCAGGGTTTCGCATCAGCCTTTGGGGAGTAGCTCCTGTGCGGGAAATAGTCGCCTAAACTACAAAGCTCTATCCATTTTGGAAGTACGGTAGCTCTGGTACCGGAAATATTATTATTTTTTTTTTCTGGATTGGCCATCTACATCAGATCAGCAGGGTTTCGCATTAGCTTTTTGGAAGTAGCTCCGGTACAGGAAATAGGGGGATTTCTGGATTGGCCATCTACATCATATCGGCAGGGTTTCGTATCAGCCTTTGGGGAGTAGCTCCTGTGCGGGAAATAGACGCCTGAACTACAAAGCTCTATCCATTTTGAAATTACGGTATCTCTGGTACCGGAAATAGTTTTTTTTTTTTTCTGGATTGGCCATCTACATCAGATCAGCAGGGTTTCGCATCAGCTTTTTGGAAGTAGCTCCGGTACAGGAAATAGGGGGATTTCTGGATTGGCCATCTACATCATATCAGCAGGGTTTCGTATCAGCCTTTGGGGAGTAGCTCCTGTGCGGGAAATAGACGCCTGAACTACAAAGCTCTATCCATTTTGTAGTGACCACAGCTGGTTACTTCACCGCTGTCCCCATGCGAGTGAATGGCCATTATGGAGTGAAGGGAGCTTTGTAGTTCCGATGCCTACTCCCAATGGAGCTTCTCCCACTGATCAGATATTGATGGCCTATCCGCTCTCCCATAAAATATGGCAAAATAAAAATGTCTTAATTTCTGATTAATAATGAAGTTGTGAACAGCATATTGGTGGGATGTAAGTGATGCACAAGGTACCCTGCCCCCGATTACATTATGTCAGCTCTTACCGTAGCGAGTCTCCACCATGGAATTACGATCATACCTTCAGATAGATGTCCTAATGCTGCCAAGGCAACCAGGACACAGAATGCATGCTTTCCCATAGCTGCTATACACTGAGGTGGTAATCAGTCACGGCAAGGAGAGAAATGCAGCTCAGAACCTGCTCTGCAGTCTGATCCTATACATCTGCTTCTCCTTATAAACCCCAAAGGCGAATATATGAATGTAGAAAACACCAGCTGCTAATCTATCAAGCATCAAAGCCAGGTATTAAACCAATAAGATAGAGAAATGACGATCATATTGTACAGTCAAATGGTTTCAGCATGTCGCCCTCCCTATGAAGACTAGCCAGATGTGTCACCTTTCCAGAGCTTTACACTGGTATTCAATGAGATGAATTAAGAGTAGACTGCTCTCTGGTGGTGAAGAGTATAATTGTCAGTATTTTGAAACAAAAAAGACGACTTTTCAGCACTTATGTTTTTGGTTATTTTAAAAGTGAATATTAATAGATTTTATGTTACTTTTTAATCCTGAGGCTCATTTTGTACTGTATAGTTGCTTAAGCTATGATATGTAATACCCTGTTTATTTCTCTGGTATACTTTACAGTTTCTCTCCATGTTTGCTTTACCTCAGAACCATGCAGTTTTAGGCTAAGACTACACAGCAACAGCAACTATAGGGTACAACTACACTGCAACATGTGTCGCAGTAAGGTCGCTCGACATATTTTATTATGGTAGTCTATGGTGTTGCACTGCCACATGCGACATGCTGAGACCCGACCGTCGCAAAAAATCCATCTTGGATTTTTTTTTTCCAACTGTCATTTTGCAGTCGCAGCATGTCGCATGTCGCAGTGCGACACCATAGACTACCATTATAAAATATGTTGCACGACATTACTGCGAAAAATTGTTGTGCGACAAATGTTGTCGTTTAGCCCTAGCCTTATGTTAACAGCATGCATCATAAGGGCCCCTAAGGGGGTATGCACAGGAGCAAGAACATTTTTAAAGTGGATTTAAAGAGGACCTTTCACTTAGGGTTGAGGTGATTGAGGTTATTTTGAAAAATTTTGAAAAAAAAAACCTGTTGCCTGGACCTCAGTGGGGCCGCCCAGGAAGGTAGTGTAAGTATTTCACTACCTCAATCCTAAGTGAAAGGTCCTCTTGTTGATCAGTTGACCCTCTAGACTCCTGCTGATCACTCGTAAATGGGACTGGACTGCAGTACCAGGTGCAGTCACCTCCATATGTATGGAGCTGTCCCTGTGTGAATAATGAGGGGAGTTCTCAATTTTTAAACCCTGAAAAACCATTTTAAAGGGAACGTGCCAACAGATAATAACCTACTGATTAAATAAACTTTTCTGTTAAACATATTTTTGATGAAGAAATGTTGGTATTGTTTATGCATCCATGTCCCTATATATAGTTAAAAAAATCCTGCTTTTTCACTCTGACGACTAAGTCTAATAATAGGCTGAAATTTTCTATTCCGTAGGAATCATCTTTCAGCAGTTATCTCATGATCATCACATGCAGGATTACAGACAGATAATACCTCTGTATAGATAGCATAGTATCCACTATTCACAATAGTTGATGGTCACAGCTGACCCACTCCCCTCTCTGCACAATGACCTGCACACTCAGAGGTCACAGAGAACTCTTTCACAGATCATGTAATGTCGATTGCTGCTAATGGCCACATGGCTGCTGTGTAACATATATTTAAATGCTGGTAAATAGGGTATTTCCTCCCATTTTTAAAGCTTTCGTTTCAATTCGCATATCTGGAGGATTTTCTTCCTTTTCTGTAGGTGAGCAGCAGCAGCTACAGAATTCCTGATAATAACTTCCTCCCCTGCATAGAAAATAGTTCCTTACAGCCCCAGATATAAATATAGTATATAATGTCCTCGCCCAATTTCCTTCTCTATTGTCTACAGTTGTATACTTCTATGAATGAATAAAAGGTGTCTAGGTCGCTTCACTTGCTTCACTATGAGATCACTACACCAGCAGTGAGAGGAGGGAGCAGTGAAGCTACTGAGCATGTTAGGGTACTTTCACACTTGCGGCAGGACGGATCCGGCAGGCTGTTCAGCCTGCCGCACCCGTCCTGCTGCAAGTGGCTGTGCACTGCCGTGCTGCCACTCTGTCCCCATTGGCTATAATGGGGCGGGGGGCGGAGCTACGGCGCAGCACGGCAGTGCACGGCTGGAGATCGCCGGACGAAAAGTACTGCATGACCGACTTTTCGTCCAGCGATCTCCGGCCGTGCAGTGCCGTAGCTCCGCCCCCGCCCCATTATAGTCAATAGGGACGGAGCGGCAGCACGGCAGTGCACGGGCACTTGCAAGTGTGAAAGTACCCTTAGATCACCACGGAATGCAAGAGAAGATAGACCTGAAGGATACACATCAGGGGGCGCCACCAAAGAGGAAAATGTAATGTACATGAAAAAACAGAGAATATTTTTGCATGTATTTAGCAATAATACTTAAAGGGGTTTTCCCATCTCAGACAATGGGGGCATATCGTTAGGATATGCCCCCATTGTCTGATAGGTGCGGGTCCTACCGCTGGGACCCGCACCTACAATGAGAACAGATCGGGAAAATGAACGGAGGGCGCACTGCGCATTTGCAGCCGCCCTCTATTCGTTTCTATGGGGCCACCGAAAATAGTTGAGTGCTGGCTCAGCTATTTCCGTCTGCCCCATAGAAATGATAGGGAGCATAGGCCACGCATGCGCAGTGCGCTCCCATTCACTTAAATGGGAGAAGTGGGGAGCAGCGCTTGGTGGTGGATAGACTCACGGAAATCCGGAGTCCTCCAGCCACAGCTCTCCCCGTTCCGTTCTCGTTGTCCCACCGCTGGGACCCGCACCTATCAGACAATGGGGGCATATCCTAGCGATATGCCCCCATTGTCTGAGATGAAAAAAAACCTTTAATTTCCAATGCCCTATTTATTGCTTATTAATACTTTTCCTGGGATAACACCCTATAACAGGATAACCCCCATAATAATGTACTGAAAATTTAATTGAAAAGAAATCAAAATCTGCAATTAGAAAATGTTAGAAAATATTAACATGCTTCACTATCTGGTTTTAGAACTATCTTAGACAATAAGGAATTGTCCAGCTGCTGCTTTTCTTGAGGATGGCCCTAGACCAAGATGGTTGCCATCGATGAGGCTCTAATAATTATCTGCTTAGCATTTACTAGAGTGCTCATTTCACCCAAAGGGTGCCCTTACATGGTGCAGCCTGGGACTCGGGATCCACATGTGGATTACAGCTAATTGTCCAAAGGGCAGCCCCTACAAATTACTGGTTATCGGGGCTGCACCCAAAGGGAAATGGAGTATTACAAGGCACCCTCTGAAGTAAGTAGGCATCCTCATGGGCGTAGCTATAGGGGATGCAGAGGTAGCAGTCGCTACCGGGCCCAGGAGCCTAAGGGGGCCCAAAGACCCTTGTGCCACATAGGAAGACACACAAAGCACTAAGGGAAGGGAGGCCCAAGCTCAACTCTGTCACCAGGGCCCATGAGCCGTTAGCTTCGCCCCTGGGCATCCCTATAATAATCAGATAGTACTGGTCTATCAGAATGAGAGCCTCTGTTTGTGGCAGCTCTCCTGGCTAGCCTTTACAATAGGCCCCCCTTCTATTATCCTCCCATTACCTAAAACACATAAGTGATGTGACCAGTATAAAGCCCCTCTCCTTGATGACCACAATCCATTATCTTAGCTCTTACCAGTCCATATTGTAATGGTATTCCTCGAGCTTCAGTAAGTCGCCCAACCGCTGCAAAAGCAATCAGAATGCAGAATGCTAGGTTTGCCATGGCTGCTGTACCAAGGAAAATTAAACTTTGATGGTTTTGTCCTGCATCTGCTTCTTCTTATATATGTGTTCTTCAGCAAACACCTATTAACTGCAAACACTGCAGCTGCTTATCTTCAGATAAATCCATTAACAGCAAATATTACATCAACAAGATAAATAAATCACAATCACACTGTATACATATAATATTTCCAGCATCCTTCCTTGCATCTACTTATTGGTTTGTCGATGCAGGATATAGAGCAGGGGTGCACAACCTGCGGCCCGGGGGCCACATGCGGCCCATGATACCATTCTGTGCGGCCCCCAACCATCTGGTAACAGACATGTATGTCTATATGTTGTGGCTGCTCACATGTTTTATTTCAGTCCTGGAAGTGTAACTAGACATTAATGGTATATGCTTTATGTTCAATGTGCCATAAATACCGTACTTTAGTTGTCAATACCCCTTTAAATTTTTATTGTTGGTCCAGTCTGACAATTTGACCCCCAACCCAAAAACGTTGAGCACCCCTGATATAGAGAGATGCGTCAAGAACAGTAGGCTGCCCTCTAGTGTTTGAGAGTATATCAGTATTTTAGAACCAGAATCCCTGTGTGATCATCGCTCAGCTTTTAGAGAGATGATAGGACACCAGCAGAAGGGGGTGAGGGGGCTAAGCCTCAGAATTCTCGCTATTTGAGAATCAAAAATTCCTCAGTAGGCCTCATAAAGAAAAAGTCACATGCTCCCTCCCTTCTGTTCTTCAAGCAAGTTTGAATCCCCTCCATCGGTTCATATTTTTCATGTATATTATATGAGGTTCCTACATTTAATGACTCTGTACCTCATTTATTAAAAGGAACATATTTTTTCTTTTCTTTTATCTTTTTTTATGTGGTAATGTTTGAAGAAATGTGAAATGTCACGCATGTGGAATATATGCCACAATGAAGAAATGTGGTCGCCTATTGGCAATATGTTACTATGTCCACTGAAAAAGAAATCCACTCCAGGTTTATGTTCATACACAAGTTTGATTAGGGAATCAGCTATATAAATCCACGTAACACCCACCACAGGTAACCCATTGAAAAATGGGCGTATACCCCGAAACGCGTCTGGGAGACTGGTGGTGTGTCGGATCATCATCCCCCTCCGTCCCTGATAGTGATTTATACAATCACCTATGCACCTACGAGACTGTGAAGCTACGAGACTGTGAAGCTAACAGACTGTGAAACTAATAGATATTGAAAGGGCCCTAGGACCCAGCACTGCCGTGGGAAGAACACGTGGGACGCCGCGTGTATCCAGAACGCCCTGTGGGACGCCGCGGGCGTGCAGAGACTGTGATGGTCAAGAGCGTCTGAATCACGGTAAGGCAGCTGGGTTCAGGCATCCCGTGACGGAGGAGAGGTGGAGGAGGGAGCGCTGCAGCCGGCAGACGGCCGTTTTCACCATCGGGTGTTGAACACAGCTGAATGTGAGCAACAAGCATACCGGTATTGCTATCACCATATATTAATGCGCTCATTAGTAGTAGGCACCAGCGATGCTTCTATGAGGAACAAGACAAACAACTGAACATTTCAACTTTGTTACTGAAAAGGTGGTCACCAGCCTTTTTTTGCACGGACTTTTACGGCACTATTTGATTGCACATACTATTAATATTATTAACTGATAAGCCTTGATTTTTTGCACAGGATTGGACATTTGCACATGAGTATTTTATTCTATATGTATTAATTGTATCCATACTTGAAACACTTGGGGAGACACTTGTGGCAGGCTTTTTGTGGCAGACTTGTATGTATGCAATGATGATGAAGTGATTGACAGATTAAGTGCGCAACTATTGGCCAGCGTTTTTAGTGATTTTTAGTACTTTTAATAAACTTTATTTGGATGTGATCCCAGGTGATTAATACCGGTGTGCCCTTGATTCTGTACTTATTTTTTGATACTTTTGCCAGTCGATGGGTCTGGACCTTTACAAGTGAGCACCCGGGTGGTATCCTATCTGAACTAATCGGGTGAAGCCGTCCTATTGTTTTTTGCTTCTTTTTTTTTTCCCTTTAAGGCTTGTTCACATCTGTGTTGGAGGCTTTGTTCAACATCTCCATTACAGGGTCCATTTTTGTTCGGTAAAAAAAACAGGATACAAAACGGAAACCGCTGTAGTCAATGGAGTTTTTTCGGGTCAGTTATGTGTCGAATCCAGCATTTCTGTTATTGTGATAGGTTCCCTTTAAGGGTGAGTTCACACCACTGCTAGTTATTTCAGTTTTTCTGCTCTGTTAGGCTAGTTTCACACTGCGGCAGCCTTCTCCGGCAGGCTGTTCCGGCGGGTGAACAGCCTGCCTGATCAGTGCTGCCGCTAGTGTGAAACTAGCCTAACAGAGCAGAAAAACTGAAATAACTAGCAGTGGTGTGAACTCACCCTTAAAGGGAACCTATCACAATGAAAATGCTGTCTAATCTGCAGGCAGCCATGTTATAGAGCAGGATTTGCTGAGCAGATATATGAAATATCTAGTTCTGTTGGAAAAGAGTTATAACTTATAAGGGAGCCGCTAAAATAGTGCATCTCACCCAGAGGAAGCTAGGAAGCTGGATGAGAAGAAGAAAGGTTGGGAAATAGGGTTTTTCCTCTGTGTGTACATTATTAAAAGTTACGTTTTAGATTAGGTCTTTTTTTCTGTGAGATACCTACAGTATACGCATACACAGATAGCTGTCAGTCACTGATAGGACCACCCACATGACTCCTTGGCTAAGAATAGGTAGAGATTTAGATGAATAAAATATAAGTTCTACTAAATCTTTTCCCATAAAACTATACATCAATCTGCTCAGCTCCTCTTCTTCTATAACATGCCCCGGCAGATTGCACTGAATGTTCGTGGTGACAGGTTCTCTTTATGGGGTGCATTAGGAACTGTCACTTGCTTACAGCATTGTTGCTAAGCAATGGCCCAAAAATAAAGGCCCCTGGCCAACAGCAGAGCTAAATCATTATGTTAATGATTACATTGAGGTGATTATTCTTTTCCTGTTGCTATAGTTTCCCTTTAACTTGTCTGGGAGCACAGTTATAATTGCATTATCAGAAACTCTGGATTTACTGAATTTATTGTTCTGCTTCTTGTCAACTTTATGGAACAGTAATAATTTAGCCATTTTTGTTTCTAAAATTAAAGGTTTGATGTGAAATTTACCAGACACAAGAGCAGATAAAACAAAGGGTACATTACTAGAAGGATAGAAGAACATAAAATAAACACTCTACACATAAATGTACCAAATGTACAGCCGCAGACTGACTCTTTATTGTCTGATATCCAGAGCTGTGGTCGACCATCAGCAAGAGAGAGAGTAATAGACAAAGCTCCATCCCTAATACCTTCTCTATAGACTTATTCAGCTTTCATATCAAAAGGTGAGGATGATGTATGATGAAACATTATGGACCACGAGAAGATTTATAAAAGTTGTCCGATCTGGAAAACTACTGAAGTAAAGCTCACCATATGGGGCAATTGGTAATGGTGCTTTAGCGGTTCTGCAAGATACAATATAGCACCGTGAGCGCCCATTGATTTCAGTGGATAAAAATGGTCCTTCAAGCCTCTTTGCTGCTCAAGCGAAGAGATAGTACCATACGCCCTAATTCAAAGCTCCCTCCCTATGATTTTGACTTGCCTTAACAAAACACTAAGAAGGAGATGAAAACTGAAAGGCCCTTTCAATATGGTACCTCGATGAGCCATAACGGAGACCCGTTAGGAAAGCAATTGTCCTGCTAGACTATGGAGGGGTTGTTTTTATGAGTAACCCCTTTAAAGCTCATACACCCCCTCAGTACACAAATAGCTATATTTCTAGTTCTGGCATATTTCTCTCCTTGTCTTGAAGATTTTATTCCAAGTCTTCATTATTTCTCAAGCGATGTGCCATGCTTCATATTCCCTAAGCCAAACCTGTCTAGCTTGACAGTCATGGCCAGTTTCTCGATAGTTTGCCCGATAGGTCTGTCCCATGCATTGTAGGTGTTATCAAGTCACTGGCACTCGGTGGGTGTTGCAATAACTGGTAAATGAAGAATAGCAGGGTGACCATCACAAGAGAGGTGGTCCAGCCAACACTGTTGTGTCAGATGAGAGGCACAGTTTTCATAACGTTACACAGTCTAGCTTACAATAAAAAAATGGCAGTTCCCATTTGGTACAAATGCACAGTGGATTCTTAGTGGCGAAAGAATGTTTTACCATTTAGTATGTACGGGTGACTTGCATTATTCCTGCACATAGGAAGGAATAATGCAAGTCACCCGTACATACTATATGGTAAAACACTCGGTAACACTGACATGGAAACGGATCTAGGAATTTTAATAAACAGAAAGCTAAGCTACAAAAACCAGTGTCAGGCAGCTGCTGCCAAGGCCAATAAGATAATGGGTTGCATCAAAAGGGGCATAGACGCCCATGATGAGAACATACTCCTACCACTACAAATCGCTAGTCAGACCACACATGGATTATTGTGTACAGTTCTGCGCTCCTGTGAACAAGGCAGACATAGCAGAGCTGGAGAGGGTTCAGAGGAGGGCCACTAAAGTAATAACTGGAATGAGGCAACTACAGTACCCTGAAAGATTATCAAAATTAGGGTTATTTACTTTAGAAAAAAGACGACTGAGGAGAGACCTAATAACTATGTATAAATATATCAGGGGTCAGTACAGGGATCTCTCCCATCATCTATTTATCCCCAGGACTGTGACTGTGACGAGGAGACATCCTCTGCGTCTGGAGGAAAGAAGGTTTGTACACAAACATAGAAAAGGATTCTTTACGGTAAGAGCAGTGAGACTATGGAACTCTCTGAGGAGGTAGTGATGGTGAGTACAATAAAGGAATTCAAGAGGTGACTGGATGTATTTCTGGAGTGTAATAATATTACAGGCTATAGCTACTAGAGATGGGTCGTTGATCCAGGGAGTTATTCTGATTGCCTGATTGGAGTCAGGAAGGAATTTATTTTCCCCTTAAGTGGGGACAATTGGCGTCTACCTCACAGTTTTTTTTTGCCTTCCTCTGGATCAACTTGCAGGATGACAGGCCGAACTGGATGGACAAATGTCTTTTTTCGTCATTATGTACTATGTTACTATGTTAATATGACGGATTACTCTTTAATTTAGGGGTATAAGACTGATTGTGGCTATGTGTTACACACTCTCTCTTACGCTGGGTTCACACTTGAGCGTATTTGATCTGCACGTATTACGCGCGTTTTTGTCGCACATAAAACGCGCGTTTTACAGTGCGTTTTGGAAATAGGAAACGCGCGTCATACGCGCGTTCGTGACTCTGGAGACCAATTAAAAAAAGGCATATCTACACTTAACGCGCGTTTTACGCGCGTTCCCATTGAAGTCTATGGGTGCAAACGCGCGACAAAACGCCCCAAAGAAGCTCAAGAACTTTTTTGAGCGTAGGGCGTTTTACAGCGCGTTCAAACGCGTTCATCCACCCAACGAGGCTCCCAGAACTTCCCAAAGATAGGAAGAATGCACCCTTTTATTAATTTGTCTCTGTCCCACTTGAGAAGTGTGGTTCCTCTACACCTATGCGCTCTTATGGTGCAATGTAATGTGCTTTCCCATAAAATATGACTAGAGATAAGCGAATCGAAGCTGACGAAATGGAATTCCTTTTTACATTTCAGGAAAAATTTGATTTGCAACGAATGCGAATTTCCTCACGCTTCGTGGTAACGAATTGTAATTTTTCCTAACATGGCAGCTAAAATGGCGGCTACACGTGTGAGGACATGGGGCAAGGAACTCTGGAAAGGCGGGATGACCCATACTGCCATGCATGCAGCCAATCAGCAATCATTTCAGAGGCAGGGAGAGACGTGTGCAGATGCTAGGGAGAGTCATAGGAAAATCCTCCTTATGAAAAAAAGCGACTTACAAGTGCAGGGAAACATTACTTGGAGATCCAGATAGTCTCATAATACAGCTCTGTCTTTCCAGCAATTAGTTATTGGGGTGCAAGTACTATGTTGTATAGCCTTTAGTGTCTTTATCTGAAAAAGATAAATATATACGCAGGTCACTTTTGCTGTTATTTACGCTAAAATCGTTTGCAGTCATTTCTGGTGAAAGAGTATAGGGCGGTATTTCAGTAATACATGAAACATTTAAAAGCACTGCACTGTTGCAGTGATTTCTGTTGAAAGCGTATAGGCTCGTATTTCAGTACTACAAAAAAAATATATACGCACTTCACTCTTTAATTGTTTTCTGGTTACAGCGTATAGTGGCCTATTTCCGTCCAACAAGAAATATATATTTTTGGGTCACTTCTGCAGTTATTTCTGGTGAAAGGGTATATGGGCGTATTTCAGTACTACAAGAAAAATATATTCTCAGTACACTGTTGCAGTTATATCTGGTAAAGCCTTTACTGGCGTATTGCAGTAGAAAAATAAATATACATTCGCCATTCGCTGGTGGACTTATATGTAGAAAAACCTTTATTGACGTATATCAGTAGAAAAAGAAATATACATTCACCATTTGCTGCTGCACTTATATGTTGAAAAACCTTTATTGACGTATATCAGTAGAAAAAGAAATTTACATTCGCCATTCGCTCCTGCACTTATATCTTGAAAAACCTTTATGCGAACTAATTCATACCAGCCTGCATCTATCTGCGGTATTGCTTATTGGACACTACGGGGACTTTTCTGCAGCACAGAAACCGCAAGAGGACCACGGCTTGCTCTTCCAGCACGGACCTACTTCTTCCTCTATGTCCCATTAAGTTCATATCACTTCGCCTCAGGCGCCATTGTTTTTTTTAAAACTGACAGCCTATTGAAAAGCCTTTAGTGCCGTATATCATTAGAAAAAGAAAAAGATATTCAGCGTTCAGCACTGCAGTTATATGCGGTAAAATCTTTTTTGAATTATTTCATTGGAAAAAAAATCTAGTGTTCTGCGTTAAGCGATGCACTTATATGCGTTAAAAACTCTTTTGAAATACTTTGGGGGAAACAAAATCTTGTATTCAGCATGAAGCGCTGCACTTATATGCGGTAAAATCTTTTTTGAATTATTGCATTGGAAAAAAATCTTGTATTCTGCGTTAAGTGCTGCACTTATATGGGGTGAAATCTTTTTGGAATTATTTAGCTGGAAAAAATCTTGTATTGAGCATTAAGCGCTACACTTATATGCGGTAAAATCTTTTTTGAATTGTTGCATTGAAAAAAAATCTTGTATTCTGCGTTAAGCACTGTACTTATATGCGGTGAAATCTTTTTTTATTATTTAGGTGGAAATACAAATTTCTACCTCCTCCATTAACTTCCTCATCTCTTCATTAACATCGGACACACCAGCTATATATATAAGTGGTGCTAGCACCACCTAGGAGCGAATAAAGGTAAATGACACTGCCACCCTGTTAAAGGGAATTACAGCATGATACCACAATACATTTGATATGACATTTAGCAAGAGTTTAAAGTACCCACATATAGCACATAGTGGGACACTGCATCAAGATGTGGCGTGGATCAGCCAGGATTTCCACACACCAATGCCTGATACATCAGACTAGATCACCCATGGTGCCACACCAACACTTTGACAAAAGAGAGCGGTTGATGCCACACATCTGATGCCAAGTGCTCTGGTACTAGTAATGCCACCCACCTTCACAGTATGTCACCTTGCCTCCTGATGCTGCCGCCACCTACAGACTCTGTCATTGTGCCACTCTTCGGCCTCCTTCTGATGCTGCTGCCGACACCTCCACACTCTGTCATTGTGCCACTCTGTGGCCTACTCATGCTGCCGCCACCTCCAGACTCTGTCATTGTGCCACTCTGTGGCCTACTCATGCTGCTGCCACCTCCAGACTCTGTCATTGTGCCACTCTGTGGCTTCCTCATGCTGCTGCCACCTCCAGACTCGGTCAGTGTGCCACTCAGTGGCCTCCTCATACTTCTGCCAACACCAGACTCTGTCATTGTGCCACTCAGTGGCCTTTTCTTAATGCTGCTGCCACCACCTACAGACTCTGTCATTGTGCCACTCGATGGCCTCCTCATACTTCTTCCACCTCCAGACCCTGTCATTAGGCCACTCGGTGGCCTCTACATACTGCTGCCACCTCCAGACTCGGTCAGTGTACCACTCGGTGGCCTCCTCATACTGCCGCCACCACCAGACTCTGTCATTGTGCCACTTGGTGGCCTTCTCTTAATGCTGCTGCTGCCGCCACCTACAGACTCTGTCATTGTGCCACTCGATGGCCTCCTCATACTTCTTCCACCTCTAGACCCTGTCATTGGGACACTCTGTGGCCTACTCATGCTGCTGCCACCTCCAGATTCGGTTAGTGTGCCACTCAGTGGCCTCCTCATACTGCCACCACCTCCAGACTTGGTCAGTGTGCCACTCGGTGGCCTCCTCATACTGCCGCCACCACCAGACTCTGTCATTGTGCCACTCAGTGGCATTCTCCTAATGCTGCTGCTACCGCCACCTACGAACTCTGTTATTGTGCCACTCGGTGGCCTCCTCATACTTCTTACACTTTGTGGACTTCTCATGTTGTTCCCACCCTCCCCACTTCATGACTTGGCCATTCTTTTGCCTTTCGGCCTGGCTGACATCATCATTTATTTCACACTTCTTCTGATCTGTCAGAAGGAAGGAAAAACGAGACGCACAACGGATCCTGTCTGTGTAGCAGCTTTAAGGCCTGTATGGTCCAATCAGAATTGGCTTATGATTTGGTAGCCAAAAGCAGGAGTGGGTAGAAAGCACAGAAGACATGCAAATATTCCATTCACGTGTGATCTCTGTTTTAGGGTACTTTCACACTAGCGTCAAAGTTTTCCGTCATTGAATTCCGTCCTCGGGGCTCAATAACGGAACAAAAAAGATCAGTTTTATCCTAATGCATTCTGAATGACACCCTCTCCACTCTGTCAGGAGGGCTCTACTTGTATAAGCGTTTAATAGAACAGGTTCTGAAGACATCTATGTGCAATTGTCACGATGCGCTCTGTGCGTGGTTCCAGGAGGCGGGCACGGCCAAGGCACACCCGGCGTCGCCCGTTCTTGTTGGAACCACACTGGGGCTGAGTGCCGAGCTGATCACTCGGCACTCGGCTGTATGGGCTGCATTAGAACTCAAGAGTCATGTGACACTGGCCACGTCACATTACTCCACTAGTGCACTATTTAAACAGGCATCTTCTGGCCACAGATTGCCTGTTATTGAGGTCCTTCCTGTATGATACTCACCTGGTTTGTTTCTTCCTGCTTGGCTTCCGATTTCCCGTCCGTCTCATCCTCTGGTCTTGGCGTGCTCTCCTGGTTTGATTTTGGCTTGTCCTGAAGATTCTCTGCTTGCTCCTCCGGTACATTTTTGCTCTCTTGGCTTTGACGCGGCCTGTTATTCTGTCACACACACACGGGCTGGGGTAGTGACCACTGAACTCCACCCTCACCCCTGTCCCTGCCTACTTGCCTCGCAAGTCCTAGCAACAAGGGACAACTGGTCGACAAACCTGAGCTAGGATAGTGCAGGGAAGACAAACAACACATGAACAGAAAGGTCAAACAAGCCGCGTCAAAACCAAGAGAGCAGAAAGGTGCTAGGAGCAAGCAGAGAATCATCAGGACAAGCCAAAGTCAAACCAGGAGAACACACCAAGACCAGAGGATGAGATGGAATGGGAAATCGGAAGCCAAGCAGGAACAAACAAACCAGGTGAGTATCATGCAGGAAGGACCTCAATAACAGGCAATCAGTGTCCAGCAGATGCCTGTTTAAATAGTGCACTAGTGGAGTCATGTGACGTGGCCAGTGTCACATGACTCTTGAGTACTAATGCAGCCCATACAGCCAAGTGCCAAGTGATCAGCTTGGCACTCAGCCTCAGTGTGGTTCCCATGGGAACGGGTGACGCCAGGTGCGCTGATGACGCGAGCGCGCCTCAGCCGTGCCCGCCTCCTGGAACCACGCACAGAGCGCATCGTGACAGTAATCAGCTGACGAGGTTGTAAAAGGAGTGCGCTTCTTCTTGACGCTAACATCTACCTGTAAGGCTGAGTTAAAACTTGACGTTATTTGATTAGTTTTGGCCCAGTGACCGCCCAAATAAGTGAAGTATGCAGTGATTCTAAGAGCGACGCCTGTCATCTGCATGTCATACGGACTCACATTATTATTTCACTTCCAAAGCAGACTCCCTATGCGTGTAACTGCAAGGCACAGTGTTTTACAGTGTTCTACACCACTATAAAGGCTCTCAGCAGCCAGGAAATAGCCTTTTTTAACGTAATTCGCCCCGGATCTATTCGGATCTAACTGAATTTTCACAGAAAAATTTGGCAAACCGGCGAAAAGAATTTTTTAAAAATTCACTCATCTCTATACATGTAGAGACGTGTAGAGCCTTATCTTTACCCCAGCCTCAATACAAATGTGTTTACCACTGGAGGACCATCACCTTCACAAAAACCAATGTACATATGCATATAGTACCATATAGTATTATCACTATTAAAGGAATAGCGCAGAATTATTAATTAGAAACAAAGTTGGTCTCTGCTCTTGACTTAAAAGGGTTTTCAAAGACTTTTATACTTATGACCTATCCTTTGGATAGGTCATCAGTATCTGATAGTGGGGGTCTGACACCAGCAACCTCCACAATCAGCTGTTTGAGAAGTCACCGGTGATAGCAGTAGCACCGTAGCCTTCTTGCAGCTCGGCCTAGGCCAGTGATGGAGAACCTTTTAGAGATCGAGTGCCCAAACTGCAACCCGAAACCCACTTATTTATTAGAAAGTGCCAACACGGCAATGTAACGTGCATACCACAATCTAATATAGTATTTTTCCATGTACTTTATCATTCAGCTATAATAGCCTGCCTACATTCAGTGCACTGCCTGTGGCGTTCATAGTGCGCCCAGCACTGATGAATGGCAGGAAAAGTCTAAGGCATATTGGTACACCATAGACTTTTTCCAGGGCGTGGGTGTCCACAGAGAGGGCTCTGAGTGCTGCCTCTGGCACCCGTGCCATAGGTTCGCCACCACTGGCCTAGGCCATGTGATGTGATGTTCATTAGTCACATGGCCTAAGCGCAGTTCAGCCCCATTGAAGTGAATAGGGCTGAACTGTGATACCAAGTACAGCCACTGTACAATGTATGACACTGTGCTTGGTGAGCTGAGAAAAGTCCACAATACTATTGGTGCCTTCACAAACAGCTGACTGGTGGGGACTGGTTGTCAAACACCCACTTATTAGATACCGATGACCTATCAAGGCGATAGATCATCAGTATAAAAGTCTCAGAATTTTTTTTTAAGGCTAAGACAACATAACACAATTCAAACAGGCTTACTATTAATGATAGAGCTGGAACTATCGCAACAGACACAAAGACCGGGCGCATCGAACGGTGTGTTTATCTTTCTGCCGCTCAAATTCGACATAATGCGGATTGGGCTGATAGACTACTGGGAGGGGCTGGTGAAGATTCATCAGTCATGGTCCACATTGGAACAAATGACAAATTTAGAGGTAGGTGGAGGTTCCTTAAAAATGATTTTATGGATTTAGGTCACAAGCTCAGGGCAAGGACCTCAATGGTAGTATTTTCTAAAATACTACCTATACCACGAGCCACACCAGAAAGGCAGCAGGAGATTAGGGAGATTAAAAAGTGGCTCAAGAACTGTAGTAGGAAGGATGAGTTTGGGTTCCTGGAGAACTGGGCCTACTTCTCTGTCGGTTACAGGCTCTGTTGTAGGGAAGGACTGCACCTCAATAGGGAAGATGCAGCTGTTTTTGGGGAGAAGATGGCTAGTCGGTGGGAGGAATGTTTAAACTAGGGACTAGGGGGAGGGTAATTACATTTTAGGAGAGGAAGATAGTGCAGATAGAGACCTGGGGCAAGGTAATGAAACTGGGGAAGGAATGGAAGGAGGGACGAGAGTACTTCATAAGGAAAGGTGTAGGGTAAACAATATACAAAAACTTCTTAATTGTAGGTATACTGATGCTAGAAGCCTTACAAATAAAACTGGTGTGCTGAAATTAGGCATGTCTGAGGAGAACTTTGACATAGTGGAAATAACTGAGACATGGCTGGAAGATAGCTATGACTGGGCAGTTAACGTACAGGGTTACAGTCTGTTTAGAAAGGATCATCAAAACCGGAGAGGGGGATGGGTTTGTCTTAATCTAAAGTCTGTCTAAAGCCCACACTCCGGGAAGATATAGGTTAGGGAAATGAACATGTGGAGTTGCTGTGTGTGTTGAAATACATGGAGGAAAAAACTATAATAAAATACTGATGGGAGTTTGTTATAAGCCACCTAATATACCAGAGTCCACAGAAAATCTACTACTAAGGGAAATAAATGAGGCAGAAAATCAATCGTTATTATGGGGGACTTCAACTTCCCGGATATAGACAACTACCTTTCCCAACTAGTTTAGGACCCAACTAGAAGGACGGCCATACTAGACAGTAATAACCAATAGACCTGACAGGACAACAGGTGTACAGGTTGGGGGACACCTGGGGAATAGTGACCATAAAATAATAACCTTCCGATTGTAATTCAAAAGAGTGTTTCTTTAGGGAGGCACAAAAATACCAAACTTCAAAGAAGCACAATTTGCCCTGCTAAGAGAGGCCATTGGCCTTACTAACAGGGACGATGTCCTCAGAAAAAAAGAATATAGCCACAAAATGGGATATTTTTAAAAGCATCCTAAACTCTAAGTGTGAGAGGTGCACACCTTATGGAAACAAAGGGGTGAGGAACAATAAAAACCAATGTGGATAAATAGAAATATAAAGGAAGCAGTAAATGACAAGAGGAAAGCATTTAAATCACTATAAGGAAAAAATATGTAAAAGATAAATAAAAGTAAGCCAAACTGGACACACAGAGATTTATTGCCAAAGAGAGTAAAACTAACCATAAAATGTTTTTCAATTATATAAATGGTAAAAAGTATAAATCTGAAGGTGTCGGCCCTTTACAAAGTAATAAGGGGGGAGTTGCAGAAAGCAATGAGAAAAAAGCAAAGCTATTAAGTATTTAGTTTTTTACCACTGTATTCACTGAGGAAAATAAGAGTGTAAAAGTATTTCCCAATTAAAAGTGGCCTTTCTGACCCAGGAAGACATGCAGATTAAAATAGACAAATCACAGGAGCCAGATGACATACACCCCTGTATCCTAAGACAATTAAGTAGTATTTCTGGGACTCTATATTGACAGGGAGCATTCCTCAGGATTGGCGCTTAGCAGATGTGGTGCCAATATACAAAAAGGGTATGTAGTACAGATTCTCCTCACTCAGGCATAAAATATTGCTACTGGTATTCATTACCAGTCTGACTATGGTTCATCAGATAGAGCTCAGGATTTTAAACCTCCGTGTATATATTTCTATCATGAATTGTGCCTCATAATGTTTATTTTTTATTTATGTTTCTCATTGGGTTTATGTTTTGAACTTATTGTTCATTATCCATTGTTTTGATACCCTCTGACAATTTTTTATTTCTATTTGTATGTCCTACACTTTTGGCCATAGATTAAAAAAAACTGCTGAATGAGATCCTGCAGGACAGAAATGTTCAGTATGACCTTTCCTACTTGATCATGAACTTTGGATGTAAAACTACATAATAAAACTTGTGTTATGAATTGCATATTTTAACCTGAATGTCGCAAATCTGTACTACATATTAGTAACTGTTGAGTCCTTCGCTGGCACCGAAGCTAAACAGTGTTTAGCACTCCAATAATTTATTACAGAATATTCAACACAGGGTCAAAAACAGAGCCTGGAAACCATAGGCCAGTAAGTTGAACATCTGTTGTGGGTAAACTGAAGGTTTTCTAAAAGATGATATCTTGCAGTACCTCAATGATAATAAGTGAATAGCACTGCATCAGCATGGCTTCATGAGGAATCGGTCATGTCAAACTAATTTAATCAATTTCTATGAGGAGGTAAGTTCTAGACTTGACCAGGGTGAGTCAGTCCTGCCCCTTTGCAAATCACTAGTCAGACCACACATGGTGTTCTATGTACAGTTCTGGGCTCCTGTGAACAAGACAGACATAGCAGAACTGGAGAGGGTTCAGAGGAGGGGAACTAAAATAATCACTGGAATGAGTGCACTACAGTTCCAGAAAGATTATCAAAATTAGGGTTATTCACTTTAGAAAAAAGACGACTGAGGGGTGATTTAATAACTATGTATGAATACATCAGGGGTCCGCACAGTGATCTCTCCCATCATCTATTTATTCCCAGGACTGTGACTGCGATGAGGGGACATCCTCATCTGGATGCGTCTGGAGGAAAGAAGGTTTGTACACAAACGTAGAAGAGGATTCTTTACTGTAAGAGCAGTGAGACTATGGAACTCTCTGCCTGAGAAGGTGGTGATTGTGAATTCTCTAAAAGAGTTACAGGGGCCTGGATGTATTTCTGGAGTGTAATAATATTACAGGTTATAGTTATTAGATTTCTGGAGAAGGGTTGTCGATCCAAGGAGTTATTCTGACTGCCTGATTGAAGTTGGGAAGGAATGTTTTTTCCCCTATAATGAGGAAAATTGGCTTCTACCTCACATGTTTTTTTCCCCCTTCTTGTGGATCAACTTGTAGGATAACAGGCTGAACTTGATGGACAAATTTCTATTTTCAGCCTTACAAACTATGTTACTACATTACTATATAACAGTATTTAAGGGTTCTCCTCCACACCTTACAACTATCTCCATGAAGCTTTACATTAACCATAAAATGGAGAGTAGACTAGAGAGCAGGACTACATAAAATGTTCTGTTAGGTCTTTTGAATGTCGCATTGGGCAGGATTTTCTTTTAGTTCATATAGGGTAGCTTGATGCTACATATTTATTTTGGCTTTGTCCTATCGATGGGCACAATTCCCAGGGGGATATGGCTCAATCACAGTTTTCAGGATGGTCAAATGAAGGGCATGAGATTGTATCTGACATTACTTTAAAGTCACATCCTCTTATGTATATCTGTCTGAATGTTTTTGATGAAATCCTTTAATCTTAGGTTTAGTGCTTATAGGTCATACTGTGAGAGAGCATCCTTTGTAGATATGGGCATACATTGGCAATTTTTATATTATAATCTTGGTCACCATACGTTTAATTAAAAAAACCTAAGAAGATCTCCTTATTGGACATTGTATCCCTTATCTAGTCTAAGATTTCTCACTTGCCTTATTAAAGGAACTTCAACATTAGCATGATATGTCATATTACCACTTTATGACCATTTCTTCAAACCTTAATGGCAGTTTGATACAATAACATGGCAATATGTAGTGCAGAGGTAACAGTCACACCGATGGCTTGGTACTGAAGGGAGTCAGAAAACCCCTCTGTAATCTAACATACCAGTATTATAAATGGCATAATGCAGATCCTGTTACAGATTTTGCATAGCCTGTCCTCTGAACTAACTGGACTAAGTAACAAAAATTAAGTAACAACAATAAAAAAACATGCTAATGTTGTTTTTTGTGGTGTCTCCGTGGTTACAGACTACAAACAATCCATGTGTAGTCTGATCCGACGTTATACTCCCTTTCATCTGTCTCCCACGTCTTAAGCAAGAAGTAGAGGACAGATGCATGGCACTATGACAGTATGCCTCCATAAAGGCTGCAGACAAAAAACAAGATTTGTAGTAAAGAATTTCATTTATCGATTAAGATGCTTTCGGAGGATGAAAAAAACAGTTGTGAAGTCAGACCTGTCCTTAACAATATTAAAATTTGCATTCCATATTGATTTATGGTAAACGTAGGTGACACCAAATATTGCGCCTCTATAGCTCCCATGGGGTCAGTTAGTTTGTCAAGCTGTGTGTCGTGGGCTGTGATGATGGTTTCCCAGAATCAGAACAGAATATAATTTTTAACCCTGCAAGTACTGGGCCTGCCTGCTTGCATGTTAGCTAGGTAACCCTTTTTTCCTAGCTATATAAATATCATCCTGACTTTCAGGATTGGTGCATTGATGGATAGGGGCCCTTCTGATTAGCGGACTTTTACAGGCCTTCTTCGATATGCATTGATCGCTGTATGTTTTAAGTGCGTCCAGCCACATGCTGCTATATGGATCCGTGTCTCTGTGATTGTATTATTATATATCTTTTAATATATGGATTTCAATAAATATGATAATTGTTTACATTTTTGTAGTGTGGCTTTTTTGGTGTGGTTTGCAAGAAGTACTGCAGGCCAAAGGTCTTCAACAAAAAACATTGGTACATTGATTATGTACCGTACCTTTGCTACGAGGTCAAAGTGAATTTTATTTTCCAAAGACTTCAAAAGTCTGTATGTAATGTGCACTGGAAACTTTTGTCTCAAAATATTAACACAGCTTAGAACAACAGAAAATTCTGAAAAACTGGCAAGCACACACATGCATAATCTTTATATAAGGTAAACACACTATTAAATGTGGAGACAGATCCAAGCTAAATAAAGCAGGTCTGCGGCAGTGATAACAAGTATGGGCGAGGACATTTTCCAACAGACCGCTTTTTGTTATATTAAGGACACAGTTACAATATATGTTACCATTTTTCAAGGACTGTAATAAAAATGTGATAATACACACACACTAAGGTTCTCTGGTTTATTTTGAGATTTATTTTTTTCTTCTTTTTTATTGAGGACAAACATAAAATACAGATGGTACAGCAAGTTTTAATATCTAACAAAGGTAGACGTAAAAAGAGCAAAAGACAGAAATAAGAGTATGTTAACACTATGGTTGAGCACATACTGATGGATTGCCATAAGAAAGGTATCATTAAACACGAAAGTTGAAACAAATGCAATACTCAAGTATAGCATTTTAAAAAAGTGCATGTTAAAGTGTAGGGAAGGAATGAAAGTTAATGGGTCAAAAGGCAGGGTAACTAACAAGTAGTACTACTAAGGAAGGGTAAGGAAATTTGTGGGCAAAGAGAAGAAGGAGAGAGATACTGTATACTCTGAAAAGAAAGAAGGCAACTGTAAAAGAAGAAAAAACTGGCTCCGGCCCAAAGTGGATACACATATTTTTCGATGGCGGATGTGAAGGAAGCAGGAACCAAAGAACAATCTGTATATATAATGACCAAGACATACACAATAAAGTGACAAAGATGTTAGGTGAACCATCTACCAGCTGGTGCAACCAGGATTTTGGCCATAGCCGTGGTATGGAAGGGGTTAAACGGCTGGCATCTGTACAAGCACAAATGCCAGTTGTTTTTAGCAGAGTGTCAGCAATGCTAAACCACTAGCCACCAGGGAATGGATTAGAGAGGAGGTGGACGAGACATCGCGATCCCGTCCGCAATCAGCGCCCGCCTCCCCCCCACCAATATGATTGGGGGCTGCAGGGTGGGTTAAAACTGTAACCATTTAGGCACATTTTAAGTCTCTGATTACAGACTGCAGAAAGCCCTGCTGCACCGGCAGGTCTGAATTGATTGCAGTGATCGCCGATACGGAGGGGGGGGGGGGGGGTCACAGGACCCTCTGGGCATTGGGCCAAGGTACCTGCTGAGTGATTTCAGCAGGTACCTTGTTTCGATCACCGCCGGCTGAGCAGCGGTGATCGGAAGTAGTCCTGTGTCCTTAAGGGGTTAAAGCAGAGTAAAAGATAGTCTGGTTGGACTAAAAAGTTAGAGATATCAAAATTCTTCTAATGCCACAGTGCAAAAGGTACTTCATTGTGCTGCACCTGTCACAGTGGAACTATCGACCTCAGAGGGCGAAGCGATAGCACTCCTCAACTTGCACAGTAAAGAGCACATTAGAGCAGTGGAGCGCCAGCATATACTGATGCGCAGCAACTGTTCCCTGAGTGAGCAAGCAAAGACACCTAAGCGGAGCTACCATAGAGGCCATAGAACATGTGTATTAGTCAAACTGCAGCCAACCCCTAAAGTGGCAGAACGGCAAAGGCAAGATAGTCAGAGAAAGAGTGCCAACCCTCCTACATTCTCTAGAGAGAGAAAGAGATGCATGGTGGGAAGCCAAAGTCCAAAGCCAGAGCGCCTGCGCCCTGCACCACTATCCATGAAGAGGCCATGTACTACAGCCAGCTAGTTTCCCGCCATTAGGCCCCAAGCCAGAGCATCGCAAGTCAGAGCATCGCAAGTCAGCACAGAGTATCGCATCACATCAAAAGAAACTGATTGAGCAAGTGCAAGCAAAAAAATACACGTCTCCTTTAAGACTAATATTTGTTCCAGCAACCTTCAGATCGCAGTATCCTGCTCTTCAAAAAGGTCAGAGCTTTCCTTTTTATCACTTATCATTGCATATAGGCTTTGACATAAAGAGCCATTTTCGTGTTTAGGAATAAAAGACTTTAAAGTAAAACAAAATACAGTTTGTACGGATGTAGCAGGGTTAACTCACATTTCTTAATTCATCGCGTTATCTTAAGACAAGAGCCATTGAAAAGAAATTGAAGGTGTTTGCCTAACGCATTTAGTTTAGATAACACGTCTCATAAAGCATGTATGTTAACTCTACTACATCCGTAGTACACGGACTCTAAATTATTTAAAGTGAAAGTCATTTATTGCCTGCATTTATCCTGTTACATTTTAAGTGAAAGTCATTTATTTCGGCATTTTTTAATATTGCACTTAAAGTGAAATGTCATTTAACCTCTTAAGGACTCATGACGTACCGGTACGTCATGGTGTCCTGGTACTTAAGGACTCATGACGTACCGGTACGTCATGAGTATTTCCGATCACTGCTGCTCAGCCGGCAGTGATCGGAACAAGGTACCTGCTGAAATCAGTCAGTGACCGCAGGGATCAGAGACTTAAAATGTGCCTATATGGTTAAATCATATTGTGGCGGCAGGGGTGCAGGGGGGGGGGGTTGCGGGCGATGAGGCTGGCAGGATCGCAATTGCGATCCCCTGCCCGCCTCCTCTGTAGTGATCGTTGGCAGTATAGTGGTTGTAGCAGAGTGTCAGCACATTGCTGACACTCTGCTAAAAACTGCTGACATCTGTGCTGCAGATGTCAGCAGTTTTACCCCTTCAAGGCCGCGGTCCGTACGGATAAAAATTAAAATTAAAAAAATAAAATGCACTACACATATTATGTATCGCCGCGTCTGTAAAAACCTGCTCTATAAAAATATCACATGACCTAACCCCTCAAGTAAATACCGTAAAAAAACAAAAAATGGTGTAAAAAAAGCCATTTTTTGTCACCTTACATCACAAAAAGTGCAATACCCATCGATTAAAAAGGCGTATACCTCCCAAAATAGTACCACTCAAACCGCCATCTCATCCCGCAAAAAATGAGCCCCTACATAGGACAATCGCCCAAAAGTATAAAAGTATACATAATATGTATCGCCGCGTCCGTAAAAACCTGATCTATAAAAATATCACATGATCTAACCCCTCAGGTACTGTACAAATCAAATATAAACAATGTAAAACAAAAACATTACAAAAACTGTAATAGCAAGCGATCAAAAAGTTATATGCACTGAAAAATGAAGCCAATCAAACCGACATCTTATCCCGCAAAAAATGATACCCCACATAGGACAATTGCCCAAAAAAATAAAAAAAATATGGCTCTCAGACTATGGAGACATTAAAACGTGATTTTATTTGGTTTCAAAAATGATATTATTGTGTAAAACTTAAATAAATAAAAAGTATACATATTATGTATCGCCACGTCCGTAACAACCTGCTCTTTAAAACTAACACATGATCTAACCCTTTAGGTGAATACAGCAAAAAACAAACAAACATAAATACTGTATCAAAAGCCATTTTTGACACCTTACATCACAAAAAGTGTAATAGCAAGCAACCAAAATGTCATATGCACCCCAAGATAGTGCCAATCAAACGGTCATCTCATCCCGTAAAAAAATGAGCCCCTACATAAGACAGTCGCCCCAAAAATAAAAAAAATATGTCTTTCAGAATGTGGAGACACTAAAAAAATTAATTTTAAAAAAAATTCTTTGTTATGAAAAACTGAAACAAAAAACCCCAAAAAGTAGTCATATTTGGTATTGTCGCGTCAGTAACAACCTGCTCTATAGAAATAGCACTCGATCTAACCTGTCAGATCAACTATGCAAATAACAAAAAATAAAAAACGGTTCCAAAACAGTTATTTTCTTTTGCAAATTTTCCATTTTAATCCATTTTTCCTGTAACAAAGCCAAAAATGACCACATTCTAGAAACTACACCCCTCAAGGTATTCAAAACTGATTTTACAAACATTGTTAACCCTTTAGTTTTTCCACAAGAGTTAATGGCAAATGGAGATAAAATTTCAGAATTTCGATTTTTTTTGGGGGGGGGGGGGAAATTTTCCATTTTAATCAATTTTTTTCCAGTAACAAAGCAAGGGTTAACAGCCAAACAAAACTCAATATTTATTACCCTGATTCTGTAGTTTGCAGAAACACCCCATATGTGGTCGTACACTGCTGTATGGTCAAACGGCAGGGCATAGAAGGAAGGTTTTTGGAAAGCAGATTTTGATGGACTTGTTTTTTGACACTATGTCCCATTTGAAGCCCCCTGATGCACCCCTGCAGTAGAAACTCCAAAAAAGTGACCCCATTTTGGAAACTAGGGGATAAGGTGGCAGTTTTGTTTGTACTATTTTTGGGTAAATATGATTTTTGGTTGCTCTATATTACACTTTTTTTGAGGCAAGATAACAAAAAAATGGAAATTCCGAAATTTCATCTCTATTTGCGAATAAATCTTGTGGAACACCTAAAGGGTTAACAAAGTTTGTAAAATCGGTTTTGAATACCTTGAGGGGTGTCGTTTCTTAGATGGAGTCACTTTTATGGAGTTTCTACTCTAGGGGTGCATCGGGGGACTTCAAATAGGACATGGTGTCAAAAAACCAGTCCAGCAAAATCCGCCTTCCAAAAACCATATGGCGTTCCCTTCATTCTGTGCCCTGCCGTTTGGCCATACAGCAGTTTATGACCACATATGGGGTGTTTTTGCAAACTACAGAATCAGGGCAATAAATATTGAGCTTTTTTTGTTTGGCTGTTAACCCTTGCTTTGTTACTGGAAAAAAATTGATTAAAATGGAAAATTTTCCAAAAAAATCGAAATTCTGAAATTTTATCTCCATTTGCCATTAACTCTTGTGGAAAACCTAAAGGGTTAACAACGTTTGTAAAATCAGTTTTGAATACCCTGAGGGGTGTAGTTTCTAGAATGTGGTCATTTTTGGGTGGTTTCTATTATGTAAGCCTCACAAAGTGACTTCAGACCTGAACTGGTCCCTAAAAAGTGGGTTTTTGAAAATTTCTGAAAAATTTCAAGATTTGCTTCTAAACTTCTAAGCCTTTTAACATCCCCAAAAAATTAAATGGCATTCCCAAAATGATTGATACATGAAGTAGACATATGGGGAATGTAAATCAATAACTTTTTTTGGTGGTATTACAATGTATTATAGAAGTAGAGAAATTGAAACTTGGAAAATTGCAAATTTTTCAAGATTTTTGGTAAATTTGGTATTTTTTTATAAATAAAAATGAAATTTTTCGACTCCATTTTACCACTGTCATGCAGTACAATATGTGACGACAAAACTATCTCAGAATGGCCTTATAAGTAAAAGCGTTTAAAAGTTATCACCACATAAAGTGACACTGGTCAGATTTGCAAAAAATGGCCGGGTCCTTAAGGTGAAATAAGGCTGAGTCCTTAAGGGGTTAATATTCATATTGATTGTTATAGCATTTAAAGTAAAATGTCTGAGCCTAGTATTACCATGCCACTGTTAGGGGATCCAAAGATAGATAGGATAAAAGGTGAAGTGCAAGAGAACCTGTCTGAGTCAGAAGAGTCTCATGCAGCACTGGTTTTGCCTCAAACAAATATAGCCCAAACAAGTGAACTAAGACATTTATCATGTGCAAGGAAACCGACCCCAAAGATGCTGGAAACTATGGAGGAAGATGCAGCACTAAAAGAGAAAAAGTTCGCCAGAATGTATTAGATGTGGAAATTATACATTAAAGCCATTCGTAGAAAGCTAAAGCAAGGAAATATGAAAAGGAACTTGACTGAAATGGTAGAGACGGTAGAAGAATCTGAATCAGAGCTTTTGGCAGCATATGTCTACCTGCGGTCGTTTACCACAACTTCCCAGGATATTGTAAGGAACATGGACATGTACTGCGATCACTAAAGATTTAGTAAAGCTCATGAGAGAACTATCATCTGCTGCAAACTATGATAAAGTTAAAGTAAGAAAGAGAATGAACGAGCTTTTTTATGAGAGACTATGCTAAGTCCTTAAAGGGAACCTGTCACCGGGATTTTGTTGCATGGAGCTGAGGACATGGGTTTCTAGATGTCCGCTAGCACATCTGCAATATCCAGTCCCCATAGCTCTGTGTGCTTTTATTGTTTAAAAAAAAATGATTTGATACATATGCAAATGAACCCGAGATAAGTCCTGTCCCTAAGATGAGGTTTATTTGCATATGTATCAAATCATTTTTTTCACACAATAAAAGCACACAGAGCTATGGGGACTGGATATTGTGGATGTGCTAGCGGACATCTAGCAACCCATGTCCTCAGTTCTGTACACAAAATACCGGTGACAGGTTCCCTTTAAGTGGAACCATAATCGCAAGTGGGACTTCCTTCACTAGCAGAAGTGCCAGTCCATATCAGAGTCCTCAAGTACTTCGGCAAAAAGAAAAGAATTAACTGAACAACTTGCTGTCAAGAGAGCAGAAATTGAGATGGAAGCTGCCATCGAGGCGCAGCACCAACTGATAGCTGAAAAGGATGCACAACGCTATCAAATGGAAGCTGAAATGGAGGCACAGAACCAACAGATAAAAAGTCTGGAAAGGCAGAACGAAGTTAAGATCATGGAAGTCAGACTCATAGTACATGAAGAGGATATGAGTCAGAGTAGTCTTAGGTTCAAATCTGTACTAAGTGAAGAAACAGACTCATATTTTCCTCCATACGCCCAGGAGAATGGAAGGAAATCTCCAGCACTTAGTGAGAAAATAAGTCATTATCCTTCTATCCCTGCTCAGAATGACAAAGAGAGGCTTAGTCCAGTGTCAGGAAAAAGGTATGTGAATTTACCCTCTATCTCTACCAGAAAAGATTAGGAAAGGGACTCACCTAATTCAGAACTAAGTGAGAAAATAGAACCTTGTAATTCTATTTCTAGATGTCACGTCAAAGGTCAGGAGAATGTTACAACTATT